>VWZY01007467.1:952880-1063722 GCA_013399075.1 Chloroceryle aenea | reverse complement strand
GTCACCAGCAACAAGCAGATCACAGTGGCCCATCCTAAAGATACTGAGAGGTGGGCAAAAGAAGATACGCTGTCTGCCAGGCCTTTTATTTGTTTTACCCTGGACACTAGCCAGAGGTCCACCAAGGTACACATTTGGGATGCTAATCTGTGCAGAAGCCCTTAGCACCACGCTGTCGTGGGCGGCTGTCTCACTACTCAGTTTAAAGTTCACAGATGTGTGATTTTCTGGGCCATATACAGCCCTGCACTGCAGTTCAAAGTCTGGCATTGGAAACATTCACCATCCACAGGGGTTTGAAGCTGGGTGTGTTTCTAATATCCCAGGCTTGCAGGATGACACAGACTTAATCACTACAAACAGCGTGTTCACACAGGAACAGAGGAACGGAGTCACTTACATACAAAGCCCTGAACCCTGTGGGTTATGTGGGCTACTTTGCCTTAAGGTTGCTGCACAGAGATTCTTTCAGCTCAACCTATTGCCCATTAGTCTAATCTGGCTCTTGCTCAGAAGTGAAAATAGAGGGTTTCTTGTTCCAAAACAGCAGCCGAGCTGGTGGCCTCAATCCAAGGCACCTCCTAAACCACCCCACCAGAGCTGGCACAACAGTTGGCACTAGTTTCCTTACCTGTTTAGCTGTGATACATCCCACAGCCTTCCTCTGCACTGCTGCGTGTCTGGAGTTCTGCTGTCCTGCATGACACTGGACCCTGAGCTGGCCTGGGTTGACCTCTCTACATCCTCCTCCTCCTCCATCATCTCTGAGGACAGGAAATGCACAGTCTCTGTACACATGTGCTTTCTTCCCTGCTGTCAAGGATTTAAGTTCTGCAGTACTGAAACACCCAAAAAATATGTATAAATAAGACAAAAGGCTGAGCTCTTGGTAGTTTCTAGAGCCAATGAGAGTTTTTTCCTTCAACAGCATTCAACTTCTTCCTTAATTTTTGCTCACCTCTTAAGAATATTTTCTTTTTGCTCTATCTCATTTTCTTCCCCTCTAGGGGAAAACCAGTGTGCTAGCTGGGGGCTGTAGAGCTACAGTCAGACCCTTCCTCCTGTTGGTATGTGATTATCGGCATGAGGGGTTTCATCTAAATGACAAAAGATTAGGTATGTGAACAACTGCTCACTAGGGAAAGAAAGGTTCATAGTCCAGTCCTTGGGGGTGGGTGGGAAAAAGCACCTTCACATTATTTTAAAAGCCCCTCCAAGAAAATCCCTTCCATTTGTAAAATGATTTTTTCTCCTGGGACATTTCTCTGCAATAGTTGTCCTCTTCCTTTAAGTAGTTACATATTGAGAATGTGATATCCTGCCAGAAGAGCCCTGATTGCTCTACTTGAGGCAAAATGAACTGAAAGAAAGAAAGAAGCTTTATAAGATTGGTGCTTTCTGCTAATTGCTCTGCAGAGAGGCTTTTTCTACCTCTAGCCTTTGTGCCAGGTAAAAAACTCTAACTGCACAGTTGTATTTCTTTCACAGTTCTGTACTGGAGGGATGTTTGCAGTAATGCTGTCAGGACTGCTGCTCTTCCCCATCCCTGGAGGTATTTAGAAGACGGGTAGACATGGTGCTGAGGGACATGGTTTAGTGGTGGACTTGTAAGTGCTGGATTAACAGCAGAACTCAATGGTCTTAAAAGTCTTTTCCAATCTAAATGATTCCATGATTCTTCTCAGATGTGTCTTGGTGAATCAGAAGGACCACTGGTATTTTCAGAGGAAAGCAGATGTAAATCTTGCAGGGTCCAAAAAAAAAAAACAAAAAGAGTTAAATGTAGCATTTTGCAGTGATCGAACTTAGGGACATGGCTACATAAGCACATCCACAGACTGAACTCTTGATGCTGAAGTAGTCCCAGCCCTTGCTTTAACCTCAAGAGCTGCAGCTGACATTTGGTGCATCCCCATATGACTGTGTCATGTCGCTATTCCTTGCTTCTTAAAATGATGGAATTTCTCTGTTTCACCATGATCTGCCATGCTGCTGCTCCACTGGAAATGTTTTGGCCACCTAATAACATTTGAAAACCCTGAGGCTTGCTGAGCAACTCGCGCATGGCCAAGGTTTCAAGGGAGAGACCATGTCCAGAGAGGGGAAGCATCACCTGGTTGGCACATTAGAGCACTGAGGGTCAAAACTGGGTTCCTGATGCTGCTGCCACAGACTCACAGGGCAGCCTTGGGCAACTGACTTGCTCACTCCATACTGGGCTGCGTTACATTTGCAATGCAGCTAATGTGAAACGGGGCAGAAATGCCAGCAGGGATCCTGGCAGCAATCGATGTGATCTCTTGTGTAATGGAGATGGACCCAATATTTTCTTCTCTGTGAACTGTGTGAGACTACATTTTGAAGCCTTTAATTCCTAAAGTATCCTGTGTTATCCTTACATTAACAGGCAACTATGCAGAGTATTATTAGTTGTGATTCTTGTATTCCTGAAGGGAATAGTGAGCAAGAACATCTTCTAGAGATTTTCTCATGCAGGTTATTGTATTCCTAAAGGAGACAATGATCAAGAGCATCTCCTAGAGAACTTCCCATGCACAAATGAAGTGGGCAGAATGAAACTATTCACCTTCAAGATGGTGTATCACTTTCTGCCATGAATTCTGATTTTTGAATAGTTTAAACCAGAACTTTCTTATTCTTTTGCTTTAATTTTTATATTTAAAACACTGGAGTGCTGTACCTCCTCTGTGCTGGATGTGCTCCAGTCTAAACAATCTCCATTCTGCTTGCCTAAATTCCCTTCTATAGTTTCAGCTGAATGTGAAATTCTTTTTTTGGTCCTCTGTCTAAAGTGCCGTGCGCCGTTCCTCGGGGCTGTGGGACAGCTCATGTGTTCCTCCCTGGAAGTGGCAGCATCTTAGTAGTGTGTGAAGCAGGGTCTGCGTAATCCTTCGGGATCTTTCAGGATAAAAAGCTACTCTATAAATACTATATCATTTTCATTGTCAGTCTGGATTCAGGAGTGAAATGATCCCACTTAGTTAAAGCAGGATGAAGTGTCTATTTTCATATTTGTTTAATTGAACCACTCAGCGTGTCTGATAGTAATGGCTTTATTTGAAGCATGTGGTTCTTATGAGCTGTTAAGATACCAATAGCATTTGGATTAGTCTTTCTGCCAAGAAAGCCAGGTCAATTCTTCAGGAAAATAAAAAAACTAAGGCAAACTTTATTTTAACAGTGTCTTGAGTTTCACTTTAGGTTCCATAAATATTTGTCAGTGTTCCTTTTGTAAGACCCATGCGAGCCCTTGGCAAGACATGAGGTCTATCTCCAGAACATGGAATATAAATAAATTCCCCAAACCATGCTGGAGAATTGGAGGTAACTTTAGCCCATGCAAGAGACCTGAAGCCAAGCAAAGGGTTGATTGTGGTTCTTGAATTACTATTTGTATAGAGGAGAAGGAATTGGGGGGTGGGGGAAGAGGAAGGAAAAACAAAGAGAGAGGAAAATATAAACATTAGTAGAGGTACGTAGGAGCCCACACCGTTCTGTGCAGAAAGGTGGAAATCATTTACCAAAGCAATGACAGAAATGTGACTTCTGCTTGGATTCCGGTTGCTGTCGGCTCCCAATGCTTTGAGAAGAGTTCACAATATATTCTCGTGCTCTAGAGGATAAGGGAGGAAATTTCACATTCTGATGAGGACTGGTAATGCCATCTGCCTCAGAGCATCAGGCCAAAAAAGCACTCTGGAGCCACCTTATGTGTCCCCTTCCCCCAGTTTCCTCTACATACCTTTGATATTACTGAGAACTTTGTTTACTTCTGTGGTTTTCTGAGCTATATCTAAGGAAAAAAGAAAAGCCCATGATGATTTCAAAGACTTGACTGTAGTTAAGTACTTAACCAGAGGTTTAGGGTGCTGGGCTTTTGATTTAAGAGCAAGCCCTGTTCTGTGCAGTTGAGGGGGGAAATAGCTGAAATTTTATCCTATCCCTGACCACAGATTGAGATTACCAAAGCAGTACAAAAGCAGGGAGTCAGAATGAAGGAGGTGTATTGAAGGAAGCGGGACTTTGGCTTCTAGCAATGTGCTCTGGTTGCTGGATCAACTCCAATAAAAATTTAAATTCAGACAAGCTGAATGCCTTATTTGTCTGGTTAAGGGAGAGGAAGGTGGGGATGGGTGAAGTTTTTCCTCTATGTTTGAATGTTAAAATAATGGTACTAGGATGTAAAAAGTACATATTCCTGAAGAATGTACTATTGTAATAGCAGATAGTTAGCAACTGGGCTTTTTCTTCCTATTGTGCATAAGCTGAAATATTACAAAGCACGGATAGAGACATCAGGGGGGTTTGCTGGAGGAGAACCCTTTCTATAGTGAGATGGGAGCCAACCTGTCCAGTCCATAGATTTAGAATTTCCTACAGAACGCTGAACAACTTTGATCTCTCTTTAAATTAATGGGAATTGCGTGTTGTTCACACTGCTCAAGAACAGATTGTCTCTTTGCATGTAGAATTTCCATCAGTGATCAATGTTCTTCATGCCAGTCCTCAGTTGTCTGCAACCACTAAAAGAAAAGTATAAAGGAACCATTAACCCCATGTTTTCTGCTTTCAGACAGCTGTCTGGGGCCCTGTAGTGGTTAATGCTCTATAGCTTTTTATTCCTGCCACACTGTTCCTATGTATGGTTTTGGAAACAGCAACTGAGGTTTGCTAGCAATTCCTTAATCTGGTTTCTATGGATGTTAAGGGAAAAAAATCAGGTAACAACCTCCATCTGCAAAACTACTTCTGGTTTTGTGACTGGGTTTAATACACCGTGAGCCTAGTCAGATCATTTTTTATTTAAAACTACCCTCTCTCTCTCACCAAAACAGGAAGCATCTTTCCAAGAATGCTTGAAAAGGTGTTTGACTTTTGTGTCACTGAGATAACTGGAGAAAGTATTAAAGAACTTGAAAGCTAGCAAAGGTTTAGCCAGGCTGAAATACTCGTTGAACTCTATAGACATAAGCTCTGTTTCCTTTCTAACGTAAGATGGGTTTTGCCTCCGTGTGTGTGTGTGTACATCTGTCTGTGGCTATATGAACAGTTATCAGACCATAAACTAAGGTTGAAATGCGTCCTGTGTCCCTGCTTGGGAGCTGCTGCCCAGGGTCACATCCTGATCCTGTCTTGTGCGCACCCCAGGCTGCCCTGGTCTATCTGGAGTACCACACCACACTGACCATGGCTAGCAGTTTACACAAATTACGTGAATTCAAGGTATCTAGGTGTTGCAAATTCATCACCTACCTTTGCTTATTCTTCCTTAGTCTTAAAATACTAAAATTTTTCTTCCTAGGATAGTTTTGTTTGCTTGATTTTTGGATTTGTTTTTTTGTTTGGTTTGGTTTGATTTGGTTTTACTTCTTTTTTAAAATGATGGAGTTCCAGCTATCCTTTGTAAGACTTGCTAAGAAAAAAACTTTGCAGCCCATTTCTTAATCCTATTCCATTATGTAGTTCATGACAGTGGTACCATTTGGCAAACAGCTGTTTACCTTTCCACAGAATGCCCAAAAAAACGCAGGAGGGGCAGAGCCACAATCATTGGCAAGTTGTATACAGGCACTTCTCTGCCCACAGGCCAAATTGTTGCATTACTTAGGAGACTGCAGCATTTGCAGGAGCTGCTGCTGCTGCTGGGTGCAGGCTTCCAGCTAAAGAAGGAGAAGGGGAGGGATGCTCACTCCGTTCCTGCACCGAGGGCTATGGTTTACACAGCTTCATTGTATTGCAGAGGGCTTTCCTGCCCTGCAGCTTGACTTGCTCCATAACAAATTATTCCTTAATTGCTGCATGGTAGAAGAAAAGCTTTACAGCCCTAAGGTTATTCCTAACAAATCAGGTTACAGAAGCCTTGAAAATTATATCGAGCAGAAAAGAAGCACCACGAGGTTTCCTTGGGTACTTGGGCTGTGTTAAGCTTGACTAAGGCAATGTGCTAACAAAGCTTGTTAAAATGCAATTAATTTAATGCTGTGGATGCAGAAGTGAGGATAATTAGCAGAGAGGTGCTAGTGAAGCTGTTGTCATTAGCGTGATTTGTGTGTGTCACTGCTGTGCTCAGGGCCTTCATCCCACCATGCCAGGTGTGGTCTGAACACAAGAGGGCTGTGTCCAAAGAGCTACCTGGGGGTGTGAGATGAAGGATAATGGCAGGAAGATGAAGGGATGGGTGAAGCAAAGCAGCAATGACATGATGTTGTCCATGAGGACCAGCAGAGGTGTTAGGGTCAGCTGCTGACTGGTAATGGTGGGTGTCTGAAGCAGGAAAGCTTTAAGGAAGGGTGTGTAGGGAGAGGGGTGAGAACCTCATCCAGTGCTGCTGGGGAGCTTCTCCCACACAAGGCAGGCAGCTCGGCAGAAAACACCTATGATTTTCTTTGAAAAATGTGAAAAGGGAGGAGAGAGACAGGACTCCTGAACCAGTTGAAAGAGAGCAGAACCCTGGTAAGGAAGAGGTGATAGGAACAGAAGGGAGAGGCCAGGAGGAGCCTTGACAAGTGAACAAAAGTAGGAGCTCTTTGATGTGGCAGGGAGAGGGAGAGCTAGGTGCAAGGAGAAGCAGATGTGGCCAGACCAGTGCCTAGAAAAAAAGAGTGGCAAGAATGAGACAAGAATGTGTTTTGTCAAGGCTGGAGCAGAGGAGTTGTGATGAAATGTGATGGAAGCCTGGATGCAAACTGCAAGCAAGTGGATGGGCAGCCAAGGTTGTGCTTATCAATGAGCTGCAGAAAGACTCTGTAGCTCACAGTCCAAGATGGGATGTGGAAAGCTAGAGGGGAAGATGAGTCAAAAAAATGCTCAGGCTGTGGGCCTGAGCGACAGGCAGGACGGTAGTGATGTCTGCAGCAATTAAGGAAGGAGGTGGGGAGAGGGAGGAAGATTAAGAGCTCTGAGCTTGAGCTGACAGCTCAACATCCATGAGATGTCAGGGAGACAGGCGAGGTTTTCGTCTGGACAGAGTGAGACAGGCCCGGATGATCGGATCAGACAACTGGGGGTACTGATTTATGTGAGAAGATTAAAAGAGCTGCTTGTAAATGTATGTATAGCTTGGCTAAGTGACACCTGAGGGGACAATAACTGTCTACAAGTGTATGAAGGGATTGGATACCAGAGCCAGGAGGAGAGGGAGGGAACAGTTTAGGAGCATAGACGAGGATTTTGACTAGAAGTGGTGGAATAAGGTAGAGGAAAACAGTCTGCATTGCCTGTTTAGGGAAAACATCTCCCCTGCAAAACTGGGAAGACTCTTCAGTGAGTCTTGAAGCCTGCATATGCATCTAGGTACCTACCTGCACCCCTGTCATTACAGGGTGCCTGGCTGTCTTCACAGGACACCATGAGAGGGAAATGTCCCTGTGTGCAGTTGTGCCACTTCAGTACCCTCTGTGACTCTTGCTGACTTGAATCAAGGACCTGAGAAAGTACCTTAACCACTATGCTCCCTTTCCTTTAAGTTCTGTTTTAGAGGGCCAGTCTTGTTGATAGTACAGTGAGATGGATAGGAAGGAGACCTAACAGGACTCCTACAGCCTATAGTCTGTGTGGTCTTCTCCCCTTGTTTTTACTCTTTACAAAAAGTTTTACTCATCTGTGAAACATACAATAGCGGCAAGAGAAGTAAAAGAATTTGGCAAAAAATAGAACTGCCCCAGCTTCTGTGATCTTGATTTTCTGATGAAGTTACTGTTGTGTTACCAGATGAGGGTGATATCTTCAGAGAAAACTTTCAAAGAGCCCTACTTCCAAAGCTAAATAAGTAACCATCTATCTCCTGTCTGATTACCCTTTTTGTACATATCCATGTCAGGCTGGCCTCTAGGTTGGTGTCCTAAGGAGATGAGATTGATGTGGCAACATTTTTTGAGGGTTGCTCTATCTCCACCCCTTCCATTAGTTTTTGAGCCTGTTAGCCAACTTCAGACATACGTGTTTGAGGAGTGATGTAGCAGATAAGAAGTTCTTAGAAACTTTGTGAAAATGGGAAGCCATGTAGATGGGAGTGACTGTAATAGTGCTGCATCTCACTACCACCACAGAATGATAGAATCCTTTAGGTTGGAAAAGACTTTTAGATCTTTTAAGATCATCAAGTCCAACTGATAACCCAGCACTGCCAAGTCCACCACTAAATCATGTCCCTCAGCACCCCATCTACATGTCTTTCAAACATCTCCAGGAATGGTGACTCCACTACTTCCCTGAGCAGCCTGTTCCAATGCTTGGTAACCCCTTCTGTGATGGAATTTTTCCTAATATCTGATACAAACCTCCCTTGGTGCAATTTCAGGCCATTTCCTCTTGTTCTGTCTCCTGTTACTTGGAAAAAAAAGACAGATGCTCACCTCTCTGCAATCTCCTTTCNAGTCCACCACTAAATCATGTCCCTCAGCACCCCATCTACATGTCTTTCAAACATCTCCAGGAATGGTGACTCCACTACTTCCCTGAGCAGCCTGTTCCAATGCTTGGTAACCCCTTCTGTGATGGAATTTTTCCTAATATCTGATACAAACCTCCCTTGGTGCAATTTCAGGCCATTTCCTCTTGTTCTGTCTCCTGTTACTTGGAAAAAAAAGACAGATGCTCACCTCTCTGCAATCTCCTTTCAAGGAGCCTCCTTTTCTACAGACTAAATAACCTCTTTTCCCTCAGCCACTCCTTCGAGGACTTGTTCTCTAGACCCTTCACCAGCTTCATTACCCTTTTTCCAACACACTCCAGCCCCTGAATGTCCTTCTTTGTAGAAAGTGGCCCAAAGCTGAACTCAGTATTTGAGGTGCATGCTAGAGGCAAAGGCCATTGCAATGCTTCAGCTTTTTCTGAGTATCAAAGACATGAATGCACAAGCAACAAACAAGCAAATAAATAAATAAAAGTATCAGCAGGTTCATGCCTTTTAATAGGCACCTGGAAATCCAGATGAGCCATTGGAAACAGAGTTATTCATGCTGCTGCATTTCTCATAACTGCAAAACCATCTCTGGTTGGAAGTACAAAGGAACAGATGTGGAGGAGAGACTTCATATGGTGAATAAATGGCCTGTCGTTGCAAACTGCTACAGCCCAGAGTGGGGTTGTACAGGCATCAGTGAGAGACTGCAGGAAGGTGTGAATTGCTGATGGATGTTGCACCTTGTTCTGTGCATGAAGTGCACAGGGTGTCATCCCTTACCAGTGTTAAACCAAGGACCTTAGTCTCACTATGCATTAGCAATAAAAATAGGTGGGATCCAAAATAATATGGAACCAAAATTGTCTTTTCCAGCTCTTTATGTGGAGTTAGCTGTGCTTTAGTGGTGTAGCACTTCAGCAGAGACCATAGGTCTGCTGCTTTTTTCCTGCAAGGAGTTCATATTTGACCTCAGGAGTCACACTTAAAAAGCAGAGCTCCCTGCTCCGACTCTCCCTTCTGTTTCAACAGGACCAGAATCTGTGGGGCCTTTCTGAATATTTCCCTCCTCACCCAATATTGCTGAAAATGAGCCTGAAGTGTTGACAGACAGCAGCACACTCGGTGTGTAGGTATCCAACATAAACAGACTTGCTAGTTGTGTACTTGGACATGTTAAATGAGGTCTCTGCTTTGATCTTTCCTGCACTATCCTAAAGCCCAGCAAGCAAAGGCTAAGTAAACAGACCTTTGATTTCAGGGCTGTTTGGAGCAGAGGTCTTTTAAAGTTTTTATCAATGGCAGAGCTGAGCTACTGAAGTCCCTCTTGGACTGTAGGTGCTGCAAGAGTAGCAGCATGTTTTTATTGAACCCAATGTCCCTTCTCCCTCCCCTCCCCATAATGACAAACATCTGGGGATATGAGCTGGCTTCCTGTTGACTGTAGCAAACCAGTTTCTCTTGGAGAGACACCTGCTTATAATCTCCTCTACGGTGAATGGACCATAAGCTATACTAGATCCTACAGCTACTGAATCCCACAGCCAGTGTAGCTTTTTGTTAATGCATATCATAAAGATGCTTAAATAAATCACGTGGGATGCATTCATGGGAAACACTCACGTTACTAATCCTGCGTGTTCAATGCTTCTGGGTCAAACTGCGGAAAACCAACACAAATAGCATGAATGTTACAACAAATTAGATTTTACTTATTTCCTTCCTGTTTTTAGAGCATTTAGTGATTCCTTACAATCACAAAGGTCACAAATTTCCTTTTATGTTCAGATAAACAGGAGATTCTCCTTCAGGATTATGCCCTCAGAAAAAAAGACCTTAAGAAACAAGCACCTAATAACACAAGATTAAAAAAATTAAATTGTGAATTCTGGCAAATTCCCTTCAATGGATGAAACACAGGAGTTAGAAGGGCTGCTGCTTTCTTTTAATTTAATAATTTTCTTTATCTTCTGGTGGATTATGTGAAAGAGGCTTTGGCTTACTTTCTGCCCACTGTAGAAAAGTGATATGAGATCCTGCCAAGATATTTTATTTTTCTAAGTGTTATCAATTTTCCATTGTTTGCAAAACTAAGAACCACTGTGCTTATCAACAGTGGAGCCCAGGCTGTTTCTGGTGGGCCAAAGCTGCGGTCCCTGCCGCTGGGGCCAGTTCAATCCAAAGTTTGATTGAGCTCACGACCAAAGTTGGAGCATTTTGCTCAGCCCTACCAATGATTATTGCTTCTTATCAAGTTAAATACGAAATGTTAAATTCATTGGCCAGTGGCTCCATGCCAACTCTGCTCCTGCTGTACCTTTTGGAGGTAAAGCTGAGATCATTGGCTGAGTCTGAGCTCCTGCCAGTAAATTGTCAGTATCTCTTGTCTTTTGCCCTCACACTTTTATAGTCGCCTTAAATAACGACCTTTCTTAGGCTTCCTTTTCTGCCTTAGTCACCAACCGATCCTCTACTGTATGTAAAACAATGCCCCCATTCTCCCTTCAGAAAATAATTTTGTCTCTTAGTCAAATAAATATATTATCCCCCCAAAAAAGTAAAACCCACTGTTAGATAAAAAGTATTTTTAACAGCTCTTTAGTTGTTGTTATTTGATGTGCAGCTCTCTGATCCCTGAAGGGGTGAGCAGCACTGTTTGTGGTATATAGCAAATTGATTTTACACATTTCCATCGTTTATCAGTGAGTCTTCCAATGGGGTTTCACTGCAATCAGATTCGAGATTACCGTGGCTCAACCATTGGGAAGGGATTGAAATTTACATGCAGTAAAGATTAGGGGATTAGTAACTGATTAGGAAAGTGCTGATTTATCCAGGCACAGGTACAGTGACGGGTCTTCTGTGCCTGCTTTTTTCTGACCTTGGATTTCGACCTCTTGACTCCTCACTCAGAAACACCAGTGTGCAGCACAGAGTGATTTCTGATGTGACATCCCTCCAGAACAAGTTCAAGTTACTGCAACAGTAAAAACTATTTCCGTGAGCAGAGAAGCTCAGAAATCTTTATGTGAGTGGACACTTTGCTCTGATGTTCATCGAGCGGGACAGGCTGAGCAGACAGACTGTGGCAACGCTTTAATCTGCAGTCAGGAATGCCTGCTGACAGCTGGTGTGATGTGCGTGTGGTGGTGCATGCACGTGCGCCATGGGGGATAAGGCAGCTAGACAGTGTTCCTCCGTGCACAGCTTTTCCTAGATAGCTGTTCTGCTCTCCAGGTTTCTCCCCCACACCCCCTTGCAGGAGGGTAGCCGGGACTGTACATTACCAGACTGTGAGGTAATAGGAGTGCACATGAATTGCTATTCCAGTGTAGCTCTATAGCTACCTGATGCATACGACGTTACATACCGGCGCGCAGCCCGCTGGTGGAATGATGTCATTTGAAATTGCAGAGCAATCGGTGTCAGCAAAACTCCTGTATGAAGCTTGGGCAACTCAAATAAAGCAACTGCGCTGACAGTCACAGGCTGTGCTAATGACAGGGGGTTTGTAGTTTGCTTGTATATCAGATAATAATTAGCACTGTCTTTCTACTCATGCAGATTTATGGAGATTAAGGGCAGGCAATATGGGAGCTTCAGCAAAGGAGAAATCGTTTGAATAGTTTGAGGAATGTAAATAGATGTGTATTTTAAGTATCTATTTTTAGTGTTTCAGTTTAGGAGCACTGTTAGGTGCTTTTTGGGTAATACCATTCATCCTGAGCCATGTCACCCTGGTGTGCAATAGAAGTATAGGAAGCATACCTTCCTCTCGATGAAGTGATCAGTATTTGAGCAGCAAGGAATGCAGCAGAGCTGCAGACATACTGGATGAAATACACTAATATTACCTGATCTTAGAAGCTGAACAGTCTCAGGACTGTCCAGAAAAGCACCTGGCAATCCTAGGCACAAACCATCCTGGTGCAAACAGATTTAGTAAGTCTAATAGATTATTAAGTCTTATTATCTCCTACTAGAAAAACTAATAAAGGCCACTTAAGAGTGCACTAATCCTGCTGTTGTGAGCAAGCCAGCATGTAGAAAGGTTGCAGAGGAAGGGGATCTGTTTGAAGCTGTCCCAGTGGCAGGCAAGCTGCAGAAATCTGGACTCACTTCTGTGTAAGGCACCAGCTGAGCCCTCAGCCTTTGCCAGTGATAAATCGAGTTTTCGTAGCCAGAAGGTTGTAGTGCATGGACTTGTGCAGGCATCATTGCATGTTTTAACACTGCTGTGGCACTGGACCAGGGTCGATCCATCAGGTGAAAATGTAACTATTTTCCTTTGGGTATGGCCTGGAGGCTGTTTCCTGTATGAGATCTAACAATATTCTGCAGGTAGGAGGGTTTTATATGTTAAGAAGTCCTGGCTCCTGGCAGTACTGCTGGGTATCATGTGCTTTTATATCAGATAGCATGAGCTTCAGTGTTTGAGAAGCAGGAACCAGATGTGAATGCTATAAGAATCCAGTGATGGTTTCCCTATTTTCATACGCAGGAGACTTGGCATCTCTGGAGTTTAAATATAAATTTTCACTGAATCAATCTTGTGAACACTTTCTTTTAAAATGCATTTAAGTGTTTTTCCCTCCTGGAAGAGATGTACAGGTGTGTCCAAGTTAGCTTGTAGAATGGCACAGCAGGAGCAAATCTTTAAAGTGAAATATTTGGTGCTAAGGAGGGGATGTTCACACTATAGGCATTTTGGGAGTTTATTCTGGATTAGCTCCAGTCTGATCGTGTAGATTGAGTGCTTGTTAATGGAAATCCAAGAGCACAGCCTCTGCTTTTGTTCTACCAGGGATCCAGCTAGCAATTGCTGCCTGTGTCTGCATTAACAGCTGGTGGGGATTGGTAAAATTGGATCAAGCATTTGGTGCTTAGGACCTGACACCCCCCTTTCAGAGGAGTGTTTTCCTTTGGAGTAGCACTCTTCTGGTCCTATGAATTAAATGCCCACCTGAACTGGAGCATCCTTTGCAGTTCAATTTCATATAAAACCAACTCAGTACGTGTGCTTCCAAACTCTTTCATGATGTGAACCAAAGTTTAATTGGTGGGGATGATAAAAAAATTCACTCTAAAGCACACTCCTGGTCCAAACTAAAACATTGAGGTAGGCACATGTATGGTAAACCTTCATGGTGACAGTTTAATATGGAGAGAGCTGGATAGAGCACTTCCATCACACCTGCTGTGAACTGGTGGTTTCAGTAGGACAGTGGTGAATGGTTTCAGGAAGAATTTTAAAGTAATGCTGTCTTAGAAGGTGGAAGATCAGCTTTGCTTTGCATTTTTCTTTTGGAGCAAGGAAGAGGTTTATATATATATACATGTTAGGGGTTTTTCTCCCCTTGTGATATTTTAATGTGCTTTAATTTATTCCTGCCCTACATCAACACTGTTTTCATATTTCAGGGATCCTGCAATCCATTAAAAAAAGATTGCCACTGCTTAATCAATATACTTTTAAATTCCAATTTTTTTTGTATGTGTTTCATTGTAATTTGACAAAATTATGATTCAAAATATTTCTCAAACTGAAAAAGAGAATATTGGAAGAGAAAACTAAAAAAAATCGTGTTTCTTGACAATAATATCCTTTTCTAATAGAAAAAACATTTTTGCAAAGCACTCCATACCAAGTCTGCTCTGCACTCATTCAGCTCGATGGGCTTTCAGTTCTAGAGAAGCCTCCAAAAATATCTTCAGGTCTTGAATACCACAGTGTTTATCTCTTTGTGGTCACCAACAAACAGTTGTTACCACGTTTTTGTGGTGACCAAACTTAGAAGCCCCCAGTGAAAAGGGCAAAGCTAAGAGAGGGCTGAGAGCAGCCTCACCATGTAGGGCACTGCCACTGATTTCCCAACAGCAAAGGGTTTATGGACTTTTTGGCAGTGTATCCTGTTTGACAGTAAGCGTCCAAAATGTGTTGATTTTTTTTTTTTTCTGAGCCCTTACTTAATGCCCTAATCACACCTTTTCCATCTTGGGTATTGGGAAAGGGCATCAGAAACCAGCACAGGATGGAAGCTTTTAAAGTGTTTTCCAATTTCATCTCCTTGGAGAAAAATATTTCTTTATAAAGATTTTAAAGAATATTTTGAGGAAAACCAAATTCTCGGATGCAAATGGAAAAGGCTTCTGTGTCAGTATATCGACAAAGACTTGCCATTGTGGACCAGTAGGAAGGCAAACCAGCTATTCACATCATTCCTGAATGGAGTCAACCATGGTGGTTTCTGTTTCCCTGCAGATGTAAACAGTGACACTTACAATTTCCTGCTTGTACAGCTTGCACACAACCGTCTGTCTATAGGGGAAGTAGCTAATTACTTATTAAGCCTTGTACTGTGCTTAGACCAGGTTAAATATTGACTACCAAGGTTCAAGGGGAACCCGTGTCACTAAATGTGAAGTTGGGCATCCTATTTCCTAGGAGCTATTCAAATGAAATGATTAGGTGACAGAACACCACACGTAGGCAGGAGGGACAAAGAAAGAGACAAAAAATGGAGCAGTTGCGTCAGAAGTCTGAAGCCTTGGGTTTTTGAACATGATTGCCACTGGTGGCTTGAAGAGGAGTTTTTTTACAAAACAATGAATTAAACTGAGATTTGCAGAGTGTCTGGTTTGTTTTGCTGAAAGTCTTGGAGATGGTGGGCGATTTGGCTGGGAAATCCACTGGGCTCGTGAAGCAGGATTTGCATGGTTGGGAAGCAGTTGGAAGGGCAGAGTACAATAGCATTTATGTTAAAATTGGGGTAGATTAACCCCAGAAGCTAATTCAGGGCTGCCTGGTTGGATTGTTTCCCAGAGATTATGGGAAGCAAACAAATGCCTTCTGCTGGCAGGAATGGTCCCTGTGTGACTTGTGGTGGAGATGTGGGTGTTTGGGTTAGGTTTAGTGAGGGCAGGTTGGGGCTGCGAGGCAGGATTTTTGGTCAATTTCTGGACCCTTCTGCCACCCTCAAGCCAGAGGATTTCTAAATTCCTTCCAGAATTAGGCAGTTTGTCCTTTCTGGAAACAGAAGGCAAAAAAAAACCAAACAAACCTTTGAATTTCAGAACTTTGAAAACATGTTTTAATGCCATTGCTTTTGAAAAAGCATATTAGGAATGCCATTATTCAGACAGGCTTGCCTTCTTGAATGAGAGTGGAAAAGGTAGGTTGTGTGGGTATGTGTGCTAACACACCTTCGTTGGACTTAATCTCTTCTCTAAAAAAGGTTTTCTAGTTATCCATTGAACTGCATACCTGAACTGTGCCCTCAGTATAATTTTAGCCTTAGAGTAGAAATATCAGTCCTCTCCTTTGGCCCATGCTAAGCTCACTGACAGCACTTAAGAAACAATAAATCATGTCTTTCCTTCCACACTAGAAAAGTAACCTTCTAGCATACGAAGTCTACTCCTTCAAAAGTAATTTGAAGTAATCCTAACTCTCCTCTGTGTTTGCTACCTCAGAACCGATGGGATAAAGTTACGATTTTTTGGTGCTGAAAAAATGTTCAACAACACTTGAAATTAAATGTCGCCCATGCGCATTTAATTTAATAAGATGGTAATTTCATGTTAAATAAATACCAACTGATTATTGAAAACATATGCTCAAAGAATTTTAAAATCATGTAAGAGATACATATCTCATCTACTGTTGTTGAACTGCAATAAATCTGTGCAATAATCATGTGCCAATTGTTTAGCATACAATAACTATTTTATTAAATCTCAGTGAAATGTGTATGCAGGGTGCTTAATTAAATGGAACATGTTCCCAAATATTCTATTTTTCTTAGTTTTGGAACATCTAGAGTAGAAAATTTACTGGCAGCCTTCACCCAAGGGGCTAGTTATTACTCATGTAAAAATATGGCAAGCACTTTTTGTGCAATCAATAAATATCCATTTCATCAGGAAAGCAGCTCCTACCACAGAGGTAGGAAAGAAGAGAAAATATGTCACTTCACTTGCTGTAAAATGAATCAACAAAGCTGTTTTCTCCATCAGGTTGTTGGGCTCAGCTGTGCAGCCCGAGCCTAGAACTTGCTCCTGGAAACAGTCTGCTATTCCCAAAGCTAAGCCTGACCAGTCATCAGGGCTGATCAGAAAATACTTGTGGTGTTTTTGTGTTCCTCTCTAAGAGTCTTTGTTCTACAGAGATGCTGTTGTTTTTTTCTTTAATCTTTTGATTGTTTTTGATAAGCATTGTTTTTGTCTGTGGGTGCCTATGTTTTCAAGCCAAGAAGAACCCATTAGCTCATCTAATCTGATCTCCTCATGTCACATACCAAAGCATTTGGCCCAGTTACCCCTACACTGACCCCTACTTTACTTGACTAATGCATACCTTTTGGAAATGCAAACTGGTTTGTTTCGAAAATATGAAAAGATGTTGGATCCACCAGTCCTTTGAACTGCTTATTCTGATAGGTAATGGTATACGTGGGCAAAACATTCATCCTTTTATCTCTCCCAGAAAGCATTTTTATCAATCCTGCTTTCCTTGTAATGGCTTCCCACTGTGCAGAGAGCCAAGAGTTCCTCTCTTTCAGGAACACCTACTCATGTTAATTGAAACTCTTGGCATCGTTGCTTTCTAAGCCCTCCCCTGTGGGATTTGCTCTTTGGTAGGTGTTTCTCCAGCCCCCACCAAAGCGAGGCTTCAATCTGTTGATCCATCACTACAACTTGAATGCCAGTACAAATAATGGCAATAATGCAGACAGTTTATGTATATTATCCTCCTGTTGGTCTTGCAGAGGATTAAACTGTTGTGGAAAGGGTTAAACTCCTACTGTAAGCAGGAACTGTCTGGCCCAGCTTTCTAGCAATGGATGCCCAAGGTTAGCCTGTTTGAAACATGTCTTTTAGAAGATCCTTTCCAGCCATCCGTGCTCATTCTGCAGCATGGGAGAGGTGAAAGAAATCAATGCCAGTATGAACCAGCCTTGAATAAGGACTTCAGAGGATCAGGTTTTACAGTGATGAGTACAGTAAAGGCCAAATGTTGCTTCGAGCACTGGTGTAAGAGGTGGTCATTCACACGGAACGAGTGCTTTGGTTAGCGGCTGTTGCCCAACTCCTTCAGCTCATTGTCACCATGAGAGATTTCTGTGCTTGGCTGTATTCTTGTCATAGGACACACACTGTCTGTGGTACCCATCCCTGATGTTGTGTGTGTTGATGAGTCGTTTGGGTGCTTCATGGTAAATGACTTTGCTAATTCTCTAACACAGCTCTTCAGAAGAAATCTCATCTTCATGCTAAGTGAATGTGTTTGGTATTAAAGAATAAAATATACATAACCCATGGGGCTCTTAAAACTTATTTAACTTCTTTATAAACTTTACAATATAGTATGTGGATATTATAAATTACCTTCCATTCCAAGAAACTGTCCAGGCTGGTTGACCTTCCTTGGAATTTCCTCTTTGTAATTATGTTTAATGTGTTAATAAAGTTCACTTTGAACTGTATCATGGCAAACGGTCTCATAGGACGTGGGTCGGTGCCGGTGTGTTCACCATATGTGAAGCTTGATGTTGGTGTGCAGTTTAGTTGAAGGAATAACAAGGCTAAGTCCAAACAATTGTAGAAGCGGCATCTCCTCCCCAGGTTAACAGTAAAAGGGGTTCATGGAAAGTTAGGAATGTGGAGTGGGAAATCATTTAGCTTTCACTGCTAGGTGTTACTAAATTATAGCGCTAGGTTCGAGTCACTATCAAAACACCATATATCTAGAGGGTTTTCACACAGAGCTATAAATCATGTTTACTACACGTATGAGTTGAACGAGTGCATGAACTTTGCAATACAGTCCAGGAAAATATGTGTGTGTTTTTGACTGTGAGAAATATGGACAGGAAGCTCCAGGCTATTCCACTGTTGTGTCTTAAATACACTTCTAGAAACTGGTTTTGCTGCTTCCCGGAAATAGCTATTTGCAGAAGCAAAGAGGCTTTCTTGGGTTTTACATAACTCCTTTTGCCAAGAAGTGCCAACCACCAGCCCTTCCAAGGCACTGGGGTGGGGAGAGCAGGAATGCTGGTAAAGCGCTGTCAGCAGCGGAGCAGCAAGTGGTATAGGATAGTGGATATAAACTGAAAATTGCCCAGCTGTTCAGTAAGACAGGTGTAGGATCTGTCTTTTATATAATGGAACAGAATGGAGATTCCAGTTGCTTGTATTCGTAAATGAGACAAATAAATCTGCACACTTGTCTGCATGTATATGAGAAGAAATATTTAAAACAAATGAGGTGATCATGGCATTTCCTTGTTAATGTTTGACTGGGCTTATATTATCTTGAACAGAAAACTTGGCACCTGGCAGGGATTGTTGGTTTCTTTCTGAGAGTGCTTCTATGTATTTGCAGATGGGGAAAATACAAGCAAGAAAAAAACATGGTGGAAAATGTAGAGTCTGGATTGTTTGAATTGTATTTCAAGCCTTATTGCACCCTGGCCCTTGGAACTCCAGGCATGATCCCTTCTAGTAACTAAAACGATTTGAATGTTACGGGGCAAAGTTATATTTAGTTTGTATTTAGAGAAAAAATAACAACCAGGCGCAGGGGGAGGCAGCTGCATTCTTGTCCCAAGTCACATCCACGGATGTCAAACCCCACCCTTCCCTCTCAGCCAAAATATTAAGAAATTATTCTTTCAGACTATTGGGTCGAGGACAAGGGGGACTGAAGAAAACCAGCTCCGGCTGGGTTTGTGTCAAGGTAGGACTTCACATTGTAATAGCTCCTTCTGTTTGCACAGGCTTTGATGTCAGCTGCACCCTCTCCAGCATGGTGTGGTTCAAAAGTGTGCTTCTCAGCAGTGCCCTGTGGCCACAGAGAGCTGCCTTTGCCTACTGGAAAACTGCAAGAGTGGAAGCAATGATTGTTTTCTCTCCCCACCATTCTCCCTCCCTTCCTGGCTATAAAACGTGTAAAAAATATGAGTCAGCAGTTTTGATGGAGTATGTACCTGTGGCCTCACTTTTGGCCTTTTCTCCCGTATCCCATGACAAAACGCTGCAGGCAGTAATCTCTGTCTCCTGGAGCACCAGAAGCAGCAGATTCTCAGTACTTACAAAAGCTGATTTTTACAGGAATCACCGCCTAATGGCAAAGAGATCAGGAGCAGTATGGTGTAGGGACACTTCCCCCAGGATTTACACTCAGGGCTAGAGAGCTCTGCTCTCTCCTGCTCTGCCTTGAAAGGATGCAGTCTAGAGCTGTGGCCCATAGGTGCATGTACATGGCAATTCACAGGATTCCCCTCTTAGCCACAAAGACGGTTTGTATTGGCATTAAAAAAAATGGTATTGGTCAATGTATGAATTAACAGTTTTAACAATATGTTTTAACACAATGATTTCAGGTTTTGAAACAATCCCTTACTGAGCATTGCTGCTCATTTCTTGGGGTGTTGCGCTAATGCATAGCCCACAAGCAAGGCAAGAGCAGCACTGCAGCAAGCAGCCATAGGGTGTTGCTCTCAAAATACATTTTGAAAGATCATTTCTGCTCACTACAAAAGGCTGGAGTTTAGAATGGCTGAGATTGTGACACTGTCTGCTTGGGGGATAATTGCTCTGCTTTTTAATGTTGCACTAGAGCACAGGACAGAAGGTGGCAGCGGCAAGGGATGGAAAGTGGGCAGCAGCCAGAGGTCAGCCTCGTTTTACCTCGATGGCAGCTGTAGGTGAAGCAGCAGGTGCTTTCCTGGGATTTTGCCTCTCTAAGCAGCTGTAGAAATGTATCCAGCCTGCAGGGCCACAGGCTGTGTGTACCCTGGGCTCTGCTCCTGCGCTGCCGCATTCAGCTGTGAGCACAGGTGTGCCCCAGCCCCACGGGTGGCAGCCACCAAGGGACACCCCAAATTCAGTTCCGGGAGAGCTGGCACCTTTAGGGCGCTCTGCTCTCACTATCACAACACCTGCAATAATGTGGACCAATTCTTCCAGGTAGGGAGCTCCCTTCAATACCAGTGGTGTACATGAAACATTGGGGTTATCAGCATCTTTTTACTACATCTTTTTTCTCTGTCCATATAGCAGAAGATGGAACTGCCATAGAGAAGCCCAGAACATTAAACTCCAGAGGAACATGAGTGCTTCTGGCAGCTTGATATATAGATTCAGTGGGGGAGTATGTTTTTATCTGGATGGTGTGGAATTTCTGCAGTGTGCCATGCAAGGCAGCTCTGTGTCAGCAGCACCTGCTGCCCAGGAGATGCTGGAGAAGGGCCTTTTTGCAAAACACACTTCCCCCTCTCCACCAACTCCCCTCTAAATGCTGACAGTGCAGAGTGGCAAGATGTTCCAAAGTGTATCTTGACTTGAAAAGCATGTCACTATTGCAGTCCCAAGGCAGGGCTGTACAGATGCATAGTGAAATAATACCCAGTGAATACCTGTACATTAGAAAGAGAGGCAGAGATCTGTGATGGTATCAACATTTTATTCACACTGTAGCCATCTACAAGAGGTCCAGCTAGTGTTGGCTTGCCAGGGTCTCTGAAGCCTCTGGCATATGGAGAAGGCACTGATTCCAGAGAGCGAGTAGTGCTTGCACAGAAAGTTATTAATGCAAAGAAGATGGGTAATAAAACGGGAGTATTTACAGCACCAAATGAACAGAAGCAAGGTTTTAGCATCTTTGTCCCAGGGCTGTACCTTTTCAAGAAGTGCATGCAGTTGTATCTAGCAAAATTGACATCAGGAAAAAGACTGGGGAGAAATTTTTATTCTTCATCCAAAGAAAGTTGCTGGAGGGGCTAATGAAGGGCTGCAGAGGTTTTTTTCTTTTCAGGCATAAAGGGTCTAAGAAATGCACCCTTTTCTAAATGTCATAAAGGTCTGCGACTAGATCCTGTGACAGAAAGTGATCCAACAATTCCTCAGAACGAAAGGTCAATCAAAGGAAAATGGCATTTAGGAGGACCGAGCTTACCGCTGACCCACACATGTGACAGATCCAGAGGCAGCTCTGGTGCCATCGGGAGAGCTGCTTGTGCAGCCTGCCCTAACGAGGCACATGACGTGATTGGGAAACTATCTGATTCCTCCAGGTCTCAAAATTCATCAGGAGTCAACCTGAATGTCGGAAGGAAAGGGATTTTGAAGGAGATACAGCAGGTTTCCAAGTTGGGAGGAGGGTTTTCTCTCTACTGTCCCTGCTTGCCCTGCACCAAACATTTTTTCCCCAGCACTAATTATAGATCTGTTTTTGCCATTTGAATATGCATGGAGTAGTATCCTGGCTCACAAGTAGATTGCAATGAAGCTACTCTTAAAGTTTGACCTGGTTTGGTTGGGCTCTAGGCCAGAAAGGACCTCTCCAAGGACCAGCCCAGAATTTCAACAAAGCTGTGGGCTTGTCTTGACATTTCTGCTTCTTTACGCTGAGTGAGATACTGCACCATGTAGAGAAATGTAGCAGATTTGGGGCTGGATCCTCACTTGGTGGTGTTGAAGTCTGTATTATCAAAGCCAACACACATAACCCCTCCTGACAGGTAGATTTCCTTTTTAAAAGATTCAGCAACATTACTTGTGTCAGATCAGCATTCAAAGGATCTTAGGATTATCCTTCCATTCACAGAGCTGGTTGGAAGTCTCCCAAGGTGAAGAACATTAACTGTGTGATTTGCAGTGCTTAGAAAGACCTGGATAGGAAGGTGGGCTTAGCAGTGTTAGATTAGTGGTTGGACTCGATCTAACCAAAAGTATTCAATGATTTATCGTGGTATTTTGCCGCTTCTCGTGGAGTATGGGAGGGCACCATGACTTCTGAGATGCTATCTCAGTTGTCTGCAGAAGGTGTGGAGGGATGGGTGTTATCTTTGCCAGGGACTGACTTTTTCAGAATAAGTGCTCTCAAGATCCCTGTTTGGGTCTTCAGCAGTTCATCAGAATCTGAGCATGTCTAAGAACCACTGGCTTAACCAATCTCTTAGTTAAACGAATGATTGAGTTTCAGGCTAGTTTGTGACTCTTCTCAGGTTGAGCAGTGCTTCTGTTCACCAGAAGAGCTGCAAAGTTTATGGGTGCAATTCAGCATGAGTAACTGCAACAGCAGCTCTGTAGTCATTCATGAGCTGGACTCTATGTATTGCCTTAGTCATGCTGGGGAAAATTCAGGCAGACATTGGAATAATAGGAATTAGTCATGAGGAAGTGTAAATATGATCTCTGTAGCTTGTCCCGTGTGGATCCAATACTGCAAAAGACTTAGCAACGGGAATTAAATATGAAGGAACAGTTCCAAATCCCACAAACATCTTGTGGGTTTTGGGTGCAACTCAGTATCAGCAATCCTTAGCAAAACATCTTGTCCTTATGCAAGAGAAGGACACTCATTATCACACCCTTTAAGAGACTATTCTGGGAAGAGCATTGCTATTGCAGTTTGTGTGGGAAACTTGTGCAATTAATGAAAAGGCCAAAAAGGCAGATGCAGGAAGACGACTCTCTGCTTCAACTTTCAGTCTTGGGAAGAAATTCCAGTTTGAATTCAGCTATGGGACTATTACCACTGTTGGAGTCTTAATCATTTCTTTTATTTTTGAGTGATGACCTGTTCAAGTGCATCCTGTTATCATGTGGCAAACAGGGACACTCTGTTTTGCCTGAAATTATTACCTTTTGCAAAGAGCAGATATTTGTCAGGTTAAACCAGCAGGCAATTTATAAAAATATCCTCTTTTGGACTATAAGCAATGTTAACATGTCAGGCTATGCTGTATCTTTCAGTGGAGCGCTACCCAATGAATGCTTTATGTCCAACAACTGCAGGCTTATGCATCTCAGATAAAGCCCATCTGGTGACTATTAAAGGGAATTACTGTACATACAACATGAAAGGATTATAACATTTGGGGGAGGGCAGTGTTTTGTTTTAAGTACCAGTGCTGTTACTAATTTTGCCTTCAGGATAGGTGTTAAGTTTAAAACAACCGCAGTTGCTTTACCAAATACAACTGAACAGTTTGTGCATTGGACTCCTCCTTGCTGTAGGAAAATGGGGGTGTTTGGGAAAAGCAAAATAGATTCAGAACCAGCCTTCCCTGGTGGGTTAGCATGAGCTGCTGATAGCAAGGCTGCAGTTTCAGGTTTTGCACAAACCAGTATCTCTGTTGTTGTATCCCTCTGTATTTGCCTGCATTTTTTAGCCTTGGTCATAAGTGATATTTAGTAAGCATCTTTTACTGTACCTCTGTCTAGCAGTCGATGTAATGGCCAGACTGATGACTCATCTTTAAATCAATGTTGTGTCACTGGAAAAAGTAATAACACCTCTTCCTCACTCTGCTCTTTCTCAGGCCCCCCAAGGATTGCCGATAAAGTGATTCACCGTCAGTCTGTGAGACTAGGGAGGACCATCAAGCTGCTGTGCCCAGTGGAGGGTGACCCCCCACCACTCACCATGTGGATGAAGGATGGACGCACTATCCACAGTGGCTGGACAAGGTTCCGAATCCTTCAGCAAGGGCTGAAAATCAAGGAGGTGGAAAGCGAAGATGCGGGAACCTACATTTGCAAAGCCACCAATGGCTTTGGTAGCACCAACGTGAACTACACTCTTATCGTTATTGGTGAGTAGAGCTGGAGAAAAGCCAGAGCTCACCTGCTCTGAGGGGAGAGTGCGAGCTGATTTCTGTGTAGCTGTCAGTGATTGCAGATTTGCTTTGCTAATCATTTACTGACCTCCTCTCTTAACTGGCCCTTTCCAGTGTTTGAGGATTGCCAGAGCTGGCTATGTTGCTGCACATCTTCTGCTGCAGCCGGCTGCAGGCAGATAAGATTACACAGTGCCAAAGGTTACAAATAAACAGAAATGATGCAATAGTCACTAGGGTCCAGATCACAATGAATTCCACACAGGAAAGGCTGTGTGATAAGGAGAGGTCACACTGATCTTTATGTTTGCTGTTGGAAGAGGATAGTTCTCAGAACAAATGTTAAAGCACCCATATAAAAATGCCCAGCTGGAAGATTCATGTACTGAGCTTTTGCAAAGCATGGCATCTTCAGGAATAATAGTACTTAGGTTGAAACAAAGCTCAGAACTGGCATATGACCCAGGGATGCTCAGTTTCAGAAAAATCCTCTTGGTTGAGACAGGATTAAGAAAGCTTCAGATGATGTCTTGGTGACTATGGGTTCATTGGCTGTGCTTTTGACTGGCTTCAAAGGGCTTGCTTGGCCTGGCGATGGGATTCTGGGGTCACCTGCTGGGCCAAGCATTCCTGGAGGCCCTCATAGACAATTCTTTGGGTAATCAGAAATTCCTCTGCTGCGGCTGCCTCAGAAATTCATTGGTCCTTGGTTGTGAGGAGGAAAAGAGCTGGGGGCGGCTGAGGGAACAGAGGGGAGGGTTACTAAGGAGGGGACCAGATCAGGTATCTTGCTCACCCTGTTGCCTGATCCACACCCCAAGTATCTGGTCTACAAAGTTCTGTTTCTCTCAGACCGTGGAAGTGAGGACAAGGTTTAGGGCAGTTTCCAGTTGCCTACTGGTTGGCACTTGGCCTGTTTTTGTTTTACTTCTTCTTTCCCTTTACAGTAGGTGGTCTTCTGTGGACACAGAGAATGTAGCAAACACTTGGTGCTGCTTGATGGAGGATTATCACCTGATAGCAGGGTGATTCTTGGAGAATGCACTTTGCTGCAGAGCCAGTATGGGAGAGAGACCAGAATGTAATGTCTTATCAGGAAAGAGATGCTTAGGTGAGGGAAATCCTCTTGCTATATCACTCCTGTAGCATCAGTGGGATAAAGCTGCAAAAGCCATCTCACACGTAACAGAGTTTGTGGATTTGATTTTCAATGGATTTGGGTTTCCTTGTTCAGCTCTTTCCTATAGCTTTCGTACATCTTTCTTTGCTATACTGAGCAAAAAGGGTGAAGTGGAAATAGTCTATAAAGAATCATGTCTATACAGACTCCTTTTGGATGTGCTTTCCAGACTATTTGGTGTGGAGAAAGGAATGTTATAGGAACCTTCTTCAGTCCTGATTATATTTTTGCAGCATGTGGAGGCTGCCAAAGTCTTTAATCCTCTGTGTCATCTAGTATTCTGTAAATCTCAGGGCCCAAGCCAGCTACCATTATTCCAAGACAAAGGGACAACAAGGCATCTGTGAATGAAAGAATCATAGAATCATGCAGTGGTAGGGATTGGAAGGGACCTCTGGACATCATCGAGTCCAACCTCCCTGCCAGCACGGGAACACCCAGGGCAGGCCACACAGGAACAGATCCAGGGGAGCTTGAAAGTTTCCAGAGAAAGATACTCTGCATCCTCCCTGGGCAGCCTGTTCCAGGCTCTGTCACTCTCACAGCAAAGAAGTTTTTCCTCATGTTGAGGTCCTGTGTTTCAGCTTGCTACCATTACCTCTTGTCCTATCACAGGGCACAACTGAAAAGAGACTGGCCCCTTCTACTTGACACTCACCCTTTGGATATTTGTAACCATTAGTAAGATCCCCAAAGAAGGTTCTGACTATTCTTGGTAGTACAGCAAAAACACATGAAAAGGAAAAGCCAGGAGGCACAGGGTAAAAGTTGGACCAAAATTCAGGAAAGATTGAGACAAAAACTCCAATTCAGTTGCTTAGGGAAATTGGATTATCAAATTTAATTGTGTTTAAGTACAATACTCTTCATTATATTTGGCACTGAAAAGCCCTGGGCACAAACACTAGTTATTTAGAGCCTCATCGGGCAGCTATGGAAGGAAATGGCAAGGTCCTACTGGCCTCTGTGGGTGAGAGATTGAGCCCTGTGCAAACAAATATTGAGCATCAAGCGCCAAGAAAAGGGTCAATTTAAACTAAATGTGTGGCAGACATATAGGCTGAGTTATTGTCATCTCCATGCATCGTTGTTGTAATGGTGGTTGAAACTAGTCCTCTTTAGACTCTTTGCACCTTCATTCCTTGTCTCACAGAGCACCTTTCTGCATTGTTGTTGCTTGGACCGTTTTTGATGGATTACTTATGTCCCCTGTCTCCAGTGGTACAGATGTGTTCATCAAACCAACTGCTTTTCACTAGGACAATTTCCCCTGAAAACAAATGTCCCCCTGGTGTCTTTCTTGCCAAAGCCTATAAGTAAACGCAAGATATCACCGACTTATTCTTTCAAAGGACCCAAACATTTAATGCTTTGGCCAGATGCTCGTGTTTGTCTCGGTGAAAATGCTTTTGGTTGAGAGTAAATCAAACCTTTGTTGTTTTTTGAGAAGGAGGCAGTGTTTTAAAACCAACTGTGTGTCAGTTTTAAGGATGAAGATCAAATTGATGGAGCTGTTTTGTTTGTGCTCTGGAAAGCACAAACTTAATTAGGCAGAGTGTCTTTTTGAACCATATGGCCTCTCTATTCTCCCACTCCTTCAAAGGAAAAAAAAAACCTCTTATTCCAGCTTTACTGTTGACACCAAACATGTAAAACCACGCAGGTGGGCAAGGTGGTTAAGATATTAAATCTAGAATGGCATTAAATGGTTCATTAAATGTTGGGTCTTGAAAAAAATAAAATTCATTTTGACATGAAAACTTTCTGGGAGTTTAAACAGTAATATCTGGAACTAATACAATAGTTTATTGAAAGGTTTTTAAATGATGCTGTGTGCTTTTAATTGAGCTCCACACCACTGGCAAGTGAGGAACTGTCACCCCTGTGTTATATACATGTACTCTGCAGCAGGATAAGGTGAAGATTTGCCCAAGATCCTACAGAGAGCTGAGACTAAAATTCGGCAGCCTTCAATCTTTCCGCCTGCATTTAGTGCTATACAACTCTTATTAATCTTAACTCTTATTAATCTTAACCCTTATTAGTCTCCTTATTCCATTGTAGTATAAAGAACCAACATTAAATCTAGGACATTGTATAAAGAAATAAAAAGGGCTCTGCATCCACCAACATCAGTGGGTGCTGGCAGACATGGCAGAGGTGAGCTCCCTTGTCTACATTGCACACTGGTCTATGTGAGGTGTAATAATTTTGGTACAAGCCTGCTTCAGTGTCACTTTGCAGTTTTATGACAGATCTTTCTTGCAGCCAGCCAGCTCAGTGCACAAGCAGGGTAAGCTTAGGTCTGCCTCTACATGTCTGGTAGACATACCTACACGTTGTCTGTCTGGACAACTTCTCAGTCTGCAAGGGCGGATGAGATGGATTACTATGATTTTACAGATGGTAACTAAGGTAAAGAGAGACCAGGTGGTTAGTCCAAGACCACATAAAATATGAGCTGTGGCTTGGAGTCTAAACCTCCTAAATCTCACTCTAGAAGACTATTCCTCCTTCATAACACTTGCTAAAAGTATTTTCTTCCTAATTTAGCATCTTTCTGCTGCTGTGTTGGAAGGGAGTCTTCTCTTATTCTAGGTTTTTGATCTTCCTTCTCAGACGAAGGTTTTGCCAACCCAGGTGGTAACAGTTGGTTTCTGCCCTGCTTATTTCCCCATATTCTCAGACTGCAGGACCCAGATCCCAAAGATCCAAGGAATCCTGCTCTAATATACCCCTGCATGAAATGAAAGCCAGTAAAAGCAGATAACCAATATAAGTCAAAACTACAATTTCCTCTCCTAGCCAGCCTTAATAGTTTTTGTGGCTTACCACAAGATTTGGGATGCCAATTACACTGCAGACAGATTTACAAATGCTGGAAGAGGAACTTCTCTTTAATCAGTATTAAATCAGCATTACAATTATTAGGTACAATGGTTCCTTATTGTGGAGCATTATTTGTAGTGCATTAAAAGAAAAGTGCTGTACCTTTGCAAAAAGTTATTTGCAGAGTGATGCCCATGAAAATCTTATCTTTATGGTTTTTTTTTCCCAGATGAATCGATTCAGGAAAATGGATTTATAACCTACAGGTGTGAATACTAACTTCATTTTGGTTTTAGATGCTTAGTTGAAAACTTCTGTTTCTTTGCTGCAGAGGAAAACCTCCTTGCCAGAGTGCTCTGAAAGGAAGCCTAAAGCCAAAGAGGATAAAACCAAAATGTTGAATAGCTGCTTAATATTTAATACTGTCCATATTTTGTGCTGAAAGAAGTTATGTTCTGCCCCCCCAAAAAATAGCATGTCATGATGCAACGGAAGCCTGTATCAGGCTGTGGCCAGCTTAGAGAAGCTGTGAGGTTGCACATAAAGAGACATTGCATGCTTCAGCCATCAGGCCCTCCCTGGGAAATCTTTACTCAAACAGGTGAGATTTGCCTGACATATAAATAACCAAACGCAAAGTCTTCTAACAAGGAAGTGCTGGAAATCCTCCATTACCATCTTTTTCTGCAATAACAAATAGTGTCACTTGTTCCAGAAGTCTGGTTGTTCTCTAAAGGGAAAATTGTTTGTGAACAGCTGTAGGAAGGACTATTAGTAAATATTTACACTGTAGCATAATGACCTCTTTCACTAATGCACAACACAGAGGACTTTTCACTAACGGAAGTTATGTTATGTTATGTTATGGGCCAAGTCCTGCAAGGTGTGCCAGCATTGCAACATGCAGGGCTATTGCTACAGGTGCTGCCAGTAAATACTTCATCTTGCATCAGTTGCTCAACGAAGTGATGAAAGATCAAACTGTTTCTATTTTTGCATCTGCATGCGTGTTTCTTATTACCTTCTGTAGGAAAGAAAAAGAAAGCAGAAACAACAGTAGAGTTTGGGATTGTCTCTGCACTGTAGACTTTTTGCTTCACTTGGAGTTTGTAAACTGTGAAAGACACATCTTGCTTGGGTGTGTTTCAGCACAAAATATATCAACATTTAAGTCCAAGGACTGCTTTAGTGTTTCTCTTTCTTGCCCTGTACCTTTGACTGCTGGAACTGTGTTTTCTCTTCTTTGGGTTTATTTGAATGAAGATTTTGGTGACGAATCCATCATCCATCCAGTTCATACCTCTCACTGATGCCTGGCCCTCTGAGTGACCACTCAGTCCCATTTGGGCTGGAAGGTAGTAAATTCTTCATGTAAAGAGCAGGAGGAAGAGTGCAGCTTGTTGTCCTAAACCCCTGATGGGCTGTTCAGAAATTGAGCTACATCTCATTTTCAAACAAATTGAATTTACCATTAAATGTCTGCTGTCTGTCTGCTGAGATAGATTTTTTTTTGGAGAATCTTCCTTGACATCAGATGATTTATCTTTCAAGTAGCTTTTTCCTGCTGAGCCAGCTGCTATTTCATGCTTTTTTACAGCTTGTCCAAAGTCAGCTCTCTTTGATAACAAGCATGTGTGAAAAATTTGCATTAAAATAACCTTTTTTTAAAAAAACAGCATAAGTATCCTGAAAAAAAACACATGACAATATCTGAATGAATATTTATTCTAATGTGCTTTTTTCTGCTCATAGTACTAGAATACTGTGTGAAAAAAAAAAAAGTCAAATACAGTAAAATATGTTTTGCATTACAGTTCTCCAATGAAGTCATCAATCCATGTTTCAGAACTCATTTGTAGTGCAAAAGCTGAGAAAACATTTGTAGCCCAGAGTCAGGTGCCACCAGCCATCTTGGAAAAGCATGACAAATTCATTTATGTTTGGGTTTTGGCCTCTTAATAAACTCTGGGGATCAGAGAGAGATGCGCTCAGCAAGAAGATGTGAATCAAGACTGAGTCAGCAATGTGAGCACCAAGGGACTGCTAATGCTAAGCAAAAACTGAAATGAGTCAATGCTGAAAAAAGAGGAAAGAAAAAGGTTCAGTATTTGCATTTGAGAACAAGGTGGTGTAGCTTGTGCTGATCATGGAATTGAGTTAGCAACTTGTCTTTAGTCTGTTTACTTCAACACAGACTGTGAAAGGCAGCCCATCCAGTGTGGGACCGTTAACACAATCACAGGGTGTATAATCACGACTAATGATGATTAGTCAGTTGTTATATGGAAATGAAGAATTCCTTGTGACAATAAACAGTAACAAAGTTCTTATGTTTAATTTGTTAAGGCCCCAATCCAGCAGCTGGATCTACGTTGGTGGCCTCCTGTGCATACGCAGTGTGATTAACACCAGATGAGGATCTGGCCATAGTCACTGATGCTTAGTAATGGTTATGTTGCTAATTAAAGCTCAGATTGTTTTTGGCCTTTGGGAGCTGTGCAGAGAAGGGGAGCCTTAGTTTACTACTCAAGGCCTAACAATTGCATTCATTGCACAAGGACTTCTTGTCAGAGTGTGGTGTGGTGTCACTGGGACACAGTAACACCGCTATAGAGATGCAGGTAGGGCTTCGGTTCATAACAAGACCCATCTTAGTGGTGTTGCCAAGTGAGGGGTCTCTGTGTGTCAGCCTGTGGGAAGATACTGTCATTCTGCGTGAACTGGTCCTATGGACTAGAAGAGTCAATTGGTACATATGCTCGGTACAGAAAATGTGAGTACATATGCTTGATACATAAAATGTGAGTATTTTTATGTTTTGGTGCAAACTCATAACTAAAAACTGTTTACTTGGAAATGAAGCTCCTTTTAAACTGGAAGTGACTCATCATTGACTAATGATGCCCTCACCCAAGCAAGGGCTCTTCCTTCTCAGTGTTTATTAGCGTAGGCATAAAGTCACACACCCTGACCAAACTTGGTGTTGCTTAGGGACAGCACAAGCATGGTAAAAGAAATCTAAAAGCAATCAGGTATTCTTATTCCCTGAATTTCAGTGGTTCTTTATTGCCTCCTCATTTGGGACATCCCACTAAGAGTCCAACAAACTCCCTGTCCCTATGTGCAGATTTCTGAAAAATGACCACTCTCCTGGGAGAAGAAAGAAAGAGAGAAATACTCCAAGATTAAAAGGTTCCTGTATTTCCGCAGAAAAACAGTTTTGCTAGATTTAGTCATTTTGATGAGTGCTAGACTAGGCTGATGTCACAACAGTCCATAATAATTTGTTCTTGAAAAGCTATTTCTCCCTAAAAAGGTGACGATGTGAGTGCCAGTATTAACTGTAACTATCCTAAAAATGACTGATCAAATATGTAGCACCAAGTGATTTAACTGATGGTTCTCAGCGAATGGGTGTAAAACACTGGAAAATATCACAACCAGGCAACAGTCTTGTTTCTTGCAAGTCCAGATCTATAATGTAACTCGGTGCTAATGCTGTATAATGTCCACAGTTTTTACAAGATCTTTGTTAGGTTTTATTAGTTTCATTTGATTTTATAACAAACTTTACAATATGCTTATCAATACATCATGTTCTGGCTAACAAAAGCCTCACTGTTTCGGGTAAATTTCTTTTCCCCTTCGTGAAGCTGTAACATAGAAGCCAAGTTAAGAAGGTGACAACACCTGTTCGCAATTTAAAGGAAATGAAAAGATTTTTTTCCATGGGTGTAAGCATGAAATTCATACATGTATATATGGATATATAATTTCCCCCCATACTCCATCCTGTGGTAGAGTGCGGCAAACCAGAGCAGCAGCCAGTGTAAATTCAAGGCATGCAGGCCATATGGATGCATTTAGCCCACAATCCTTTGCAGATACTTTGGAGCGTGTAGCTGCTGCTACAGCCGTGCAAATAGCAAGCTGCAGCTCTGTTTACTGCACGAATAGGTTTTGGGAATGAAAGCAGTACACAATGCCAGGCAGGCTGATGTTAAAAGTGTGTTTGATCTGAGCAATTTATGGCTTCCTTCTGTTAAATGATATTAATAGAATTAGCCTCTGATCCCAACGAGTTTGCGGTGTACATGTTGGGTTTTTCTCGTCAGTATGTCTGAGGCTAAAAACATCTTTTGCCTCTGACTTTATTAATCAGAATTGGCTTTGTTACAATCCTCCATACATCTGATGGGCAGAATTTCAGCCCATGTTGACAGAGCAGTGCTGGTGCACAGCTGATGATTTGTCCACATCTACGGATCTATCATACTTAGAAATAGCTGCATTTGTGAGTAAAGTCAAGGCAGTCCCTGGTTCAGGCAGGTGATGTGTATGTGTGTGGAAAGGAGGAATGCAGAAGGTGGTCTAGATTGCCAGTCAAAGTCTGCTGTGACTGCAGAATAGTAGTTAAGACTCTCTAATGAATAACACCCCAAATAATGAGAAGCCATCATGCTAATTGCAGACCTGGTCATCAGCAGTCTTGAGATAGCTACCATATTGCCAACCATCTCAGATAACCATCTTCCCCCAGTAGCAGGATCCTTCTGTTAACATTCTACAATTATTGCTGTCCTCCCCTTTTCCTCACAGCATTTCCTTGGCCCTTGTGCTCCACCCTTCTTCTTGCCAAAGGCTGGGAGTGAAGGACTTAGCACGACCTCACTGGACTCAGTGGACCATTGAAGCTGGATTGAGCTTCATAGGTGCAATGTCTCCAGGAGGCCTCTGCCAGAGAGCACTGTGCCCCATTCACTAGTGCCATCATACAACTCTGCTGTCCTCAGTTTACCCAGTAAATACCACTGGTCATGTTTTTTAGGTGAATTTTAGTCACTTTGTTATCAGTTAACTTAGAAACGTGCAAAAAAGCACACTTGTAAATTAAGACACGGTGTATAATATTTATTATAGAGATTGTAGCACCAAGTTGGGCTAGTTTATAAGGTGTAGCTTGAATGTTGATTTGGAGAGTCCCTCTTTATATGTAAAAGCACATACATGCCATCAATCACTCACGTGCTGCTTCTTGATCTGTACATGTAGGTATGTTGCCTGCTAAAATGTGTGGTTGTTGAGGTGATGTATTTTTACATTCCTGTAGGTCTGGTTCTCTACCTTTCCAGCGCTGTCTTTGGCATCCACATTAAGAAAAAGATGAAGAAAAGGGGGGAAAAAAAAACCAAAAAACCATGCCCAACAAAGCTGCTGGCAACTAGATTATGAACCTATTTTTAAATCCAAATTATTTTTGTTTGATGAGAGAAAGAACATGTTCTGTGTTGTGCTTGATGAATAATATCATTATGCTAAAATGCTTTGATTCTTCTTACTTTATAATAATGTGGGTTTCATAGCAAGAAGACCTGAGTGTTTACATTATACTTTTTGGCAAAAAATTTGGAAAAGAAGAGAAAAAAAAAGCACTAATCCCAGGAGTTCTGAAACCTACACTCCTTCTTAAATGTACCCTGTTAAAGACATTAAGTCCCTTGCAAACATCCATCTATCAGCAGTTGAGAGTTTGTAAAAGGCGTACTTTGTTCTGAACTCCCTGCCCTACTGATTATGCACAGTTCTTTTATTTTGTGAATAGGATGACGACCCCTTAGCCTGGTAATGATGACAGATTTATGTATTTTAACACCCAGACGCTGCTGTATTTGTTAAGGGCTGCCAGACTCCAGCAGTGCTGCAACCGTAGTTTATTTTCATTGTCAGTTTGTGCTGCTTTTTAAGGTGTTCTGCAGCCACTGGAAGCAGTGCCGCTGCTGCTCTCAGAGGTTGAGATGTCAGGATGTTAAGAGCATAAGCCACCATCCTTGGACTGTTTCCACTCGTAAAATGTCAGTTTTACTCTGGTCGTGCTGAAGGGGTGGAACCTGCTCCTCACACCGAAGCCAAGGAAAAGAGGGGAGAAGTAAAACCCTTCCAAGCAGTAAAAGGAATCAGATAACATAGAATTTATCCCTTCTCTTTCTACTCCCATGATGTATTTTGCAGCTCTAAAGTCAATGTTTTAAAGAAAACCTTCTTTTAACATGCAGTAAAAGCAAAGAACATAAACATACCTTGCAGACTGAGCTGTTAAAGCACTGTATGGGTCACTACATCTGTCCTCTACGCAGTGCATCTCTCTGTGATTTCTTTTGGGTTGTTTTAAGTTACTGCAAGTGGCAGAACAATAGGGAGACAAACAGTAAGAACAATGCTGTTGTTTAATAACGAGCTAAATTATTAACAGGCCCATACAGAAAATATTTTGTGTAAATTAAAGGGAAGAAGACAATTTTATTTTCCATTGCAGTTATCCAGTGCAACAAAGACAGTTGATGTCTTTCTTCTCTTCTTTTTTTCATCTTGATACAGATATGTTTGTTCCCATGTGTGTATATCATTTTCTTACAGACACACTACAAAGATTATAGGGCCAAAAATGCATTTAAAAAAAAAAAATTATATTTTTTCACTTCCAGTTCATTGTTTCCCTGAAAAAATGTTGTCAAGTCACTTGAACTATTGAGTTGAGTTTCCTGCCTGATTGTCAACAAAGAGCTTTGAAATATTTGGAATTGAATCCTCTATTGCAAAACTATTTTGATTTGGAAAAAGCACCACCACCAAATTCTTCGTTGAGTTTTCTTTGGTCCAATATTAAATGTTTCTCTTCTTAAGAAAAGAGAAGCCACATGCGTTGGCGTGATGGGTTTCTGCCGGGGTTTTTTTTCAAGACAGAATAAATTACGGTGACCTTTCCACTGAAGTAAACAAGGATCGATCTTGATCTCACCTTTGCCGAATGTGCAGCCTGCAGGAGAGAGAAGAACTGGTGACAGTCCTCCTTGCTCATTGTCAGGGAGTTTAGAAAGTTGGATCCACTTCAGATGTGGGCTGGGATTCCCAGTCCTATCTGCTGCTCTCTCCAGAGCTATCCCAGGAATCTCATGGAGGAGAGGGATGGCACCTCCTCAATCCCCAGTCCAGCCCAGTGTTTGTGCTCTGTTTGCGGCGTCTCCTGACAACTGCAAGCCCAAATCAGCTTGTCCTGGTAGCCCTGGTGTATGCTTTGGCAGGAGAAACTCCAACCCAGGAGAAAGTTGTAGGAATTCAATATCAAGAGGGTTGTTTCAGCCAGGGTCACTTGTGAACTGCTTTGGTCTGAGTGTGGTTTTGTTAATCCCTTTCTTTCAAGGAGGCTTGGAAGATGCAGCAGCCTTTACTTGTGGGAAGCAAACATCTCCCTTGNTGCTCTGGCAGGGGGGGGTTGGACTAGATGATCTTTCGAGGTCCCTTCCAACCCCTAGGATTCTGTGATTCTGTGTATTGAGGGTGAGTTTTGAGAAGTTGGTTTGTGCCTTTGGCTTGAAAAGAGCAAGGTGCTAGGCATGTTCATTCTGTCCTGACAGGCATGCTCTTGAGATGCAAGCTGACTCCTGCTCACACTGGTGGATAAGCTGGCTTTGTCTCTGGGGACTCCATTATCCCTTGTCCTCTGGGATGGTTTTCAGAGCCTCTGGATAGGTGTCAGAGAAGCTATAATCATGGCCATTGTCAAAACACATCTATGTGACCTTCAAAAAAAAGACATTCTTCTCTGGATGCTCCATCCTTAGGTAATTATGGAGGATTTTGTGGTGACCCCTTGAGACCTTGCCATGATAAACGGACAAAAGGGCAACAGCTTTCACAGGTAGATCAGTAGAATTGCAACAGAAAGGAATTTGGCCACCTGATGTCCTCAGTACTGTCAGTGTTTGTGCATATCTCCAATCCCTTTGCCAGGAATTATTTTATCCTTGTACTAGGCAAAACCTGGGTCATGGACGTACTCAACTATAAATTAACTGCTAAACGCTAAATACTAAAGTCACAGCTTATATGTGGTTATTGCTATTTGTTTGTTTGACCTGTGTTAGCTCTTCTCAGGAGTTTTTGGCCCTTCTTGTGTCCAAAGTTCTACGCTTAACTGAAGGATGGGTTGCACACCAGACTATCACAAGTGACATTTTTGCCACCATTTACCATCTCCAGTGAGGAAGCAATATTGCAGAACCTGTGACAGTGTCCTTGTTCCTCCAAGGTCATGTTGGCATGTCCTGAAGAGCACACTGAAGAAAATTCACTAGATCCTTCCCACCTGGTATTTGGAGAAACCACTTTTCTGTGTTTGGTGCCAAATCTCTTTATCTTTTCTCCTATGCTATGGACTGCAGAAATAGTTTCAGGAACGTGGAATAAAACCCAACAAATTGCCTTTACATCTTCCCTGTCCATTTCTGCTGCAGCCTGTTTTTCCAGTATTTTATTAGTTTTCCTATTGGCAGTTACCTCCCCACCCCATACCAGCTTTTCTAACACTTAGCATGGGGAGCCTGTTTGCAGGGCGGGGAATGACCAGTGTGCTGAACCCTTACAGAGTTCAGAGCTGCCTCTTTATCTTTCAGATGTGACATGATACCTGGTGCCACCTCAGCTCTGCAGGCTGCAGAGTGATTTAGCTTACTGGGATACCTTTGCTTTTGTGCTTTGATTCAGTATGGTCCCATGGACTTGGAAGGGATTTTCAAACCTGCTCACTTTATCCTGCCTGTTCTGGGGTATTTGGTATTGTAATGTGGTGGGATTTCTTCTCCAGCCTCCAATGCTAAACCACTGCTAAGGTGAGATGATATAGCCAGTTCTTTGCTGATACTTTGGTCTCTGGTCATAGTGTAAAGTAACATGTGGTTTTTTAGACACTGCTTCTCTCAAAACTCTCTTCAAATGTGGCATGACTCAGGCCACAAGTGAAATGCTTTTTGTGTTCTTAGTGAGGCAAGAAGTGGACCCCACTTAGAGGTTTGTAATTTTAAAGGAGGATGGTAAACTGAACTTAGAGCACTTTATCTCTGGGGCAGTCAAAGACAGATGATAAAGGGCAGTTTTTTAAAAGCTCTCAGCTGAGACTGAGTCAACCACTTTGGAAGAATTACTGTGAACTTCCATGGGATGAGTATTTCCAATGCTGAAAGCTTTTGAAACCCTACCTGACCATCCAGTGACACCTTTTGAAAACTGTGTGTACTAAGCACACATTCCTGGGAAAATGTAAATAGGGTTCACATGGGTTGAATGCTGAGGTGCTTTCTCTCAAGCAGGTGTTTTGAAAGGAAAATGAGAAAACGGGTTTCTGAAACATTTTAATGACCTATAGTGTCTGCCCTAGACAGTAGGGACATAGTGCTCAAGCTGAAGCTATTTTTTAACCCAGTTTTGTCTCCTCTGAGCAAGGCCTGACTGGTAAGTTGGCTGTTGCAATAACCAGTCCCTCTAACACCAGTGCAGCACATGCAGCTGTTGTGTGAAATGACACAGAGCACAAAACAATTGCAAGGTTTGCTAGTGCCTAACTCAGAGCTTGTACAATGCTCTGGGATTCAGAATACAAAAGACATTTCTGTACCACCTCTGAGTATGAGCTGAGCTGCGGCACCTGCAACAGTTCAATACAAATTAATCAGAACATGGAAGCTAGGGCCTGAGACAGTCCCAAGGTTGCGCTAATGAGTTGTTATTATTTTTATTATTTTCTGCTTTAGGAAAACTCCAGGCTCAAATATCAGGAAGACTGTTGCTGGATGTAGTCCATGCATGCAGTTGAAGTTGGTTCTTGTGGGAAATCAGTGGAGTTACTCAGAAGGAATGTGTGTGAATGATGAGCAGGGTGCTCTGCCCATGTTGCAGGGTGGCATCCCGATACCTGCCCTCATTAGCTTTAGGGTTGCTAAGCTTTATTGGACCCGTCTAAAGGGAATGGTTTGTCTTGCAATTCTACAGGGAGGAAATGAGGGAGAGAAGGAGCAAAAGGAGAAAAACATCAGGGGAGGGATTTTTAGAAAAGCCTTTCCTTCCTTTTGCGTTGCAGACATGCTAAGTATTTAATATTTTAAGAGCATCTTCTTACTTAGAAAAGCTGTCAAAGATGGGGTTCAATATGAGTCTGCCAGATTGATTTACAAATCAGCCTTACGAACTCCTGCTGCTTAAACATACCAGAATGTGACAATTAAAGCCAACATCTGGAATTCATTGGTGGAGCTGATCCTAGATAAACACTAAATGAATGTCCATTTCCTTAGCATTGGATTTCCTCTGGCTACCACAGCTTAAGTAGTGTCATCCTATCAGACAGAGCTGATGATGATAGCAGAGCAAAATGTCAAAGTCATGAACACAATCTGTTTGTTCCATCTTGTAGCACTGAAACTGGGACTAAAGGTGAGCTGAAGAGGACACCCACTGTTTTTTCTACTAGGCTGTGGGGATGGGTTCCTCATCTCACTAACCTGGGCTAAGCTGGTTGTGTGGCTACTTTTCTCCCCTGTGAAGATGGAATACTATGGATTAGTTAGGTTAATCTCATTTGAGGAACTTTGTCTCCATAGTGTTTCTTCTCTCTCTTTCCCTCAAACCTGTCAAGGTTACTGCAGTCTCCCTCCATTCTTCAAATCCAGGGATCAATTCAGTTTGTTCCTTTTTAAGAAACAGAGAAAATGAGCTAATGAAATTGGGACCGAGTCCCAAGTTACATAAATGGAAGCCAGTCACAACAAATACTTGTGTCTTCCTTTCCAATGCATCTCATACCTGAGCCTTGACTGAAGAGGAGAGTGATCAGTGCTGTCCACATCCATGGTGGGTGAGATGGAAAGCCCTGGAGAATGTTTTTTTCAGGGCCTAGAAGATCTTGCTTACCTTTGCAAGAATCAGATTTCTCTGTGCAATCCAACCTAACTATAATCACAGGGGAAGTAAAAAACACCTTTTGGCTTTCACTTGTGCTCATTTTCCCCTATAGTCTCTGACATCCTTGGCCACTGGAGAAACAAAAAAAATGTGATGGTCCCGGGGTGCTTTTATCTGCATAACAATTGTGTCTCCTCTCTGGAGCTGCTCAGTCCTGGATCACTGAAACAAAGATGAGGAGAGATGTCTTCATGTGGGCAGGCACTCTGGATGCAAAACCTGAGAGTAAAAAGGTCCCTTTCATGGGAAACCATAACTGCTTTTAGAAGTGGAACCTTCCACTAAGGCATAGGAAAACTCAGGTCTGTGCTTAGAACATCATTCTTGCTTCTGATCTCAAGGAAACTGGATAAGGTTTGGGGTCTTTACAGGGTCTTTAGGAACTTTCTGAGAATCCTGGACATGAACTGTCTGGTTTCACCTGTGTGAGGTGTGAGGGTTTGCCCCCTAGCAAATGGACATGGATTTTGCAGAAAGGCCTTAGAAGCAGGTATTTTCAGAAGTAAAGTCATTGCTGGTGCAAGAGTCCTCCTTCCAACCTTGAAGTGATCTCCAGATCTCTGTTAGTGCCTCTTTGGATCTTCAGGTCGCCACTGCTGGCGCTTCTGCTTGCCACATGGTCTCTCCCTTGGGATGCCAGTATTAACTTCCTCCCACTTTCACCAGTCCGTCAATCAAAAAGTCCTCCTTCCCACCTCTTGTCTTATCATTCAGCTTTATAAAAGCATTAGCCTAACACTTTGATTTATTTGGGGAGAATGGCACAAATCTTTCCCTTCCATCCCCTTCCCTTCCCTTTCACACCCTGCCAGTTTGTGGAGAAGCTGAATCCATATGTATCATTTTGGCTTGGGATGTAGTTCCTGGGAGGCACCCAGGTGGCTTTCAGAAGGCGCTTGGGTTTCTGACCTCTCTTCCCGGTTTCAGCAAGCAGCAACACAGCCACGAGGGCTATGCCTGACATACCTCAGAGCGCTCAGTGACACAGTAATATCTCAAGGGCCAGCGCGTTCCAGAAACGGAGCACAGATGGGTTCTCCAAATCATCCTACCGAATCAGCAGGACTTTCTGCACAGAGCAGGCGCTTGCTCTCCTCCGAACGCCCCCAGCTCGGCTTAGCTGGAGGGAGCCGGTGACCCCACGCACAGCACAGAGCGGGCTCAGCACAGCAAGGCAGAGGAGCTCTGAGTGAGACCCGTATGGCCCTTGTGCTTTGCATTCTGATAGTATAGAGTTGCCTGCTCGGGGTAGGCTCAAAGTGGCAAAAGTATTTTTCTTGCTGGTTGGCCCTTTTTCCCTTGTGGCTCTACAAGCATTAATCTGCAAGTTGAAACTGTAACATGAAAATGCTCCACAGAGAGGAAAGATTCAGGTAAGTTTACAGTTATGTTATTTTGTTTTTCTGGTGGCTTCTAATTGGTGGGCTTTCCAAAGCAGATGATAAATATCCTTCTCTCTGTTACAGTTCCAGAAGTAGCCTGAAGTCCCAATTTCCTCCTGCAGAAGATAGACCTTCGAGGTCTATAAAATTTATACAGTAGACATTCTGATTTTTATTAGCCTAATAAAAGAGATCATATTTTGTGTGCTTCTGTATCTTTGGAAGTTATGACTGGGGAATTATTCCGCAGGGCAACAGGCTGAATGCTGTGGATGAAAATACTGATTTATATAAGCTGTGAAAGCAGTAGACCGAGCAGATAATGAAAGTCCTTGAAATGCTTCAGACATGCACAGCCATTTTAGAATATCCCACAAGGGGGCTATGGGTTACATTGTCATTTAGCTTTTAGTTGTTGCTAATTAGTTCCACCTAAATGCTGATTTCCCCAGCCCATTCTTCGGCTCCCAGTGGTAACACCCAAAGAGTGAATTTTCTTTGCTCTCTCTGTGTTTGAAAACAGTTTTATGTCAACTGGCCTGTTTGTGGATGTGCAGTGAATCTAAATACCTTTAAAAAGATAATTATTTTTAATAAACTTGTGCTTCCATGCCCAAGCAGGAGTGCGAAGGGAAGGGCATGGCAGAAAGCAAGTCACAGACTTTATAGTCTAAATAGAGGAAGTTGATTGAGGACTGGTGCAGCAACAGAGGTACAAAAAGGTACAGGGAGCTTCTAAATCTTGTGCAGAACATCAGTGGCATAAGTCAGCTCTTTATGTCCCATATCAGTTTCTTCTCTGCCTTGTTTTTCTTATCTGAACAGCTAAAAAAAGAAACAAAGTATTGGCCAGGAAGGCACGTGTTGTTTAATAGTCTCGATATCTATTCAAATAGAAATTTGTACCAAGACTGGGTAAATAGTTCTGCCTGGGACAGAGCAGGGCTGGAATGGAATGACTGTTTAGGTACGTTTAATTTCTCCCTGTCAAATCAGCCTTGACTTTTAAGTTGATAATAAGGAAAATGGCTATCTTCCAATGAAGTAGAAAAAAAAAGGTAGAAATGCATAGTGAAGAAGGAATAAGAATTTTTTTCCATTGCTTGGCTTAGGCTGCAATATTTTTAGGTGTACACATTTTGCCAGAATCATCTGTTTGCTAGTAGGAAAGCCTCCAGAATGACCTATGTCAATACACTGACAGACGTGGGAGTGGAAGGGATTGGTACAGTGTCACTTGGGTGGGATGTTAGGAGGGAAAGTCCCTGCTGGTGACTCCTGCTCTTTCTTCTGGGAAGATGGTGGCTGCTGCACAGCCTGGACATAATGTAGAATTTGCCTTTTCATTTCCCTCTTGCAGCCAAAGGGCAACTGAGCACAGAGGTGAGGAAGCTTTGGGGCTATGTTACCCCTGCACAGTCCCAGAGATACCAGATACCACATCCTCCCAGCCTCCTCCTTCCATAAAAAAACCACTAAAGAGCTGGGTCTTTGCCACAAACATAGGTGAGTCCCTCTTGCCACCATGTGGAATAAAGACCAAGCTCTTTGGCCTTTTGTTCAGTAAAGGGCAGTGGAAGGTAAATCTGAGGTGCTTCTGTTGCCTTCTGCATCATTTTTCTGACCTAAAAATAACACTGCGGCCCCTGTGGTTGCCATTAGGGTTATTTAGTGCTTCAGCTTTTTTTTTTCCCCTTCCCTTTCCAGAACACTAGTGCTGCTGAGCAGAAGAACTGCCCCATTGTGCAAGCCCAAAGGAAACACTGCATAGAAAATGCGAGGAATTTTTAGGCCATGATATGTTTGGACTAGGAAGCAGGGGACTCGGAGGAATGCAGAGTACGGTTCCAAAAATATTCTTTGCAATAGCACTCTTGGTCAGTAACAGTTATTTTTGTTGGCCTGCCAGCCCCCTCAGGCAGAGGTGATGTCATTCCCCGGCGTGATGGAGGTGGAAATACAGAGAGTGCCCTGTGGTTTTGCAGGGCTGAGAGCGGACAGCTGAACCGAATGCCTTCTCCTGTCTCAAATACTCTTTCTGTTGTAAAAAAAAAAAAAAAAATTAAAAATAACATATTGTGGGGGATGGTGAGGATGGCTTTAAAATAATTTACAGCACCATAGAAATATTTTCTATAGTCGTAGCCTCTTCCTCCTATGTGAGCTCCTTTCCTGTTAGCTCTTCTGCTTTTCTCCTCACAGCGATGCACATGCTTGGGGATGCTTTTTGGTTTGTCTTTATCACATTGAATGTCTTCACAGTGGTTAAAATGGGTTGGTATACCCTAGAACAGCTCTTTCTCTGTAATAAAGCACTCTCTCTGTAATAAACAGGATGGAGCAGTAAAATACCGGGACCTTTTCCATGCTGCTGACTCTAAATATTGATTGTGATCTTGATGATGCTGATTTGACTTCTAAGTGCATGTGAGAGAGAGACCAAGAAAGAGAAATTGTGATATTTCAAAGAAGTTTATCTAGGCTGATAAGATAGTAAAACCTGTGTGCATCCTTATGAGGTATGAACTCAGCAAGACCATAACTTCACCTCAGTCCTCCCTACACTAAGTTAAGTTACATTTAGCACAGGTAGCTATGCCAAATTTCTACCTTATCCCAGAGGCAGAGATGCCACAGTATACTGGCCATGAAGCAAGGGGATAAGAAACTTGGATTTCATTCCTGATTCTGGCATTTGGCTACTGGATGTCACTGGTATTGCTTTCCTATCTGGGTCTTACCTAAGCCACTTGTGTACTCAAAGAGGGACAGAGTTCATCCTTTCAGGGCTCTAATTTGTGTTATGGCATCTGGATTTAAGTGCATGGGAAGTAGTAGCCACACTCATAAAGTTTGCTCCTTCACTTGAAGTTATGAAAATTGTGTCTTGTGATGTGACATGAAGGGCAATAGATCTGAGCTATTCTGAATCATGGAATTAGTCCAAACCTCTCCTGTTCGTATCTTTATTCTATGGTCTTTCATGGGGAAAGGAATGACCTGTAGAAAATGCAGCACTGCCTTTCCCAAGATTTCTCAGCCAGGTATTTTGGGGCTGCAGAGGGAAGAAATCTATATAAAAACAACCCAAAAGCATATGTATGCAAAGGTTTCCTAACCTTGAAACTTTGGGGCTGATAAAATCCATGCAATGCTGACAGTTATACAGTGGCAGGAAATGGTTAAAGGTGTCAGGTTTTCTATTTTAACCGGGAACACTCTGGAAGTACATTTCCTTGAAAATGCTGCTGAAAAGGTCTCTCTGAACTGGAAAGATTTACAATTTACCTTTTCTGTTAACCTCTTGTTCTTCAAAAGGTTAAAAATGGGAAATTTATCTTTTTAACACTGGTAGCTGTTTGACAAGGTTTCCTTAGCACTGGGTAAAACTGGATTTCTTAGCAAATACACTGGTGTAATGGTAAAAGAAATATTTACTTGCAAGTTATCTGCAGAGGTCTTAGAAAACTGCTTGTGTTGCATAATTCATATACGACATTTAATTTTCACTATCACTTAATTTACCCTACTAGAACAGGGTAGAATAGAACAGAATAGAAAATTTCAGTTGGAAGGGACCTAAAATGATCATGTAGACCAGCTGCCTGACCACTCCAGGGCTGACCAAAAGTTAAATCATGTTATTAAGGACATTATCCAAGTGCCTCTTAAACACCAATGGGCTTGCAGCATCACCCACCTCTCTAGGAAGCCTGTTCCAGTGTTTGACAACCCTTTTGGTAAAAAAAATACTTCCTAACGTTCAGTCTAAACTTCCCTTGGTGCAGTTTCTAACCATTCCTATGAGTCCTGTCCCTGGATACCAGGGAGAAGAGTTCAGCACCTCCCTCTTCACTTCCCTTCTTCAGGAAACTGTAAAAATTGATGAGGTCACCCTTCAGCCTCCTTTTCTACAAACTAGACAAGCCCAAAGTACTCAGCTGCTCCTTGTAGGACATTCCTTCCAGCCCTTTCACCAGCTTTGTTGCCCTCTTCTGGACGCATTCAAGGACCTTGATGTCCTTCCTAAATTGTGGAGCCCAGCACACACAGTTCTCAAGATGATGTTGCACCAATGCTAAATACACCGGGATAATCACTTCTATTAACTGACTGGTTATACTGTGTTTTGCAACTTACCACTTGCACAAGTGTCTTACCTCTTAAAGCTGTCATACAATTGAGAGTGAATTAATCCTCAACCCAGGAGGCAATCAAGTAAACATTTTTTTTTATGGCAAGATAGAGCTTGGGACATCAGCACAGCCAATTTACGCAGGAGAAATCCACTTTGTTACAAAACAGGTAGGTATATTTGGAATTGCTTTTGAAATCTGAATTCCTTTAGGATAATTGTAAACCAGAGTGAGGTCTGGTAGATTTGGTGTTGGCGTGTGACATAAGGCTCACCTGTGATATGTAATCTTTCCTCAAGCTTTGTTGGAGAAAGATGGAGCTTTGTTGATGTGAGGTAGAGGCAATGGAGGTTGCTACTTCGGGTGCAGGAGGGTTGCTGAGAGTCCAACTGGGAGTGTGGGAGAAGGAAAGGATGCTTCATTGTGTGTTGGAGGGGTTATCTCAGGCTGTTAGGTGATGAAGGCTGGGTCTGTGCTGGGATACATAGGAGCACTGGGACAAGGAGATGGGAGCTAATTTGGATTAAAACTGGAGGATTGCAAAGGTGATGTCTCTCTAGAAAGAAAATGTCTGTGGAGCTCTTGGAGGGTCTGGAAAGGAATCAGGTAATCTCAAGGGATAGTTCTGCCAGGGCTAATCGACATCTTCAGACTTCTGTCCATAACAGTTAAATAAACAGCTGCTTCTTCCCTGCTTGGATCATAATATGGTTGAGACAGGTTAAAAAAAAAAATCAGTCGTGTCTGGGATTTCATCAGAACTTCAATATATAGTGGATTATCTGCTGACTATGGAGCAGGCATGGAAGGCTATGGGCAGACTACAGGCTGGGGAATAAGTCAGGATTAATAGTTCAACCAGTCCCTTGATTAGAACTACTCTGGCAGCTGCCTAGTAGCCAGCTTCCAGTATAAATAATCTTATAACTCTGGGGCTGATATTTCCAAAGCTTAAAATATGAAGGCCATACTGTGCTCTTTCTCAATATCGTGACCTTAATAGGTTTCCAGGAAGAACTGTAAAAATTGTCCCTGCACCCGCTCTGCTCTGTGACTTGAAAACATCTGTGCAACAGTGCATGGCTTACTGTCCTGGGCAGGACTGAATGAACCCCATTGCTTAATTGGAGAAGAAAAGTCTTTGATGTTCCCCAGATTAAAGACATCTAATGGTCTCTCTGATTAAGTCACTGAAGTAGATTTGTAGTTCTGAAGCAAGTTGTATCAGAAACAATGACCATGGCTAATTAGAATAGAATAGAATAGACTATTTCAGTTCGAAGGGACCTACAATGATCATCCAGTCCTACTGCCTGACCACTTCAGGGCTGACCCAAAGTTAAAGCATCTTGTTAGGGTTTTGTCCAAATGACTCTTAAACACTGACAGACTTGAGGCATAAACCACCTCTCTAGGAAGCCTGTTCCAGTGTTTGACCACCCTTGTGGTAAAGAAATGCTTCCTTGTGTCCAGTCTAAACCTCTTTTGGTGCAGTTTTGAACCACTTTTCTTTCTAATTTTCAGATAGTCATATAAACTTCAGTTAGGTGGCTGGGTGTTTTGACCTGTTGGGACACATACTGAAGAAGACAAACAGGACAAAGGAAGCAACAGCACATTGTACTGCTCTGGGAAAAGCAGAAAGAGAAGAAGGTTTGTAGGGAGTCATGGTCAAAAGTTGCCAAGTGCTAAGGAACTTAGTGGCGCAGGTTTTGGACACCTTATGCTGAAACCTAAATCATGAGGTATTTATTGATACATATTCCTGTGGTACTCATAGGTTGGTTCCCAGCTGCTGTCAAAATTGAAACAAGGTTGTCCAGAGGCAGTTTTATACAGCTGGATGGAGCATCAAGGGAACAGAACTGACCTTTGGACTTAAGAGGTCCTGGCCCTGGTGATGAAGATGGTGAAATGGGCAATGGGGACTGCCAACAATTTCCTGGAGGGGGAAGTCCCATTTGTCTCCTAGAGCTTTGCTATGCTATTGATAGGGGTTATTGAAACAGTGTGTTCCTATAGTCACTTCCTCATCTTGGCATTGCAACACCCTCCCCCAGTGAAATTCCTTCCTTAACTTCAGTCATTAGCAAAGTCCCAGTTTTCAGCCAGCTGTTTCCCCTTGGGTTGCTCTGTTGGGCAGGTCATTTGCTGCCAGGACCCTCTAAAGAAGATTTCTCTGTCTGGATTGTACCATGTAGCAAAGCCAGCAGTGAACACTGGATTCATTTTCTGTGTTATTGTTAGAGTGAGCTCTTTATAACCATTCAATTTTCTTTTAAATAAATCCCATTTGGAAAAACAAATCCTGCCCATAAAAGCAGCTCTCTGTGCTGGGTTAGTTTTCAGCATACCGTACACAGCTGTATATTTGGGGTTGTGTCTCCAGGCTAAACTCTCATTCCTGTGTGCAACCAGTGTATTCATGCCAGAGCACTGGCAAAGCTGTTTCTTGGGACTCAAGGGGCTTCACTGGGTCTAATGGCATTAGGGAAGATGGAAGAGAATAAGGTGGGAAGGTGAATATGCCAGGCAATTTGTCCCAGGGACAAACTTGTGTGAAAGATTAGAAAGGGCCCAAATTCATGTCCTTAATGTCTAAGGTGGTAGAGATCCCTAAGTCAGCTTTTCCCCAGTGTCTTGGGCATTGCCTGCGTCCTGCCAGCCTGACTCCCAGGTGTGGGCTTATTTGTCCCTACCCCTTCTTCTTCCTCCATGCTGTCCCAAGTCCCTTTTACACTGTGGAGATAAAACATTGCCTCTGACCACATACAGAGGTAGGAGGGTCATCTAATCAGGGTGGTCTCCATCCAGAGCAGAAGTGGACTTTTCTGTGACTACAACTTTTCTGTGCCCACAGAGGATGCTGGGAGGGCTGAGTCTGATCAGGAATAGATGCAGTTTTGTGGTATGCAGGACTTCATTAAAACTTTCTGAGAGCAGCAGGGATCTTTTTAATCCCAAATAGAAGTGTGTGACCAGACTATTCATGTTTCCATGGAGGACAGTCCTACAACATGATAATAGACATTCCAGATCCCTTGCCTTGGGGATTCAACAAGTTGAAAGTGCTATGGCAGAAAACACAAGGGGACTGTCATTTTTACCAAGTTAAGAAAAATCTTCTGCCATTAGAGTTCATTGATAGCAAACACCCATTCTTGGAAGTTTCCAAAGAGTCAGCAGCAGATGAGTGTTTTAGACCAACTTGTATTGATTAAAAATGATATACTTGCACTTTACTGGATGCTTGTCCATGTAACAAGTAGCCTAGGTCTACATAGAAAGACAGTGGAAGGGTAGGGGATTGTTTCTCCGCTTGTATAACCTGCCATGAAGAAAATGATGGTCCCAGTCCAACTCACTACAGGGCCTCACAATATTTTCTCCATGTTTAATTGTTTGACATCATGGATACATTTACCAGATTTTGAGCTCTAATGAGGGTGGCCATCCCATTCAGCATGCCCCATTGGTCTCCTAAATGCCAAGTCAGTGCTTTTCCAACTTATTCACCTCAGTCCACCACCCCTTCCTGTGCACACCCATGGGCTAGGGAGGACTGAGTGAAGTTGTGTGGGTGGCATCTTGATTGTATGAGCCTCTAAGAGCCCTGTGACACTGATCCATCGCCCTTAAATTCCATGTCCGGTGGAACCTAGACGTTAAGGTGTGCTGCATCTCTCCAGTTCCCCAAGCCTTCCACTTGACAGCTTCATGCTCCCTGAAAATGTGCAACTTGCAGTTCAAGCTTCACTGCTTCATGCAGGCTGTCTCTTTAAATTCCCTTTTTTCCCTTTTTTTTTTTTTTTTCCCCTGCAAGAGGGAGATGAGAAGAAGCAATTGTCCCACAATTGTTGCCAATTCTTTGCTGGCTGACACTTAAATATAAGGAAAAGTCAGCAAAATATAGAATCTGTGAAGGGGGAGAGAGATCTCAAAACCATGGGAATTGGAGCTTGTTTGACACAAAAGCACTATTATTCATTGTGGGCTTCATCTTAGCAATTCCAGTGTGTAAGGCACTGTGGACCTCCACTGCTGGGACAGAGAATGGGAAAAGAGTGAAAGAGTCATCTGAAGATATGATTCTGAAGGAGCATGAGGCACCCTTCCATCATCATTACATCTGGAATTACTTCACACTGTTCTTTAGTAATGATGTAACAATAATACTTTGTAGTTCTTTAAGAAGGTCTCAAAGAACATTGTTAGTGGAGAGTCACACTTAAATTACATTAGACTGTTTTAAAGTATTTTTCTTTTAATATCTGTGGATAATTCTTGAGACAAACTAATTTATTTCTGCTTATGTCTATCCTGGATATAAGAAAATTCAAAGATCTATATGTGGATATTGTCTTTGCAGAGAGAGCATGGGTTGTTTTTTGTTTTGTTTTTTTTTTAAGTGGGCTTTGAGTGGTGGAAGGAAACCTGGTTTAACACTTTAGCCAGAGCACAGGATGAAATATTTTAAAGTAGTTTTTGCTTGCTCTGGGGCCTATGTGCCACTGTTGAGAAGGTGGAGCAGGATTTTTTGACATTGAAAAGAAACCACATTGTTCTATATAATGCAGAGTGAATTCCTAGTGGTACTTCCTAGTCCTAAGCACACAAAGTTGGCCAGAGGCTCCTGTTCCTGCATTGCTTTTGACCTCCTGTTCATCCTTCCTTGTGTAAAACAATGCAACAGTCACAGGAGAAAAGTTCTTCAGTTCCTGTGGATCTTCACAGCTTGCAAAAGGTTCAGCGTTTATATAGCTTCTGCTAAAACAATTTCCTTGCAAAAATAATTTAATAGAAATTGAAAAAGTAGTCCCTTTATTTCAAGTGGCAGATTTCAGGCTCAGGCAAAAGGAGCTGAGCTTAGGTTTTCATTATGATTCTCCTGTCTAAGGAATTAAGTGAAATGTGGGTTCTGGTTATTTGAAAGTTTAACATGGAGTAGCTGAATCAGAAGATACAGAGAGAAGTGATTTTCACACTCATGTCTTCAGTATTGCTGGAAGCCCATGGCTCAAGGTTGCAGTCGGGTTGGACCCTCAGCAGTATTTCTTTATCAATTCGTGTCACAGCAGGAGCACTTTGCTTTTCCTTAAGTAGTTGTTTTACTAGCTGTGTTTATGTCCTTAGGGAAAAGTAACAAATGCGTATGATTAGGAAGGTGATTTGATAGGATGGAAAAGGCAAATAGCTCAAGTTTTTAAACAGAGGTAAATATTTATTGCTTATGTCAGCTGTGCACACAGTATTTGATTTCCTTTGTGTGTCAGTTCTCCACCCTCCCTCTCCCCTCGCCTCTTTCTGTCACTTACACTTTTGTATGACATGGAAGTGCCTGATAGAGGTTTATGAAGTGGAGGCTTTTGCAGACCTTTAATTTGAAGTGTGCCGGTGTGATGTCCAGAAGTGCATTGCTAAAAAGCAGGATGCTGCCCTGTGCAGTCCCTTGGGCTTCAGTCTAGTCTGAGCTGTCTGTTTGCTTGGGAATATGCCAAGGTTGAATTTGATTCTCCAGTTTTGAAATCTGCGTTCTGTCTGAGGGAAAATCTTGCATGTATTTCTCAGGGTCCAAGATATACACCATGAGAGAACAGGGCTTATGGCATTACCTTCTCCATGCACTTTCATACCTCTCCTGCAGTGGCTAGCGGCAGAGGAAATCATCAAATAAAAGCATCCACTGGGTGAAGGTCTGAGTGATGTGACAGACCCTTGGTGAGCGATTGAGGAAAGGGTATCTGCCAGGCTAGAAAACATGGTGGTGCATCAAAATCAATCCCAGGAGTCTCTTGCCCTTTTACAGCTATGAACTCTGCCTGTTCCACCTCAGAACTGATCTTTTTGTCTTTGCACAGTGTGATTTGCTTTCCTTTATTGGAAGAAACATGGTGGGGTGTTATAATTGTTTTGCCCCCCTCAGCCCATTTTTTACCCCCAAGCAGTTTCAAATGCATTGGGGTTATTTCTTATTTATGTGGCGGTACTCAGAGGTGCAATGGGAAAGTAAAGCCATGTTGTGCTGGTCATAGTAAGAAATAGATCTCACACGTATGATCTTACAGGCTAAGTCAGCTACACAGACAAATGATGAGTGACAGCCCTTGTTCCATTTTACTGAGTGAGAGAACTTGCCTGAAGTCCCAAAGTAAGTTTGTATAGGAACTGGAAACTGAGCCCCTGTGTTACAAGTCCCAGTGCCATAATCAGGAATCTGTCCTTTGTTTCCAAAACTTATTAATAGATGTTATTTCTCTGCCAAAGGGGGTTGTTTTATGTTGTGGGTTTGATTTTTTTTTATTAGCATTTTTTTATTATTTTTATTTCCTGAAATAGAACCTGAATATTTTCTTTTTGAATTTCATTCTGTTAGTTTGAGGTAGACACACTGTAAAGAATTCGATATCCCCTTCTGAATTGGCTTTGGCTTTCTACTATTAACAGCACACATACATGACAGAGAACAGTGACTGCTGGGCTTGCTCCTGTGCACGGATAAAAAACTTATTTGGGAAACTGTCTAACACATATGGAAGGTGTTGTGTGTTAAAATTTGCCAGTATGGCTGACATATAAAATATATTAAAGTCATAATGTCTCAGCGTGAAGAGAAGACATGGGACAAGGGCACTTCCATGTCTTTTAACAATTTGGAAGGCTCTGTTGTCTAATGTAAAGACTATAGTGGATATTTTCCACTTTGATTTTGGTTTTGGGTTTTTTTTGGCTGTTTTTTTGGTTGTTTTTGTTTTTCTTCAAATTAATTTTGCATACATGGGGGTTTCCATATTTTAGTTGTTAAATTAAGGACCCAGAAGCATCTGTTAAGTGTCACAATGCACTGGAGATGCTGTCAATTTGACCCTGCAGCAGTACCAGTTTAGTCATAGAATTTTACAGCTTTTCTAGATTTATTACAATAAATGAAGTGTAACTTCAGTTCTCTAAGAATTTACTTCTTTGGGGAGTCTTTGAGCTTAGACACTGTGCTGTAAAATTATCTCTACTATTGCTAACAGCTGTATTATCACCTTACTATCACTGAGTTAATTTCCCCAGATAGGGCCTTACATGCTGGCCTTAGGAACAGGATATCAGAAGATTCCCAAGTCAGAATGAAGAAGAGCTCCATCTAGCACAATCTTCTGTCTGTAACACCCACAATAGTGGACACCCAAGGAAAAGTGAAAAAAACACATAGGAAGGATATCATGGTATTCTCCTGATGTAAGTGCCCAGACTCCAATAGGTTACTCATTGGGAATTTCCTGAAATGGGAGTGGTATCTCTGTACAGCATGCAAAGCATTGGACCCCAGCCTCTGCTGGCTCATAATCAACAACATGGAGGAAAAAATCTTAAAAACAGAGTAAACATCCCTGTTTGTCACATGGGTGATGTGGATGGATGTTTTCTTCACAGTTGTCCACAAACCCTTCCAGATTTGTTTTGGTTGTGGTATCTGTGAGCTTGCGGTGGTAGGGAGAGATGTACTGTGTGCAGGATACTGGACATGGAGCTCAAAATGATGGTGGGGATGCTGTATAATAGTTCTTCCTTCACCTTTGTTTCTTTCCAAGAAACATGCAATCGTTTGTTCAGATTTGTTGCAGATTGTGACGGTTCCTGGAGCAATAGTCATTCTGAGAGCAGACCCCAAACTTCCTTTCTGAAAGTTTCCTGTAATTTGGTGGAAACCAGAATTTTCTGTGAGAAGATGGTTGCTGGGTTAAAAAACATTCACATTTCCATAAGAAAAATGGTAAGGGAAATGCCTTCATGGAAAATATAACCTTGAACAGAGTGTAATGTCTTTCTGACCTAACCCAACTCAAAGCAGAGGCAGAAAAGCTGAGATCCAGGAGGAAGCAGTCTAAGGAAATGTCTTCTGGGACACCTGTGCCCCACACTCACCATGAAGGTTTTCAGCTTTGCAGCAAGAAGAAATTCATGTCTTGAAAGCAGGCTAAGTGTTTTTCTGTCCTTGCTTCTACCCTCACATGGCTTGCTTCACATATTATGCTCATTTGTCCCTCATTTTTCCCTCGTGTGATGCTTTATCCAGTATGACTCAAATACAATAGGTGTAAATAGTGTTTTATATCCACTTCAGGTAAATGACTGCACGATCTTCAAGAAAATGAAGAATAAAGGTTGTTTCTTTTGTTTAGAACATATTTTAGAATAATGTGTCTGTGACTCAAATTGAAGGGAGTTTTTTAGGTAGGCAGGGTACAGCAATTACACAAATTGGAAATTTGGCTAGTGCAAACATCTTTGCTTTTGTGAAAAATGCAGTAAGATTTTTAATGATGATGAATGATCAGCACACTGTTTTTATGTTTTGCCCAAAAGAGGGATGAATCATAGATGTAAGAGCTGGAAAAGACTTACAGAAAGAGATCATCTAATCATCCCCAAGAAGACAGGATCACATTAATGTTTGATGATTAAAGACTCTTGAAGAACACTTCAGCAGTAGTTAGAACTTAGCCGTTCTGTTTGCTTGCTTCATTCCTCATGCTTTCAGATTTTCCTGATTCGGTTTCATTACATTCCTGCAAAAGTAGAAAACTCTTCCTCAGCCTTTCTCATGACAGATGCTAAGCAGTGCTCAACTCACAGAAGCCTGATTCTGCCCAAGTTTTTGGTAACTGCCAACCAGTGAAGCATTTCACAGTTTGAGCATTTTGCAAAGATAGCAACCACTATTTGCACACTGCCAGGAAAATACTATGTTGGATTTTACTAGTCACAAAGCTGTCATTTTCTCTGCAAGCTTTTTATGATGGTTTAATTTACATTTAGGAGGTAACCCAGTCATCTCTCTCCTTTAAAAAATGTGTGTATGGAAATAGCTATAAGTTAAGCAAATGAGTATAAGTTACATCTTTTTTCTTGGTAGGACTAAGTAGCCTGCTTTAAAGGAAGCTGTTTTGACAAGACCTTCTAAATACAGCCTTTAAGACAGCTTCTCTGGAAAGTGATGGCAGCTCAGGCTTTTAAAGTTTTGCCTGAAAGTAGATGTCTACAGAAGGCATTCCCAGGCTTTTAAGAAATATTTTGAAAGCCACCAACCCAACATCATCCTTTATTTTCAGAGTTTTTGTAACTGTTTCTTTTTATACCATTTGGGCTAAGGACACTTAAATTGCAGTAGACTAGGGGCTGTGTTGACAATTTGCCAGACTCTTGAGAGCCACATGTAATTTTCAAAATACAGAGCAAATTGCAGCTGGTGCTTATTTGGAACATGGCAGGTTGCTTCACTTAACCATGCAAGAACGTTACTATGCCCACAGAGTGGCACATACTTTGACAGAGCTGTGGTTCTGCCAGCCTGTCCTGGGTGTCCTAAAAACCCTCTTCCTGTGTCCTGTTTTTGTAAGTGGGATTTCTGAGTAATTTCTGAACAGGAGACATTGCATCATGGGATGGTGATAGGAAAGTTGTCTGAACAGCTGCAGCTGGTGAATTTCATCCCTGGTGGAGTGGGGAGCACTGGATGCTGGGGGCTCATCCAGACCCATGATGGATTGTTTCTCACCGAGGGTCATCAAAGATACCTGCAGCAGCTCAGTGCCTCAGAGTACACAAAATGGAAAGCAGCAGGGAATCCAGCAACCAAATATTTCAAACAACTTCTTTTTGTTAAAAAGTAAAGATAGTTAGGTCATTTGCAGGTAGAGAGAGAAGCTTGTCCTTGACTTTCCAAAGAACTTTAGCCAAGGCACAGTGTCAAGCATAGTAACCAGCTTGGATTTCTTTAAAATATCTGATATCACTTAAGGTGCTTTTAAAAGCAGTAGTCATTGTACAGAAGGACAAATTAAGTTGAATGTTGTGTTAACAAGTATGTTTGCTATCACAATGCTTTTCTCCTGTGCAGATAAGACTGAAGTATATGGCTCCAGGTAGCCAGAGGAGGGAATTGTGCATGTCCTCTACTAAAAGCAATACCGTGGGTTGTTTTGCTTATCACTCCTGTGGCCAGACAGGTGCCAGGAAGGATGACTGATGCCATTGCATCTTAATCTTTAGTTACCTAACAAGAAAATAATAATGACTCAAAGCCTACAACCCAGACATAAGACTTGTTTGCATATCCATGTCACCTTGTGCTTTGTGCTCCTGGCCTGTGTGTCTCACAGCCTGTATGGAGTGTCTGAGAAATAGCTACAGAATAAATAATAAATAACAAAAGCAGCAGTCATTGTAATGACTGTGATCCTGCACTGTTAAAATTAACAAGTTATCCAAAAGAAATTCAGGAAAGAATAAGGAAAATAGTTACTGCCATGGAATAATTCATTGTTATCCTGTTTTCTAGCCCAATCCAGTAGACCATGCCAACAAAATGGAGTCTTTTGGCCTTATTTCTGAGATGGCACACTGGTTTCAATATCTGTCTTCAGTGTCTTTCTCACACGGCAAGGACCTTTCATTGCCAGAGTAGGAGCTAGACATGTTTTCTTTAGGACTTTTACAGGGATCTCTCAAGATATTTGACAGACAGAGATATTGCTAGTACTGGGGCTTGCCTCAGCCAGTTAATTCTTTTCTTCATCGAGGCCTGAAAGGTGAGTCACTTGTTGGGCTTTCACTGTTGTGCTTGATGTAGTTGCTTAAAAATTGAAACCTGTTATCCAAAGACTTTTGCATTTCCAGTGAAGAATATAGGTGAGGATTTGTGTGACTGTAGAGCACCAAACTTAGGCCACTGCTGTCTGCTGCAAAATGTAGTATCTGCCTTTGCAGTTTACAAAGAAACTTGATCAGGAGCAATATTTGTGGCTTAAAAGGGCTGAAGACAAGTCGGAGATTTCACTGAAAGGTACAGAAGTGAGAAGCTGATGGCCCACACGATTTCTTTGCTGAAGCAGCCACCTAATAAAAGTGATATAATTAAAGGAAACCAAATAAATGTTGCTTTTACCTGGGGATCATTTTCTTTGTGTGAATCTCTGCTAGGACTTTCTTGCAGAGAAAATGAATCCTAAGACCAGCTGCTCAGCTGGAATAAATTGATTTATTATCAATAGCAGGATTTTGTCTGTATGATAATTTTCTGTGGCTGTTTGAGCAAGGAAGGGTCTGGCAATAACACCGTGCAAGTATAATGTTTCTAGTGTAGATGAGACATCAGTAAAGAGGCTTTGCTGAAGACAGGCTGGATTATGCTTGCTAAGTGGATGGAGACTGGCAGGCAGTTCACCACTTCCCTTTAGAAGCCTATCCCCATCTACAGAACTGTCCTGTCTCGTAAATGCTTTTCAGATGTCTTTCAAACATGGTTTGTTTTTAAAAGGAAGAAAGGTCAAGCATTTCTAATACTGTGTCTACCCTTGCTACTTGGATCTCAGCATGAAATTTGATTTTGCTGAGTTGATATCCCACACCTGGATGTTGACTCTCCCTTCTTATTGTTCCTCCACTCATTTTGTCCTGGGCTTTCCTCTTCAGTCTCTCGAGTTTACAATTTACTGATGAACAAACAGATGAACAAAAGAATCAGAAGGCCTTTTTATCAGTTTGCACTCATTTGTAATTAAATGTTCTCATCAGACACTCCTGGAGTCTTAATGAGGCACAATAAATCTGTGAGCAAGAGAGTGAAGCACTAATACACTTTGTAGTAATTACAGGCAATGGGAATATCTTTGAGGTCCTCTGAACTACACACGAAACCTAGTAATGTTGGAGTATAAAGGAGCTGGATCACACATACTCTGCTAGGGAAAAATAAAGTTGCCTTCAGATTAATGATAAATGAAGATTTGTGAAAGGTTGTTAAACTACGTACTGTTGTTTAGTGCAAAAACATGCCCTGTTTTTTTTGCTAACTGCATTGGTGGTGGTTTAGGTGGTTTTTTTTTTTTTTTGCTTCCACCCTTTTACAAAGACTTCTGCTGTGTGCCAGAACTGTCTGATTTCACCAGACTTTTGGGAACAGACAGTGCATAGTTCAGCCTCTTTGGTACAACACATATGAAAATACAGGACTAATGCACTGGCTCCCTTCCATGCCACTAGGATTTTTGCAGGGTAAACTGAAGCACAGGCTGTTCATGGTCTGAGTAGGGCTCCTTGCCCTTCTTCTCAGAAGGCAGATTAGCCAACCAGCATCTGAACATGTTTTCAGCAGAGGAAGAATGCACCTAGGGGACTGTAAAATGTGCATTTGTTCTTCTTCAAAGAGATGGTTCTGCTCTCATTACTTTCCCTCTCTCCTCCACCCAGCTCCACCTCTACCCCCTCTACCCTATTTAGACTCATTGATTTACATGGCTTCCTTGAACTCTGACCTGTGTCAATAGGACCATGATGTAAGCATCTTCCTGTGGCTACAAAACTGTGACCTGAAGCAGCAGGTGGGGGATGAGAATGGGGTTGGGGTGAGAGTTGTGTCATGCGTGCAACCCTATTTTTGGCCCAGGGCCTTCTTACGAGGACTACGGTGTCTTGCTCTCCAGAGTGCCAAGAGGCAAAGCCTATAGAATTCAAGAGGATTCTTTCTGTTGACTTAAATGATCTTTGGGTCAGGCCATATATTTGCTGAGCAAACTGGAAGATAGCCCTTATAAAACCCACCAAGTGAAAGATTTCCCTTCAGGCACAGGGAGGTCCTGCTCTGTGGATGATCCTTCTTTGCGAATGAAAGCAGATACGCGGTTCCTTGTGTAGGACGTGCTGTACAACAAAAGAGAAACTGGCATTGTGAAAGCCAGGCAGGAAAGTATCTGTCTCCAGACATGTAGGCATAGCTCAGCGCCCAGCCCGGGAGAGCAAGATTGTTTTTGTGTTTTGTTGTTCTCATCGGTGCGGCTGCCAGTATCGAACTCCAGTCTATCTGGGAGGGTACAATGCTCTTCTCTGGGGAGTGGGAGTGGAAGGTGAGTGGGTGCAGAGAGAGGTTGTTCTTGTGCAACCCCTGAAGGTTATCTGGAAGGAATCAAGTGTCAATCAATGGTTATAGTGTTCCTTCCAACCAGTGCTGTGGAAATGACAGCAATGCTGCTCACTTTTCCACAGTGTTTAGTTTCAAACCAGGTTTCAGCCTGGCTGTAGGAGCACTGTGACTATCACTGAGTAATTTCTATTATTTAATTATGAAGATGAATATTAAAATTGTTTTGAGCACTCTAAGTGCTTACTCTTCCACCTGAGAACAATTAGTTTTCTGCAGGCCAGCATCTGTTCCTGATATGATTGTATTTGTAACATCATTTTCTCCACGAGCCGTTTTTGGAGCCAGTATTATATACATGAAATGAGATCTCAAACTGAGAAACTTGGATAGCATGACTGCTGTGAGAAGCTCAGATATTGTGTTATTTTTCCAAAAAAACCCCTCTCTGGTGGAAGCAAGACAGTGGAAAATCAAATTTTGTTCTTTCTACTGATTTCCAACTTCTGCCGAGCTCTTCTACAGAAAAAAAGTAACCTCAAAACTGCATGTGCCAGTAGGCTTGCTTGGATTTCACTGGAATTCTAAATAGTTGACCTTAATTTCTTGTCCTCCCCTACTTCAGCCAGGTAAAATGATTTGGTGTTTCAGTAGGCTGAATACTTCCACAGAGTGCTGCAGGCAGTGGGGACCTGACAGGTTTTTTTGAAGCACTATCACAGTGTAAGTGTTTATCAACATTTCAGTCAACAGCCTTTATCATGAAACTGTGACATCAGGTTTCTTGGAAAGTGCCAGAATAATTCAGGACAGTTTTAGAGTAAAGCAAGGAATTCCTACCCCTTTGAATACTATTTTAGTTTGGCTCAGATGGTATTTGAAGGTTTAGGTCAACACTTGTATTTTGTGTTTGTAGACAGCTGACAATATTTGCTGAGGAAAGCCAGAGGAAAGCTGAGGCAGAGGGCTGAGTCTGAATGCATTTTTATTTTCCTGCTGGTAAGGTGCTATGGAATTTACAGCTAAATTCAAGCAACTTAACTTGGTTCAACTTGGTAGAACAGTGGTGATGTGATCATCATTTAATGAACTACCCCTTATCAGCTGAGCTGTGGCAGCCAGAACAGCATTCTTATGCCATCACATTCTTATACCATCACATTCTTTTATGCCATCACTTTTTTTATGGTATCACATTAGCAGCAGTTTAGATTTCCATGTTTAATTTGCCATTGGGGAGGGCTGAGTGTTTATATACTATGACAAAGAGGTTGCTGGGATAGACACAGCAGCCCCACTCTCTGTATGCTAAAAGGGAGCATAGCCAGAGTTGTCCTCTTGGAGTTTCCAATATCCTAAGCCATAAGCAAGATGCTGTGTATGGAGAAGGTGAAAAGCAAGTAGGAGTGTCACTGCCTGTCAATGTCGAGATTATGTGTCCCACTGGACTCTAACATCAGTAAAACCTCCCAGCAGAAATGTGGGGAAAGCATTAGAGTTCTGGGACTGGGAAGGGATTACAGACATGAACAGTCACATGGAAGGCAGCGGAAGTGAAGCGTGGAAGAGGGATGAGATACAAAGGAAGAGGGTAGACAGACTTGTGGTAATTTGGTGTGAAGAGCAGAGGCAGTTCAGTGAGGTGCACAACTGGGACTTGTTCACCCTTCTTTGGTTAAAATTTCTATTGGGGTTTGGCAGTAGGGCAGAAGGACGAGAGTTTACACAGATTCCTGGGGAAGAGCAACTGTTTTGGAGAAAGGTCGCTGGAATCTCTAGTGACCTAGAGAGGAGACTGTGAGTAGCATTATATTGGCATGCTCAGCATGTAATAACAATTCCTCAGAGTCCTACATCTTGTTTATTGGGTGAGTTTTTTTTCCTCTTTCTGCCTATCTCTATAGTGTATATGAACCACAGCTGTTGACAAGGAAAATATGCAGTTGCTCTGCAGCAGCAAGAAGGAAAAATAAATCATCCTCCACCCCCACCCCTTCTGTTACTATTGACTCACCAGTGACTATGCTAAGGTTAAAACCACACAGAGATCCATGCGTAAATGGCAAGGAATTTGCTCTGAACTGGAGCACGCTGCCACTCATGACAGATAAATTCTCTCTTATTTCTAACTGTGTTCCACTTGCAGGCAGCGGCTGTGTGGCACATTGACTATGATGGCTATTTCAGCAAAGCTGCTCCTATTTTGTGCCAACATAGTGTTCAGAGAGCATGGCTCTATCAGGAGTTTCACTACAGTAATGGTGAGAATTGGGCATTGGACTTATCATCTGGAGCAGAGCTCTGGAGGGGGTTAATTGTCCTCTGTGCAACTGAGGGTGGAATTTGCTCTTTGAGATGTTTAATGATGTAGTGCTTTTTATGCCAGAGCACTCCCTCTGCCCCTCCTGTTTCTCCCAGCAGACATAGCTGCACATACTCCCCAAACAAACTTGAGCAGATAGTAAAATTTGCCCCAGAAGGCATGCATATTTCTGTGAATACATCAGATGTGACCAAGGGCACAATTTCAGTTTGTCATGGACAGATCTTCTCCTGGTTCATACTAATGATGCTTCTGCTCCTTAGTGGAGTTACATTCATTTACACTAGCTGACACTGTAGCCCTATATTTTAGATGACTTTTGGGATAGATATTTTTTTCTTTTTTGAAGCTTTCTGCCCTCAGGCTCCCATTCTGCCCTGCAAATGAATGTTTCAAAAAGACATCCAAAGCCAATCTCTGTGTCCTGTGGCAAAAACAAGACTGACTGTATTCATTCTTACTTGTCACTCGCTAAAATATGTCTTCCTGATTAAGTTAGTGGACAAGAGCTAGTCACACACTACAATGCAAAACAAAGAATATAAAGATGCATACTCTGCTCCCCGTGACCTTTCTTCCTTCATGATCAAATTTTTTAGAGTTTTTTGTTTTTGTTAAATACCTTCTGTCTTGAGAACTTCTCTTCCTTTGGCTGATCCTACTGACTTCTGTGTGAACAGATCAGACACGACCAAGGACAAAATTCCAGTCCATCTTGCACAGACAGCACATATTTCTGGTTTTCTGTAACTGTTTATATCAGAGCAAGCACACAGAGGACACGTATAAAATCTGGATCCAGCGGACTACACGTTGTACAGCAAATTTGGTGTCATTGGCCTACACTGCTTTTTATTTGCCCATTAAGCCTTTAAAATCAAATAGCTACACAGATTTCAAGCCACCCAGTCTCCGTTCTCCAGCTGGAAGACGGAAACTAGATTACAGGATAGTCTCAAATGTCATCACGATTGCCACCTATAGCACATTCATTCCTTTAGTTTGGAAAAAATGGTGAGACATTTGCATTTGGTCATTTGGCTATTTTTCATGGAAAAATGACAGTTTAGGAATTCACAAAAAAAAGTTGACTTCTTCGGTCCAGCATTAGAGCTCTACATCTATGTGTGTGTCCAGGAAAAGTTTGGAACATTGTTTACTTATGGGCTTAAAGATGCTGCTGAATGCAATGTAAAAAATTGTGCTGTTGCAAATTCTCCTTTGCCCTTTGCTGACTTCCACTGCCAGCCACTGGCTTATATTCTGCCTGGTTTGCCATGATTGCAGAGGCCCCAATTCTATGTGTTGGTTATGTAGCAATATCTTTTAAGGGGACTTAGCTTGCTCGTCAGCCTTCTTCCTGTTAGGATATGTTGAGTACTTTAACATTTACAAGTGCTTTCTCCTGCTCTCTTAATTGTTTTTAGCTCACTTTTGTACTTCCCCCTTCCCTCCCCTCCCACATTTAATTTCTGAGTCTTGACAACAACTCTGAACTCAGAATGCTGTCTCAGATACCACTGTGCACAGTCAGATCATCCATCCACTTCTATGTAGCATTCCCCTTATATTCACATAATGCATTCGCTGTTTTCACCACAGATTCTGCCTGAGAGTTCAAGATGAGCTGATTGTTCTGAAGTGTCTGCCTTTGATGTCTGAGTTTACAACCTGAAGCTCCGTGCTCTTCCAGCCTCAGGTGTATGCACTTTGCATCAACCTTTTTAGCAAGTCATGCAGTTTCTGCTCTAACAGTCACCTCGCTTCTCAGGACATGAAGTCTTCACTGTTTGCTTTTGCTTCTCTCCTTTCTGTGCTACCACTGATGGTTTTTCCTTTCCTATACAGCAGCAGGCTTATCCTGAACTGGAAATGGATTTTTAAATGCTGCTTTATTGATTTTGGCTTGATGAGTCCCTGGTGTTTCACTCCTTTAACCTGAGTTTTTTGCAGACTCTATTTTTTAAAGACTAATGACATTCTTCATCGTTAATCTTCTCTTCCCCCTGGTTTTCAGGGAACCTGTATATCTATATTTGTGTATCTATATGCTTTTTCTTAATGTTTTAGTATTACTTTCACACATCATTTTAGCCAAGACAGTTTTTTTGCCACAGGGAAATTCAGGCTGTGGGGGTTGCTCAGGTAAATACTGCAAGTATTGCCTGGAAAGCTTTTTTTAAAAAAAACCCAAACAAACAAAACCCTAAACACACATGTTATGGCTAAAGGCTTAAGAAGCAGTCATTGTCTTTGCTAATGGCAGTGGATGGTCAGCCAGGGAAAGCAGATGCTCTGTGAAAAGTCCTCATGGTCATCCCTTCCTTAGCATACTGGTCTGAGCTTGCTGTAGGTAAAGTTTATTAATCTGTCTTCCTCCTTCACATAATTTAGAAATGTTTAGTCTGTCCTGCATTACCAAGTATGGCATAGCCGTTATAATCCCTCCACCCCTCCAGACCCAGCTTTCTTTTTGGAGGTTATAGATGTTTAATTCAGCAAACCCTATGGGGAGGATGACTGCTGGCAACCTCCTGAACACCCCCAGGTTAACCAACATGCATCTTCTTCTGTATCTCTCTGTTTCTGTTGACCCATCAGATATAGAAACTAGGATCTGCAGCTAAATGTGAAAGCCACGTTAGGTTTCTTTAGTTTGTCTATCCTTTACTAGAAACTAGGATGCCATAGGCTAGAGCAGTTAAGGAGACAGGGTACATTTGTTTTGTTTCCTACAGGAATACAAACTTCAGTGTTCATTCACCTCCCCAAGCTTGTAAAATGATTGACTGATATGCCTTTTCCTTTCCTTTTCTCGTGTTTGTGAGTACTTACACAAAGTCTCAACACCATCATGGTGCACACTGTTCTTTACTTTCTCTGAAGTTCAGCTTCAGAGATGGAAGATGTGCAACAAAAATTTGGGCTTTTTGCATGTTACAAGGCTGTGGAGATGTAGTTAAATTCCCCTAAAACAAAACCTAAATATCCTTTTAACTTGACTGCACCTGTGCATGGTATCCCTGGTTTTAATGCAATGAAGGAAAGTAAAAGTGCCTAAGCTTCTCTAATGAGGAAGCCGACCAAGGTGTGCCTGTGGTTTTATTAAATGTGCCATGCAGAAAGGATAAAAGGGTCTATAGAAGAGGAGAGTTTTGCTGGAATCATGGTCCAGTTGTTAGGCCAGTGGGGCATGCTGTATTTCCATTTCTCACATTGCCAGTAGGCACATGAGTAATCGTGTGGTAAGGGAAAGAAAGGAAGGTACTGAAAAGAGTGCAGAGGGTGAATGTGTTGGGGTTTAATGAATGCCATGCTCCGGTCCAGGTGCTTGTTCCCAGCAAAGTGTCCGTGTGTCACTTATTATTTAGAGTTGCTAACACTTGCTTAAGGTGCCAGAAAATAAAAACAGATGCTGACACGTAGCGGGGACAAAATGAGATCGCAGAGGCGCAGATGCGAGGTTGGATTTCATGCTCTGGCGTTCGTTAACATGGTGCAAGCGGGATCGGTTTCAGAGAGGCCGACTGGGCTGTGATCCAAATGAGGCGTTCCACGTGATTTCACATCAAACAATCACTGGAGTGACACATTTGTTGTTTCCACTCGTGTGATAACGCAGCAATGTGCTAGGGCATTCATTGAGGATTTATTGATCGGGCTATTTTCCTAATGTGTTTTAAGCTGCGGTATTACGAATTCTGGATGGTGTGTTACCGTGTTTCGCCGACTTGGAGAGGCACACAGCAGCCATTCGTCCTGATCAGTTACTGTCAAATACTTTCCCTCAGGCCCAGAAAATAAATTCTCTTGCCTGGAGGAGTAGTGTGTGCCATAAGAATGAAGCCTGGCATGAAATATGTGACTTATTCACCTGCCTATGAATTGCTAGCTACGGGAGAAAACCTGCTTGGTGATGTGTCAGTGAACAAGAAGGCTTCTCTTCTTGGTGTTTTCATAGCAAATCTGGCATTTGTGCCATGTTCAGAAAAGTTTTGCCACGGGTGGGAAGCCTCGCCAGCTGTTTTCATGATACAAGGACAAGTTCTTTACATGGCAATGCAAGAAAGTTCATGAATGTAAAATTCACTTACAGCTTGGAGGTGTAAGAAAGATGCCACAAAAAAAACCCAAAAAGCTGTTACAAACCAAAGCAATGGGAGTGTATTTTTTTCTAGTATTTAATTGTATTGGTAACATGGTATCATCTAAGGGCCCCAAGACAAACTGGGACCCTATAATACTAGCCAGCATACAATGAACAGAAAGATGGTTGCTGCCTCGACCAACAAAGTTTATGAAAGCTCTTTAGAAACTTTTTTCCTGGCGATGTTTTCTAATAGAAAATGGAATTTCCATAAAATTATAAAACCATTAATTCAGAAAACTTCTGATTATGCCAAAAAAATGGCAGTTCTTCTGTTGGAAAAGTCCCAAAGAAGTTTTATTTGAGTATGCACGATTCAGATTACAATTTTTTTTTTAATTGAATCTGACTCAACTGACTTTGTTTTGAGTCAGTTCAATAAGGTGTTAAGTTTCTTCTATTAATGCATTAAACCCCTTCTAGCAGTTATACTTTAGTCTTACATTCTTTCCCATGGGCTATTTTTGAAACATAATGCCTATACCTCTTGTGCAAACTTGTTTGATCCATTGCAAGAATCAGTCATTCTGCATACCTGTAGGAAGATGGAATGTCCAGGAACTACATGTCCCATAAGGCAATGTGCAAGAGGAGAAGACAGTCTAGTGTCAATACAGTGAGAAACGAAGCATTTCAGGGTTTTTCAATATACCCCAATGGGGTTTTGAATTTTTGAGAATATTAGCATGGTTTGTTTTGATTTGACAACATGAAAATGAAATAGTTTGATGGTTTGGTCCATTAGACAAATACTCAAAGGTGTTAATGTTTTAGACCTGGGATATAAACCAAATGTTGAAATGTCAGAATTTTCCAGAGTAGAAATTTTACATTTTTCAGTTTGTTTCATTCTCAGAGTTCTCTCAAGAGCTCTGATAGTCACTTTTGCAATACTTTTAACATACCACTTTGTAAGGTCAGTGGGCTATAGCCATGCAGTTATTTATTTCAAAGTATTTTGTGTATTTCTTCCCTAATGTTTTCTGTCTTCCTTTTTTTAGTGCAATGAGCTTATAGGTTTGCATAGTGCATCAGAAATAACACACAACCAACACTGAAACCAACGAGAAAGCCATTTAACCTGAAAGAGGGACTCTGCTAGAGTCTGGTTCAGATGAGGAAGGAGTCCTTAATTTCTATGCTACGGGGTATCCTGTTGATATGTTACTGGAGATTTGCCTTAATTCTGTTGGATTCACATGTTTTCACAACCTGAGGTTGTTTAGTTCCTGTCTTTTGACTTGGGATAATCTTTAAGTAGATGTCTAATGCATAAGAAGGGGAGCATCATTTATTTATATGTCCTGTGTTTGTAAGGCCATTCTCATTTTCTGAGTTTAGGTCAACTCTCTTCAGTGAAGAAGGAATATTATGTCTTTAAGACATGGAGCAGAGATTAACTATTTCTTACGTAAATACCTGGAGATTTGAAATACTCTGCAGCATTTATGAGTGATAACACTGCTGTGATCAAACAGTTGTGGTTTTCTGTTTAAACAATCCCCTTTCTTTGTGATCTTGTGCTATGGGTGTGGCAATGAAAAGAGGGATTTGATGGTAAAATCCATCTCTGAAGGGAGACCTGTCTTCTAAGGCAAGGCTTGTAAGCAGAGCAAGTAAGGGCAGTGATTAAAATCTACCCACACTGCTTTGATGGCAGAGAAGGATAGTGTTACACGAGGGGAGAGCACGCAAATTACTTGTGCAGCAGATGAGAGAAACCTCTCCCTTTCTATCAGCAAAGAAGGCAAATATTTAATTTGTGTCTCCTGAGAAGTGATTCTTTTTTGAATAATTATTGTGAAAGCAACAAAGCTACTAAATTCTCATTTGATGTAAAAAGACCATTATAATTGGGGGTTTAGTTTAACAGATTTAACAGATTCCTTTTGCCTTCATTCCAAAAAGCACTGGCTTTAAAAATAACTTTGCCAGCTCTGCTATTTTATAGACTTAAATTCTCTGCAGAGGATAGAGCAACCACATCTCGTCTTCATCTTCTGAGCAGCAAAGTGCAGATCCAGAACCCCTGTGCATCTCAGACTTGTCTCTTTTCTGCCTTTGGGGTTGGAGCCTGGACCCAGAGGTGAGAGAAAAGGGAGCCCTCGGTCATCACCGAGAGGTCACATCCTGCCTGCAGGGCAGCCCTGGTCAGGCGTCCGCCTGTCTGCCGCTAAAGATGACTCCTATCCAAATGGGAGAAGCCAAGCCAAGGCAAAAGTCCTGGCATCACCAATGAAGAGCATCTGCCAGGTTTGGCTCTAGCTTCATATTGGAAAAGCAGAGCCTCGTCTGCATGGGGAATGGCACAGGTTCAGCAGATGACAGACACCATTTGGCTTGGCCCCACCAGCCCCTGACCTTTGTGTCAGGTGGGAGGACAGGCCAGCGTTTGCCTTGGCCAGTGTAAGCAGGGCTTATTCCTCATGGAAATGGCAGTTAACCCAGACTGCTCCTTCCCCACATCTCCCAGTGTGCATTGGCGAGGTACGCTTCATGGCATCTCTGGCAGGATTGACCCACTAACCACCCCCCTTACCAGAAACTGGTGACACATCTTGTTGCTGATGCCACCAATCTTCTTGGAAAAAGCCTTAGTGGGGCAGCCTGTGTGCTTTATTTATTTCCCACCAAATTCTTATTTGTTTGACAAACACAATGAGAAAACACTGATTTTCTGAGCACCTGTACTAAGGGGAAATGGTTTAATTTGTGTCAACCAAAATATTTTTATATATACACACCATTTAAAAAATATATATATATCTGGCATTAAAGAGATAGGGTTGAACTAGATAGGTATTTCACCTCCTTGTATTTGCCCTCAATGACAGGGACAACTGCCTTGCTGGGAACTGTGCTTCCTTCATGACTGTGAGGCAGTATTTACAGGAGATTCCCTTTCTCACTCTTTTTAAAAAACAATTTATTAAGTTGCTTTCTCATAAACTAAGTGGGGTCATATTGAGGCAAAGGTGCAATTCTAAAGTATATGTGTGGGGGTATTGTATAGTAAAACTCCAAGACTACTTGGAGCTTTGTGTTCTCAAGAGAGACTGGGAATCCTGTTGTTGGTTGGAAGATGCTGGAATAGAAAGAGATCAACATTTGGTTGGACTGACAACTGGAACCCCAAATCTGAACTGCTCTCTAGTACTTACTTACTTTGATTTAACATTTGGCCCACACATTAGGTCCTCTTTGGTCCATGTTGAAACCTATATCAGTAAACCTTATATATGTTCAAGTGGCAGATTTTTCCCCTCACTCTTGAAAGACAAAGGTCATAAGGGACATTTTTCTTGTGATCATAAGCCAGGTCCTGATCTTGTTTCCACAGCTAAATATCTGGAATAACATAATGTGTTTAATAGATTTGCTTCAGATCTTTGGCCGTGTGAATGATACCGTGAAGGACTCTCCCATCCCATTTAGCACACATTGCACTGACCCACTGAGTCAAATTACAGGCTCATCAAGGAAAATGTGCTTTCAAAAATCCATGTGCAAACACACACTGGTTCAGTACGATGGCTGTGGCATGTGGCTTGCTACCATTCATTGTCAGAATGTTACATTAGTTAAAACCAATGACAGCAGTTGATGCTTGGACATAACCCAGTAAAGAAACTGTATCCCTCTGCAGAAGGCACTTTGAGTCCTTGGGAGGTCTATGGTGATAAATATATGCATATGTGCACATTGACCCATCCTGATATAGTAGATCTCCTCCCAAGTTTCATCTAACTTTTCCTCTGGAAAATATCCCTGGTCATATAAAGGAAAGGCTATAGCCAATCACGTCTGAAGCCAGTTCTTTTGCCCTCTTTAATTCATTCTTAGATGTGGTTGTTGTCACCTTGTAGTTAGAGACACACTGATAACTAGTAGCTGCTGGTAGTTAACAGGAATTTAACTGAGAACTATTTAACAAGAGGGTGACTTTGTGAATGAAGTTCTGAACAAAATAGTTTGTTAGACACTTATTGCACACCAAAGAGTGATGCAATGCTCTCCTCTCTCAGTCACTGTGCTGCAGTCTCTGTCCCAAACAGTCAACAGTAATGATGATGATCCCTCAAATGTTGTATGTCAGTTTTTATCATCACTTTAGGAGAAAAGTGTTGCTCTGTAATGGTACTTGAATGAAGAAATGCTAATGTATCACTCTATGATTACACCTGGAAGACAACAGGGATAGTGGGGAAAAGGAGAATTAATGGTTGATTTTCACAGAAAGGAGCACTGTATAAGCATTTTGAACACTCAAAAGTCTCCCACCATAGGTATGTTTCTGTTTGAGAAGTCCTAGTGCATTGAATCCTTCTGGCCAGAAAACAGAGAGAGACATGAGGAGTTCAGCACACTGCACACCATGCTCTGGAAGAGTGCAGAGAAAGCCTACAAGGCCTGTCAGAGCTGCTCTAGTCCTGCCTGGTCAGAGTGTGTAAGTGGTCTTTTAAAAAAAACACAAGGAAGCAAATCCATTTTTAGTGTTTCCTTCTTGGACATACACAGACCAGAAAGGGTCTTTTCATTCCCACTCTTTTGAAAGCCAATCATAAAACAATTACCTTCATCATCTTTTGCCTGGTCTCTGAAGCCCAAATCTCAGATAGAATATTTTGACTTCAATCTGCTGGTGCTAGTTCAGCTGCACCAATTCACAACAGTAACATGATCCAGTTACTTTTTCTAGTAACACATTCACAAAACCTTTCTGCCTACTTTCTCCAGCACTGGCAGGGTAGAGCCCACATGGGCAGATTAGATCTCTGTGAAGCTGGGACCCTTCCTGTTTCAAGGATGCCTGCATTTTCATGTCTCTCACTACAGGTTTTTGCTCTACTCTCAAGTCAATAATCCCAGGCAAAGCTCTCCAGACAGGCAGTTGGTGGCAATTTCTAATCTGCTGCACGACCATCTGCTGCTTTGCTCCTAGTTCCTTGCTGCATGAGTCTGAGGGCCCAGCTATAATGTGGTACCTTCCTGGTACTTAACATTTGCTAAAAGGGTTTACAATCTGCATTTTTCACTCTGATTCTTCCCCTTCCCAGCTCCACTCTTTTGTCTTGTTTTCGCATTATTTGGCATGGTGTCTGGTTTCTAGTAGTGTTTCACTAATGTAGGAAAAATGAACATAATTGCAAAAATACCACACAAAGGACTTGTATGTCACTTTCATTGCTTAATCCGCTTGCTGGGAATAATTGAATGGGATTCCTTTTGTTTTGTAGCTGCTTGATTTGCTGGGTAGAAGTCCCCTCCTCCCATGCCTGACCCTGCAAGTACTGATGGGCAGACAAGCTTGAGAGAAATAAGAACCAAATCCAGTCTTTTGAAACTGAGCGTGCTCAAGAGAGTCAGAAATGTATAGTTGAAAGTACTAATACTCACCACTTCTCACATCCTAGGTGCTTTGCAGACATTGGCAAAGATTCATCTAGCCAGTGGTGTGAACTCTGCTGCAAATTGGTGATGATAAGCTCTGTGCTACTTTTGCAAAAGCCTGGAGTAACTCGGATATCAGGGGGGCTCTGCCACTTGAATGGGGAGAGCTTCTCCTAAGAGAGCCATAATTCAGTGGCATAGTAGTGGAAAGTACCCTTAGAAGAGACTTCTTCTGTCAAAAATGCATTTTCCTGAATCTGTATAGGAGTTTAAAGCCTCATTGGTCCAATTGTGTGTTATCACCCTTGATATAAACTCATCCACTGTGAGCATTTGGTCTTAATTGAATAATAGCTGCTCATTTAATCCACACCCTTTTAAAATACAAAATATCTGAATGAGAAGTCTAGTGAGACATGGATTCAAACTCCAGCATCCTTATAATGGGAACATGAGTGAAGCCTGTGTCCCAAAGCTATGTGCTGGGATACTTTTGGAAGTTTTTCCTTCTCCCTTCTCTTATAGTCAAATCCAGTAACTTCAATATTGTCATGCACATAGACTGAAGTCCGTCTTTTCCCTTAGTCCAGGTGCAGAAAATAAACAGTATCCATTTCCACAGAAAGACCAAAAAGTCATTTTAAGATGCTAAGTACCTCTCTCTATTTCTTAAATATGATCATATATTGATGTAAATGATGCCATTGTGAAAGCTCTAATATGGTCTCATTTGTTGGAAGCAGGAGGGTTTTTTACCATGTGAACAGCATTGGAGAGACAGAGGGATGTTACACTCAACCAAGGGGCCCATGCATTAAAAAGCACACTGACATATCAGGGGGGCTATATAAAAAGCCACAAAAATGGTGATAGATTGGGCCTTAAAGAAAGATAATTAATGAACTCTAACTTTAAACTTTATGAACAGGAAAACTGAGAGTTGACCTAATTGTACTGTGCAACTACTAAATAGATGGAAGTTGCAGGATATTAACAGCTCCTTAATTTAGCAAAAGATAGGCATAAGCTGATACAAGAGCTAAAAGGTGAGTCTGGACAAAAGCAAGGTAGAAGCTAGCCAGGCAGTGGAGGTGGAACTCCCTGAGACAAACTGCTGAGGGAAAGGATGGATATTCCATCTTTTGATGCCTTCAGCTTATTTCTGGAAGCTTTGCTGGAAAATATTTTCAACAAATACAGCAGCACTGACTAGATGGGAGTTCCGATTAGGTGTTCAAACAGTTCCTACTTGCTTTAAAGTCTATACACCTTCTTGTCACACAGGAGTGTGAGACAGAGGACATCACTCTGGAGGGAGGCTTAGCAGACCTAGCACATTCCCAGCTCTGATACTGGTGTATTTTACAAACCTGGGGAAATCAACTTGGAATAGTCATCCAAAGAGTCATCCAAGATGAACTGTTCTTACTGTATTTGGAAGTTTAAATAGTAAAATAAATGGCCTGGCTTCACTGTTTCTTTGCAGAAGTGAGAGCTGTAAACACTTCACCTCTTTATTATCCTGAAATAAGTATTATTTATCTACCAAAATGAAATTTGGATGTTTGTCTCTTTTATACTCTACTAGATAGCATATCTTCCTTTTCCTGTATGGGACTGGCAATATTTGCGCTCATCCTACACTTTGTGATGTAATAAATTGTACTATTTCATTTTGGAAGCAAGCTGATAACTCTTTCTTGCTCTAAGTTGTTGTCTGTATGAAACTCGGCACAGACTGTGGCAGCTTTATTGTGCAGCTATGCAACATTCCTAGCAGTAATATATGTGTGTGGAGAGAGAGGGCGGGTGGGAGGTAATTGTTTCACTGACAGAAAAGATATAGACAGATGCACAGAAGCATTCTGGAACAAAAATGGGGCTGCATCCACTGAAACAACAGATGCTGCCTTGTGAAAGTATTTTTTCCATTATAGCTCCAATGTCATCTCCTACTTATCTCTCAGAAGTGCAGAAGGAGCTCATTTCAAGGGTACCTATTCTTGCCAGTGGCATTCCTCCTGCCTTACAGCCTCAAAAAAGGGAATGGGTTTTTAACAGGCATCATGGTGGGGGGACCATTTGTCTGCGATTAGGCCCAAGAAAGGAAAGAAACTTTTGTCCGAGTGAAAGGGAAGCTTGTAGTTCATTAAGCGGTGGAGGGATTAGCCATGTCGAGGGCTCTGTTCTGAAAAAGTGCTGGAGAGGGCCTGGGGAGGGGAGGTCTCTCTGTAAGAACTTTCTTCCTTTTCTCTTCTATTCTGTGGGTCTTTAATGGCTTCCCCACGGTGGGGCATGGTGTAAGTAGGGGATCCTGCTCTTATTAGCGGGCTGTTGGTCCCCCACCTCCCTCCAGCTCAGCATCTCTTTATCATTCTGCCAGTTCATTACGGGCCTTGTCCAAGACTTCACCAGCTTGGGACTAAGCTAAAGAGAGAGAAAGAAAAGGGGTAGGGGGAGGGAAGAGGATGCAAAGCAATTAATTTGGGAGCATTCAGGCCTGAGAATGTAGGCCACTCCAGGAGAAACGGTCCCCCCAAAGAAAAGAGAAAATACGAACCTTTAACAATGTTTTCTTTCAAGGTTTTGGCTACTGTTGCATAAAACCCTGCAGAGCTTTGATTTTTTCCAGTTCTAATTTGCCTGCACTGAGGATTTTCTCCATGGAAATGTTTCCCTTCGTTAGGAGCTTTCAGACTTTCCCTTGATTTCCAAATGCTTCTGCTTTGGAGGCAGAGAGGCTTTTTTTGTTTGTTTGTTTAGGGTTTTTTGGGGGGTTTCTTTTGGTATCAATAGTCCCTTTGGGCTGAAACGTGAAGTTTGTGTGCAGGGAAATGTCTCTGTCCTTGCCGGGAACCTCGGTTGAGTAACAGGCAAGTCGAGGCTCTAGGATTTGCCTCCTACTGCTCCTATGGAACATTCCCTTTACAACCAAAATAGTTTTTATTCTTTCAGGGGAATATGATCAAAGGCAGAATTTCTGTAGGTTTAGCTGGTGCAGAGAGCCATCCAGGGAGCTATTGTGGCATAAAGTCATTGTTAGACACTGATTCTGGAGTTCAAACCCCTCTTTCCAGGAGTCTGAGTTCATCTATCATTCCTCATCTGGACTGAGAGCTCAGGAATATAGGTATGTCCACAGGGCTGATGGCAAAATAGTTATTCCGGAACCAACTCCAAGCATAGATGCTCTCAGAGCTATTTCCTTTGGAGCAGTGGGAGTTTTGGTGGGCCTGGAGGTCCGGTCTTGCTGCCTCACCATGCCAGCTTGCATACATAAAGGCATCCAAATCATTTAGCTTAATGAAAGAGAGACAAATGAGTAATAGTAAAAATGCCTCCAGCTAGGAGCAAAACCTTCAAGCTACAAGTTCTAGTTGTTTATTTTCACCGGTGTATACCCTCTTGTGATTTCCTGTCCAGCAAAGGCACATCAGTGTGCACACCTCTATGGATAAGAGGATATACAGCTGGCCATTAGGCACTTTAGGCATTTTTCCAAAATACTTGGATAGATGGAAGCGCATTTAAGATGAGGGAGTCTGTTTAGAGATGAGACTGTGTTGCACCTCCTGTAAAACCAGCCATGTGTTTCTCTGGGCTTGTATTTCTGTGCTAACTGCATTCACAGCATCATTGAAATACTCGGCATATGCTGCATTTCCACTAGAGATGAGCCACAGCTGAACAACTCACTTGTCAGTTTGAGTAAAGAAACCTGGGCTAAGTTTTGGCTGTGCCATCTCCTAGTTTTGGGTGGCAACACATTTGCAGTAATCTGTTTGGCTTCTTCAAAGGGCATCTGCTCGTTTGCTCTTGATTTTATATAGTGTAGTAGAAAACAGTGCAGGATCTCTCTGGGGAAAAAAAAACCAAAACCACAATTCCAATACTTATTTTGTAAAAGTCCCACAGTAACATGCTGACATTTGATTGCAGACAGATGTAAAGGTATGTCAAATCAAGATGGGATGCAAGCACAAGGTAGGAAAGGGTATCTGCTTAAATGTATGAAATGGGATGAATTTGAGATGATCATGAGATCATTAGACCCCTAATGAGAGAGATAAGAGGAAGCCTGGAAAATCTGGGACATCATCCCCGTTGCTGGCATCTCATTCTGTCAAACACAGGCAGCTTTTAGTCATACCTGAAAAGGCTGCAGAAAGACCCAGCTGGCATCAAGAAGAGGTTGAGATGAACTGGTCTTGCTGCTACTTCATGCTGTCTTTTGTGCTCTGCCACAGTGCTTCTCCTGGCCCACTCGGAGCACTCCCTGCATCTTTGGGAAATGACCTTTTCCAGTGCTGTGAAGGGCAGCAACGATGATTTGTTTTGCAGTGACCTGTGGTTAGAAACATGGGTGCCAAATTCTTGCTGAAGCATTTGTTTAGCGACCGTGTCACCCATTTCTATCTGAGGGCAGGATTTCGGCATGGAAACTGGATGCATTATCAAGAGTGCTATCTTCACTTGCTTTCTTTACTTCCCTTTTCACTTCCTTTTTGGCCAAGGTTAATTCAGAACTCTCATGGGTTCCCACTGGAATGACTGGAGAATGTTTCTCAATATTTTCCAGACTGTTTTCCAGCAAAGGCTGCCGGTATGAGGCACCATAAACACCAGCACGAGGTTCATACTGGCAATCATCAGCTCTGACTTCCAGTATCTTACCTCAGGGTGAGCCATAAAACAAGGGTGGTGGGTAAATTGAGAATAAAGTTGTGGTGGGTAAAGCTACAGGCAACATCTGCCTTTCCCATCAGTGCAAAGGCAGAGCAGCTATCCTTTTTATTTTTAGCAACCTTATTTGCAAACATGTGATATTCCACTGAACAAGAAGTGGTCAGTGAAATGGATGTTTTGGCAAGTTACTTTCCTCATGGAGTGTAGTCTTGATGGAGTGAGGCTGAGCTGTGCCCTGAACCTGAGCCCATATCCCAGCCTGGTCTCTTTCTCCCACGTAGTTCTCAAAAATGTTTTGATTCATAACCTGTAGAGAGAAGGGATGGGTTTTAATTATGGATGAAGTTAATCAGTTAGATACAATGACAATCCACTCAGTTTTGAGCACAGAACTCATACTGGATTTTTTCAGTGATTACAACCCAAATCCTCCCATTTCTCTCCCCCATATGTGTGTTCATTGGTATTTCTGAGTTTTGGTCTGGTGAGGAAAAGTGCTGATCAGTAATAAAAATCAAGGTTAATGTACCATAATATTGAGTCAAGTGACTTGTAAAAATTCTTGCTTTGGCTTCTTTTAGTTCACACACATAAGGCTCAGAACTTTCTTCAGCAAGATTTGGTATTGCAACATGCTCTTATTATGACATCTTTTATTTTTAGAAATGTTGAGAATCTCTTTGGAAACTATATTTAGGTTCTCAGCTCAAGTATGCTCAAACTTTTCATTTTGTTTGATTATTGCACATATACTTTTGCTTTAATGTTGTTTTTCTTTCATGACATGGACTTTTTTTTTTTTTTGAGTGAAACTCAAATATATAAGCCATTTGTTTGCTGACGTATGTATTGAAAAAGTCTGGAAACAGGAATCTTTGGGCCAGAACTGAGTGCTTCTCGAGTGAATTTAGATTCAGCTGAGGTATGTTCTAACTGTGGAAGATATCTTGAATAAATTCACGTTGGTAGACCTTCAGATTAATTTGCCAGATGGCCTGGGTGAGTGCTTATTTGTCAGGTTTTTGTGCAAACCATAAAGAAGCAGTTTAAGTGTTGAAGCTGACTCCTTGCAGAGGGAATGCTTTGCTCCATCCTTTTTCTGATCATCTGTCCCCTTCTGTTGTTTTGAGTAAATCTCCATGTATCCCAGCTGCTGAATGACAGATCAGGGCAAATCACCCTGTCTATTTTTGATTACTTATTACCTAGAAAGTAACTTCCATCATTATTTCAAATTATCCAATTGCTTTGTTTCTGTTTTTTCTTTACTAAAATCTCGATATTCACAAAGCTTATTGCCACAGTTTAGAGGACAGTTTAGGACAATATCAACATGCCTGTGATTTGACAAGGACTCCACAGTTGAGAAATTGGATATGTTTGTGTCCAAGTCAGAATGAGAAGGCCTGAAATGCATGAAAACATTTTAATCTAGTATGTTAATGGTTCTTTTCCTGTCTTGGCAATGTCAGTTCTCTAGTCAGGCAAAAGAAAGAAAATGCCAAGAAAAAGTTATGAATAATTTGTAATTGAAAAGCCATCCCTGGTTTTAGATCTTAGAGCAGAAATTAACTGTGACAGCTGCTTCTGGATGGTATTTGTCAATGCTATTATGCAGAATTCTGAAAAATGCCATTTTTTCCTGGTAGACTGTTATCAGGAACAGTTATGTGTTTTGCCTACAGACTATTACTTCCATTGTTTTTAAACTTTGCACCAGACATACTCTATCGGAAAAATAATCACTTGTCTTGCGACAAAATAAACCGTTCCATTTGTTTCTTTTTTTCAAGGCACCTCATTATCAACTTTGGAAGGAAGTTGAATTTATAAAAAGATAAGTCATGTAAATAAGCTGGAAGAAAACTAATGAAAGTCCTTTGTCTTCTTTGGCAAACACAGCTCCATTAAACTGTGATTCTCCTTTGAAGCTTCAATTACCTGACTTACCAGAGCTGGAGCAGGGGAGAAATGGCTGATATTTTTGCACAGCATTCCTATGTGTATGCAAGGGGAAGTTGTTACCTTTGCTGGGGGGAAGTCTGAGCACATTTGCAGATTGCAGTTTTATTGTTTTGGCCAGATGAGCAGAATCACAGGTTGGGATTTATCCCTGGTGTGTCTCCACTGTAAGCAAGCAGAGGAGCAGGGTCAGTAAATGCTGTCTCCTGAATAACTTCACTGCAACAGCACCTTTCTCACATGCACATAGGTGCATGTGGGTGCAACTCACGCTTGCACCCACTCGTGTCTGCATGTCCTTGGGGCTCCAAATACCACTTTTATATGTGTACATCAGCAATGCCTTGCATTGCTCCCACACTAAAGCTCCATAGACTGTATTACACTGGGTCCTTTTGGTGTTAGTCGTTGCCACCATGTTTATGTCAGTACTTCCCATTTCAAGGTAAATGTCAAGTTCTTCTCACTGTTTCAGATGTGCCTCCACCACTGTCTTCAGTGTAATGGGGTGATGACAGATGCGGGTGGACTAGATAGCATGGGAAGCAGCATCCACCAAGCCATGATGGCATGAAAGTCTCTGTGTCTTATCTCTACTGTTAAAGTAAATCAGAATAATTGAGGAATCCTGAGAATCTGAGTAAAATTGCCCCTGCTGAGCTCTGTACTGCTGCAACTAAATTTCTGCTACCTAGAGAGCTTCCTCTGAACTCAGCCATACTCCAGAAATTGCACAGAGCAGCGTAAGACTTCCAAGGCAGTAAGACCTTTCTGCCTTCTCCCAAATCACACAGAGCCACACACTTTTATTCTTCAGTCAAGCATTCAGCTGATGCTCTGGTGAGCTGTATACATGCAGCGTGCCACAGATTTCTTACAAATGCTTGTAATGCTTCTAAAAACTCCCCATCATTCTGGGTTGTATAAATAACCTAAAAAATGAAGGCTAAAAACATGGATTTTCTGTTCTTTGTTGGAATGCTACTCTGGTGTAACTGAGAGGAGAATTTGACCTGCTGTATCCGTTTTTTCAGAGTTCAAACTGTAATTCCAGGCCAGATTCTAATCTGTCCCTCTCTCTCATATTTCACTGAAGCTCTCAAAAAATACACATGCTGTGGACTGAAGCGCAGCGTTGCAGGCAGTGAGTGACTATTATCTGGCCTGAACGGTCTTCTGGAAATAAATAAATAAATAAGATAGTGATCAAATTGCTGAAGTGAACAACTGATGGGTGTTTTAAGTCTTAAATTTGTTTTCCTTAGCTTGGAAAAGCAGACTACGTTTGTCTTTAGAGCAAAAGGTGGTTATTGATAGTGCTACTTAAGTGAGCAAAATAAAATGCTTGCAATGACAGTTAGCAAAGGTTAGGTCCCTGGAGATAAAAAGCTTTTGTGTGCATGTACACTCCAAGCTGAATCTTTCTGTGGGCCTACATAAAGTATACAACAATGTGCTTCCCTTCTGAACTTTTTTGGGACATGGTATGGAAAGACTCTAGCAGTCTTCATGAAGTCAAATCCCAGATGGGTATTGGTTTCAAAGGGAACGATGACTAGCCAGTATGTTAAATATTTTAATTCAGTAAAGCCTCCTGTTCTCCTTGATGTTTGCTAAAGTTACGTTCAGCAGCTGTAGAGGAGAATGTGCACAAGAAACTGAAGGAGAATCCTGTGTCCTCTCCTCTTGTCTAACCAATAAATTTTAGCACTGAGTAGGCAGGCACAAGTCCTCCTCACCTTGGCCCATGGGGCTGGGAGATGAGCAGCGAGGAGTTTAGATGGAAGCGGATCCATGAGCAGCTGGACCAGGTGCCACTGGTCCTCTGTAATGTCACTTTAAAGACTATTAACATAGTGAAGGCTTTTGAAGGCTGCTGAACTGTTTGTAGCATAATCCTTCCGCTTTTCCCCTGGAGTACTCTGCATGTTGTGCTAACAGACACTTGTGTGGATGAAGCCCACCATGCCCATAGCTCTGGAGAGAAAAATTGGTGCCTTAATGGCCCACGGTTGCAGCACTGTTTGTGCTGTAAGTCTGATATAGGCAGTCCATTGGGTCTCAACTGCCCCTTTTTAAGGTAGATTTAAATTTTCCCTGACCCTGGGGTTATCTGGATCTGGGCAGAACTTCTTGAAAAAAATAAGAAATTCTTAACAGTAGAGTCAAAGGGTTTTGGCAGGGAAGGTTTGTCTGGAACTTCTTCACATTGTCAATACTTTCTGTAGTGTTAGAGAATAATCCTTTCTGCAACATTAGAAAGTTGTTTGCAGACCATTTTGGGAGAAAAGGGCTGCTTTTCAGTCAGCTAATGAAACAGCCTTTCCTCCAGATCTTTTGGTTTCTTTTGTTTTCTTCTATTTTTTAGCTTCATAGAATTTGTCTAATTTTGACTTACTTGAACTGTGAATCAGAGTCTTTAGACCTGATAGATTACCCCAGTGGATTTAAGGCAAGTCTTGATACAGACCAAATATCTCCCTGATGCCCCACTTCTCTCTGAGCACTCACTTGGCTCTGGGCTGTCCTGCTTGACTAGACTGGAGTGAAGGAGGCAGGTATCTGCTTCTCATGCTGAGTATGCAACAGCTGAGACTGAAAGAAACAAGAAATCTCTTTTCTGTCCTGCTATTTCAGTAGCAAAACTGTTTTTGCTACTGAAAATGTTCTCAGCTGTGACTTTGCACTACAAGTGTCTCTGCCTTTATGTTCTATAAATTATGAGGCATTTAGCTCGTTTTCCAAGAGCATCTATTTTGATTTTCACAGGGCAAATCTCAAATGTGTCATTATGCTCTACACTGTAGATGGTTAAATTAGTTAATTCTTAAAAACAATTTTTTCAGTGCTATTTGATCAGATTGTCTCTTTTCATTGTAATTTATTGCCAGTTATGTTTTCCTTGCTCAGGAGCAGTAATATATGACATAAAATCCATCTCTCCCCTCCCTCCCGGGCTACACCTGTCAAGTGTGTACACTCAGAGCTGCTCCATTTTATTAACCAGTTCCTGCTCTTAGATCTTGAGGCTGTATGATGGAGAAGTCCAACAGCTGAGACCTGCAGTGAAATGCAGTGATTTTTCTGGAAAAGGCAACCTTTTGACTAATGTTTCACCTTAGAGGAATGGCAGAGGTGGGAGGTATTACACTAGTTGTCCACTCCCTCTCCTTGCATGGAGTGAGGCTGTCTAGACAATTAAATTCTCACCTTTCTGAGACTAGCTGATTCCTGCTCAATTCCAATCAAACAGCATTTCACGTGTTCCCACTGAAACCTTGCCTCCTTTGTTGCAGGACCATCACCCTTTTATCAGACAAATTGCCTATAATGGAATGGCTTTGCATTGTCCACCATTCCCATAGGTATAATTGTTGCTGAAGGCAAAGTACTTGTCACTTCCTTAGCTGAGGTAGGCAGGAGGGTTGAATAGGTTCCTGAGAAATACACTTTGTGACCATAGCAAATATGAATGACTTGGTTTAAGAAACCACAGAGAATTTAGGACCAGGTGATGTTTATCTTATATGGAGTAGTGCTTTTCCCTGTAGCACATGGGAACGTGCTTATGTACTGTCTGATTTGGTCGATGATGTTGGAAGCTTGTCCTCTGGTTAGATGATAGAAGCACGAACCAGTGTCTACTTATCTACTGTGTCCAGACAAACAAAAACGTATTTGAAAAAGCAGTTTCCTTTTAAAGTGACAGTTGTAATAACCACATGCCTTAAGAATAAGGTCTTTCTAGCACAAATTGCCAGTGGGGCAATTGACTGTGTATACAGATTAGGATTTATCGTAAAGCCTACTACTTATTAAACTCAAAAAATCCCAAGGTGTAGATCAAATCAGGTATCAAAGAACTCACACAAATAACCTACATAACATATGTTGTCCTAAGGCAACATGCTACTGAACAGATGGTTTTGCATCTTCACTGCTTCTCTTTACATTGCTGCTGCTAACTATGTATTTTACCTTCCCTTCCAATAACACCCCTGTGCAGCAAAGGTGTGATTGAGATTTGTTTTCAGGCAGAAACTTTAAAAGGTGAAGGTGGTAATTTTATCCAGGCTTTTTTTCCTAAGTAATTTGTATTGTTCCTTTTACTGGGACATTCTACAGCTTGTGCTTCCTTTGTTTTCTTTTTTTTTCCTTTTTCTTTTTTTTTTTTCCCCTGTGAGATTGCTTCAGTCTTGGTGATTTAATCCCTTATTATGTGATGGAGAACACGTCAGCCCTTCAGAGAAATGCCATTGGAGAACAGTTTCAGGTTATTAGGTCTTTCAGTGTGTTCACATCCATCCTTAAACATTAATTTTCTTCATCCATTCTACTTTGAAGCCAGTGAAACATTTTAATTGGCTTTAGTGTGCTTTGATCAGGCCTGTGATAGTTGTATAATGTTGCCATCATGCTGTATAGGTTTTTAAAAGGAGTTTGTATTTAGATTTTCCTCTAAAGGAATACCAGTGTTGCTGGTTAGTTATTACTAACTCCTTGTAGTAGGGTCCTGTTGCATAGCTGGTTGTGGACAGTTGAGCAACCCTTGCCCCCAGAAATTTAAATTTAAAAATATTTAATCTTTGTAACAGCAGAAAAGGCAGAATAAATATTACCAAGGGTAAAGATTTGAGGGAGTAAGAGAGGGAATAACTTGCTTATTTTTACTCAGAGGCATTGGGCAGAGCTGAGAAGCAATCAGCTCCTCTGTGCCTTGTACCTACACCTTATTCTTCCACCAGTTGTTCTTGAACACACTAGCTACTCCTATTTCAGACCAGTGGAAACAGTGTATGTATCTGAAAGCAGAATCTGGCCTTTCCTATAGGAATCAATTTGCCCATCGCTATGGAGCAACCACAGAGAAACTGTTTAGCAGCACAAACCCCGCATTGTATATGAGATTAGGACAGGAAATATGGGCTTGCAAGTTGAAACTGCATGGTGAATTTAAGTGAGTTATACACACTGACTAAAACAACATGCCTGTCTCTCCATGTCTGTGCTTGTACCAGCGAGGCTCACGATTTGGCACTATTTATCCTCATATTACTCCCAGTTGGTGGGAACCTATTGCTCCTGGTTTCACAGATGAGGTTCTGGGCCATCCGCAGGGAAGGTCATCTTCCCGGTGGTAGAGTAGAGCCTGAGTAGTGCCGTGTCATCTGCTCTGTGTTTCCCCTTGGAAGGTGAGGAAGAGGAACAGGCTTTGATAGCTTTGAGATAACAGCTCCCTGAGAGTCTCTTCTGAGAGATATCTCCTGCACAATGGTCATATGGTATGTTTACCTATGGAGATGGGTATGTGATCCCCAGTTTTACTATCTCCAGATTAGCTTTTTAACTTTTTTTTTCATCACTAGCTAAAAAAGCTTTTTCATTTTTTTACATTTTTCCTTTTTTTTTTAAAAAAAAGCTAATAACCCCCCCCCTGCTTTCAGAGGTCATTTTTTTTTTTCTTTTGATAAGATTAACCCATTTCTTCTAAAGCAGAAAACAACATAATTTTTCCATTGAACAAGCAAAAATACAATTACTGTAATGAATAATGGGTAATTAACCCATCTTGTCTGGAGGAGATAACACGTAAGACCCACTGCACTACTTTCCCTGTGGATTAAAGTATTGGTGCTATTAATCCAAGCCAAACACTGAAGTTTTGCATTCAGTAGTATTATTATTGCAGTTGTAGCATTTTTATAGCCAGAGCAGAAGGCGTCTGAAATTAAGGTGATATTTAATCTTCTTAAGACTGCTGGGCACCAACTAACCACTCATGCTCCAGAAAGGAGATAGCTACCTTCTGTTCTGCTTTATAGAGAATTAATGCCACCCCTCAGTTTCTGGGAAGTTTCCAATGCAGTTTTCATTTGGAATATCTGGTCACTTGAGTAACATGTAGCTTAGAAATAAAATAGAAGCAATTTTCTGCTTCATTTAAAACATAATCCTAAATTCTGCCAACTTCAGCCTGGCAATTCAGTGGAAAGGTTTCAGTACAGGGCTTTGTGATTGAATGTCGTTATGAAGTCGGTTTTGCTTCTCTGGTGTCCTGACAGTGTGGTAGCATTAGCTCTGAAGGGGAAGAGTGGTGTATCACCTTCTTGACAGCTTCTCTGGAGAGCTGTCCTCACTGTAGGTCGGGCAGTTGACCTTGGCCAGGCTATACTTAGGGATCAGTGAACTTTATGTAGTCTGGGCCAGGATGATGTGGGCAAGTTTGAATGGAGGCAATGGAAATCTGCCCGCTGAGCTGAACAAACTGGGCTGTGCCGGAGGGCCATCTCTCTCTGTTATGAGAAGGTCTTGCAGAAGAGATTTCTTGTGGTTTGAAATGCTGAAAAATTATGGTTATACCAGCCAGAAGTCAAATTAAGGAAGATCATGTGGGGGTTGATACACTTTTCCAAGGGTATAATTTTTGAGTGCTCAAAGAGCAAAGCCAGCACAGTAAAACCCTGATTTCCTGCTGTGTTATCTGAAAGAGGGCTTGCCAAATCACCCTGCCTTGCCTCCCTCTGCTTGGGACTCCAAGGGAGCATGTGGGAGTCAGCAGGAACTGCCGCCAGTATTGGTTTCAGGGCATATAGGTGGTGGGGTCTCTAGCCCTCGGGAATTCATCAGGCAGCAGATCGTAGTCCAGGGGTTTCCTGTAAAAACAGTGACTAATCTCTACCCAGATGTGGTTGGTTTGGAAGCACATGGGGATATGTAATCAGACTTCCTTGCAACAGGCTGGTGATTGTTCAGTGAGATATTGGGCCAGTTCATTACACATCATGCTGATATGGGAAAGTCCTGATTGCCTCGAACACTCAGAGTTCTTCAGTGAGGAGATGCAGTATCTCAAGCCTATTTTTTTCTTATAGAAACCCCAGCCACAGATATCCATGCTCTCACTAGGTTCAGGGGGAGTTTACCTTTTTCTTGAAAAATAGGTGTGGATCTGCTGTTTCCTTTTTTTCAGAGTTTCAAAGTTGTAAGACTTCCTACATCATATTATTTAGCACAGGGATATTTTTTTTTTCAGCTTGTGGATGCTTAGCATTTCCAGCAGAAATACAGGCAAAATTAGAAAATCTTTGCCAAATCATGGCTACTGCTGTGGGGCCTTTAGAAGTCATCATGGATATTCATACCACAGGTTGAAAACCTGTGCCACATTGCACAGTTCATTCCTGGGGCTTGCATCTTTCGGGAATTCCTTTTTGTTCAAAATATTCCTCTCCTTGGTTGCTTCTTCCTCCTTTTAGTGTGTCGTCTTTGGAGCAACCCCTCTCCAGCATTCCTCCCATCCCACTGCCATGATGCTGCCGTTATTCCTGGTCGAATTACTGAAGTCTTTTCTCCTCCCTGCAGCATTCATGCGTCCCAGGGCAGGGTTTACCCCAGGCTTCCCATTACGTAGCCCTCTGTACTGCTGCCAGACGATACTTGCAGTATATGCTGCGGGTGATTCTCTCAGCCTCTGGAATGAATTATTTTATTGCTGCCAGCTTGTCAGAGAAATCAGCTTGAAAGCTGAGCCAGAGAGCAGTCCTGGGAGCAACCAATTCAAAGTAGAAGCAAGTCACCATCAAGCAAAATAAATAGGGGAATGCATCAGCTGGATCATATGAGTGCTGTTTTAGAAGAGAATGTCAAAAGAACCAATTAGGCTTCAATAGGGAACCAGATCTTATATTTAATAATCTCGTAAATATACAAATCGTGATAGTCTAACTAAGTGGCATTGTTTCTCAGGTTTTGTTTTTTAAGGGTATAGTTTTCTGTTTAACTGCCTTTCTTGTAAAGATTTGGCATGGTATGGGACATTTTTCTCTTCTTGGTTACCTCACAAGGAATTTGCATTCCCGCTCTGTGCCTGCGCTTTGGCTTGCGTGCTGCCACTGAAAAGGCTGAGCCATAAATAAAAGAACAATATGACCACAAGCACCCCCTGTAGAGGAAGAAGAAAGATGTGAGTAAAATAATATGCCAGAGAAAATCGTGGACCAGATAATTTACCCTCCTCTAATTATTTCTGGGCCAGAATGAGGTATTACATATAGTAAGAAAACAACTCTTTCAGGTTTTTTTCCTAGGGATTTCAAACCATTGCTGTGTTACAATTTGATTTGATTTCAGTTGGCCGTTAAGGAAAAAAATCATCAAAGGTCACTTAGAAGCAGTGCAGAATCAACTGCATATACACTTCTGAAGCACAAAGACTATTTTTTCCTACGTTTCTGACACTTTCAGCCATTCAGACTCCTATGTCTTGAAAGAAAACACATCTCAGGTGTCACATTAATCTGGTTGGTATGAGATTATGGCTTGCAAATTGCTGATTTTGGATATGGATGCCTGGTCCATTTAAATGACTTCAGCATAAATAGTAATAATAGACTACAGTGGCACAGACTTTCAGAAAACGAGACAAGAAGCTGTGCTTGTTAAAACTAAAATATACCCCAGAAGCAGGAAATTTAATATTATTAATGAAAACAAGAGGAATTAATAGGAATGTTTTCACACGATATAGTTCCTCATTCAGGATGTATTACCACGAGGACTTTACAGAGGGGTCTTTGCTGAATCTTTTTCCCTGAACACGTCTGCAGGACTGTGAACATTCCTCCACTATAACCTATGATGTATTTGTAACATTTGCATGTAATCTGTCAGGCAGGGCCTCTGCTATAGAGCGTGGGAGTTTTGGGCCTGTGGGATTTGTGAGGCTACAGATGCAGAAGTTGAAGTCAGTCAGATTTGTGGCGTGGACAGGGGCTTCCCCGGTGTTAGAAGAAGTGAAGAGTAAGTCCTGAGCACACTGCAGTCTGGCTGTGCACAAGGCTATTCTCACGAGGTTTCCGTTTTCAAGGTTTAGATGCATTTTGGCATTGGAGTTCTTTTAAGCTGATCCTCTGCAATTTTTCAAGGTTCACCCGCAAGTCATAATTACCCTAGAGGATAACAGCACATGAATGCAATGAAATGCATTCATAAAAGTGCTTGGTTTTGCATTGATGGGGCTCTGACTGCTTGTTATCTCTGAGCATGATTTAGATGGATGTAAACGTAACATCTCAGCCTTAAACATTCATAACTCCTTCCATCAAAAAATCTTGAAGCATTTTACACACAGATGTAACCGGATAATATGTCCTGTTGTCTGTGTGGCATCTCCAACATTGGTTATCATCATTCTAAACCATATGCCAGAGTCTAGAGTATTCCCTGAAGTATTTTATATGGGAGGAATACATGTAAATAGAATATCTGGCGACCTATGAATGGCTCACAGGATTTTAATCAACTGCACAGTTTTAAAATTGGCATTTAAATCCCTCTCACATCTGTTGTTTAAAATAGCCAGCAGCGTGTGGGATACATTCAGTGTGCAATATTCATATGAGTATGTTAATAATAGTACACATTATCACAGCAAAAAATAAGTTGTGTAACTGCAGTGCTTGTTAGTGTAAGTATTTAGAGGTTTTGGAGAAAGCACTGTTTAATAGTGAAAAAATAAGTATTTTCTCCCTACAGATAATATTGAGATATATTCTCTGTATTTTGAGTAGAGTACATAAATGCTCCAATTTGCATCCTTGCTACACAGTATGGCTTCCAGTGCTCTCCAAAAACAGTCCTTATGGGGTAACTTGCACAGAAAGCTAATAAACTACACCAGCTTTAGCTTCTAAATATGAAAGGAGGTGAAACACTTCTTGGAAAAAGTTGCTTATGGATCATATAGGCAAGGACATAGGTGAAGCTAATGCTCGTTAGGTGTTAACTAGCTCTGGTTCATTGACAAGCAGTGAATTCAAACTGCAGCCCTAGTCCATCTTCTCTATGCACTTGTATGGTCTCTGTGCCTTTGTTCCCTATCTGCAAAAAAGTATTACTTATGCAGACTCTGCCACTCTTTCTTCATCTCAGTGAAGCCTTTAAAAGAGGTTTAAGGTTTGAAGTGCACTAACATGGGGTGCATTTAATCTCTGACTGTAAAGTATTGGGGAGAGCTGTACCCTCACTCTCCAAAAAGTGCAGTAACTCTGAGACTGAGCACCCAGAAGGTCTAGAATTCTACCTAAAATAATATTTGGTTTTACATGTTTTCTTAGGTAGCTTCTGTCTGGTCCTTTCTGGTCCTATGCTGGCTGTTGTTCTCATACACTCCTGGTCATATGCTATGATGGGCATTTCTTTAAAACAAAACAAAACAAAAACCAAAGAAAAAGAGAAAAAAAAGACACAAATCCCACAAGGGAATTTATTTCCATCCCACAGGAATGACTCTACTACACTAGTCATTGTTTTGAAGTATGTTTTAGAAATTTGTAATGACAGCATTGGGATTATATAGTTAATTGTGGAGCAACCATTTTTACAATTTGTGTTTTACCCCACATAGAAAGCTATCATTTACTCTGAGTAATTAGGTTAGGTTTAATTTTGGCGAGACATAGGCCTCTATTATCCAGTGTAATATACTGTAATCCTCATGTTAGGTAGGGTGCCAAGTATTCCGTTTGTTTTGGGAGCCAACAAAATTGCCACTTGTCCAGAGTTGCTCTTGGACAGAATTGTGAATGTGGTAACATTTTGCTGCTTAAAACAGTTTACTATTTGTCTCAGAATGACCTGGAGATACTCGTACCATTCATTGAACATTATGTAGAAGATGTATGGCACTTCAGTAATAAAATTATGTATTTAACAGCATATGGGGGGCAATATTGAAAGGCTTGATATCATCAGACACCAAGTCTACTTTCTGTCTTCCATGACCACAAAATTTCCATTTCTTTAGTTTCTACCACACTATAAATATAGTGGTCAGAGAGATGACACCACTGCCATATTGCTATTACACTACTGTGCAACACTTTGTTAATAAAAGATAAATCTAAGTTAAAAAATGCCCATAAAAGTTTTTTTTTTCCCACTTTCTACCCTTTCAAGTGCATTTTCTGAACTTTCTTAATGGTTTACTTGTCCTTCAGAAAGTCCTTTTATCAAAAGATATTTGAGTATATAGTCATAGGCTGGTGTCTTTTGAGGGGCCCTCAGCTGCAAAGGACGTATTTTTTAAGTCCATATTTATTACATATCTGGACTGTTTTCTGAAACAGTTCTCTTTTGAAGGCTGAAAGGAAGGATTCCCTAAGAACATTTTGTGTCTTAATGAATGCAACTAACATTTTAGACAGTGAGATTTTATATGTTCTGTAGTGGCCAATTAAAAACTGTCATTCTCTGTTGATTTCTTAGAACTTTTACCATTTCTAGGTCCAGTTATTTCTTGAAATCAAAGCTAAAACATAATAGGCTACTGATGGATCTTGATGAAGTGTGATTTTTCACCTCAAGCCAGCACACATGGGGTTCACTTTTCCCACTAAAGACGCTAAGCAGCAGTCCTCTCTGAGGGTTTGGTTCATTTGGTAATTGTCATACTGCATAGAACATTTCATTTTCTTTCATAGGGAATATTTTTACTTTTATACCAGAAGGCTATGAAATATGTAATCCCATAAAGAATGTTTCAATAATTTTTATACTGGTGTTGAAGAAACAGCTGGATCCACATTCCTATCTGTAAAGTCCAGTATTGCAATTCCCAGTTCATCATGATGGATTGGGTAATTCCACACTAAGGAATTTACTCAGTATTTGGAAGGGACAGGATTGTACAATTGATTGGTTTTTGTTTGATTATAAATGCCATCCAAAAACAATTCCTGTACTCATTCACTGACATATATTACCTCTCTTTCCTTCTGACCCCTCTGGAAATTTCTTTATGCTGGCTATTTTGACCATGGGAATGTTCAGGGAGATAAAACATGTACCAATGATGTTTCTACACATCTTGGTGAAGGAAATAATAAACATTGATCAGTGCTACTAGGAAGGGGTGTGATAAAGGTATAACTTTATGGGGAACAGCAGCTGCATAGTGGTTAAAATAGAAGGCTGAGAGCCAGGTCTTATCAGTTTATCCTGTAAAATTATGCTGTAATCCTCTTCTTATCATTAACCTTGCATTAGTCCTTTCAGTGGCATTCCTCCCTCCCCCTACCCTAAGCAATTTAGGATTGTTGAAGATGAAATTTTGGCCTATGTTCTTGGGTGGAGTGTTCATACCACCTCACTTCTGGCACCCACTGTACATGGCTGAGGCCCCCTCCATCATCTCTTTTGCAGTCAGGGAAGAGATGTCAACCTGAGCTTCTTTTTGTTCTCACTCCTAACCTGGGTGTTAGAGTTAGATTTCTAAAGCAAGGACTATTTCAACATCTTTATTTGTCAGATGACAATTAAAATCACATAATCCTGCCCAACAATTATAAGCCTTCTATAACTAAGTAAAGATTTATTATTATAAATAATAAATACAATATAATTGTTACAAATTTAGATAGGCTGATTGGTGCTATAAATGAAGCTTTGCTTCTCAACTTTATAAACATGCAAGAACCCCTATCTTTCCCCCACCAGACCCAATTAGGTAGATGCTGAAAAATATAGTTCTTAAGGAACTTTAATACTTGTGACATCCACTCCACGCCTGCACTACCCTGAACAATGTCTAATGTACTGGGAACCTGTCTCTAAGAAATCCTTGGCACTAGCACAATGCAAGTAGCAAGTAAAAAATACTGGGAAATATTATCACTTTATTCAAGGTCTGGAACAGCGGATTGGTAATTGCTGGGTTCTGGTGCTACTATTTCATGCTCACAAAATGCTGGTGACAAGGCAGAAGCCTAACCACTTCTCTTGTTGTCTGATTTCTCCTCCCTTTTATCCTCTCGAGTGGTAGATCAAGAAGATAACCGCAGACTGGTGCCTGTGGTGCAGAGCTCTTGGGGCTGCTGTCTGTGTGTGCTGGACCATGCTGATAAAAAAAGTAACTTCAACAACAACAACAACAAAGAGGGAAGAATTGTTTTCTTGCCCCCTGTGGAATGGAGACCTGAAGACAGGCAGGAGGTCCTGGTGTTTGGAGGAGTTGGCATGGCAGAAGGCCTGTGATGGCCTTTGTAATGTAATTGTTATAATGGTAGGCCAGGGAATTGCAGTGGTTCAGTGAAAAGCTCCAGTCATTTCTCCTTGTGGTTCTTTGTGTGGTTACAGCAGGAGCTTGAGCATCCCTGTGTGCAGATGTGCCAGGACTGAGAATGTGTCTCAGATGACTTTGTGAGCTCTGCGGGTAGTGATAGACCACAAGAAACAAGGGAAGAACTAAACCTTCAGAAAGGTTTCTGCGAAAAGTGGCTGGGGGAGGAGGGGGAGAAAGAATTATAAAGTAGGTGCTGATCTGAAACAGATACAGAGTCATGGAGACAAAGAAGGGGAGGAGAGCAGTGAACATGGTAAACACAGGTCTCATCCTGTATGAACTCAGAAGAGCTCCATGCAGGAGTTCAGAAGAGCTCCAAAGTTCCTCTGCATAGATAGATATAGCCAATAGAAAATTTTTTATGGTCTTCAAGGATGGCTTTTTCATGAACAAACTTTTCTGTTGTACTTTTTCATTCTTTTTGATCATATATTCTCAGTTAACAGTGAAGGAGTTACTAAAGCTCTCTTTGGGAACTAGATGAGCCAACTTTGGCAAATAGATTTGTAAAATCTCCAGTTCAGCCATAGTTCGACCATTATAATTTTAAATGTTCCAAAGATTGAGGCTGGAAAGCTGCCTGGCAGAAAAGCATCTGGGGGTTTAGTCGTCAGCCAGATGAATATAAGCCAGCAGTGCCTAGGTGGCCAAGAAGGCCAACAGCATCCTGGCTTATGTCAGAAATGGTCTAGGGAAGTGATTGCCCTCTTGTACTTGGCACTGATGATGCCACACCTCAAATACTGTGTTCAGTTTTGGGCCCCTCACTACAAGAAAGACATTGACATGCTGGAGCTTGTCCAAAGAAGAGCATCAAGAAGGGTCTAGAGCACAAGTCTTGTGAGGAGTGGCTGAGAGAACTGGGATTGTTTAGCCTGGAGAAAGGGAGGCTCAGGGAAGACCTTGTTGCTCTCTACAACTCTCTGACAGGAGGTTGTAGAGAGGTGGGGTTTGGTCTGTTCTCCCAAAGAACAAGCAATAGGACAAGTGGAAATATCCTCAAGTTGCACCAGAGGAGGTTTAAGTTGGACATCAAGAAAAATTTCTTTACTGAAAGGGTCACCAGAACAGGCTTCCCAGGGAAGTGGTGGAATCACCATCTCTAGAGGTATTTAAAAAACAAGTAGGTGTGGCACTTAGGGATATGGTTTAGTGGTGGACTTGGCAGTGTTAGGATAGCTGTTGGTCTTGATGATCTTAAAGGCCTTTCCCAATCTAAACAATTCTATGATTCTATGAAATAGAAATTCTTTCTCTTCTTCAGGGTGACTATTCCATAGGGTAGCAGATGCCCCTCTTGGAAAGCTCTCATATGTTCAATTTACTTCCTTTCATTTTCTATCTCATTATTTTTGTTGTATACCTAAAATATCCCACTTTTCTAAAGTTCAATCTCTCCACCTTACACATTTACCTCTCTGAGGAAATATGTGATTCCTTTCCATAGCAAAATTTTTAAATCAAGTCCAGACAATAAACCACAACATTCTTCAGGAGTATAGAGTTTCTATGTTGGACTCTCAACAGAGATTGCAATTTTAACAAGGAATTGATAGTAAAAGAATTAGCTCAGGTGGTGGTAGCATCTTTAGGACAGCAGTGCTAGAGTCTCTGTGATCAGCTACAGCATTCTCTCCAGAGAAGAAGGACTGGTTTTCCTGTGCTGGTTTACCTTAGATTGGTACCAGCCCATAAAAGAAATGTTCCTTTTTGCAAAGCATCCTGCTTACAGAGAGGTTCCCAGTGCTGTAGCTGAAAGTGAAATCCATGAAAATTTTTGCATGGAAATTCTCATGAAAATGGCCACAGCTGAAAATACCAAAAAGCCACTAACACAAGCATATTTTATTTTTATTTTCAGGAAATTCCAGTATCAATACCTCTGGTTATTTTTGGCCCAACTGGAGTCAAAGGCAGTAGGCAGTAAAGTCCTCAGTGCCCATTACAGAGGCAAATTCTCTGCCAGTAACCTTTTAGTTTGTGTTGGTTTTGTTGGTTGTTTTTGGGTTGGTTTTTTTTTTAAAAAAAAAAAGTAGAGTGTTCCTTGGCTATGCGCTCCTCTGAGTGAGTTTCTTCTTTTTCATCTTGAGGGATTTTGCTTGGCTGGGGCAAGGAGAGGGGTTTCCTCCATGAGATCTTTTTTCTTTCCCCCATATATTCCTGATCCCTTTGCTTTCACTGTGCCCTTCCAAATAAATTCTAAACACATTTCCTGTCTTTTCATAGTGTCAGCACTGTTAGTACAGTAGGTGACACTTAATATAGTACCCAGATTAAGGAATAGTGAGCATGAGATGAAGGGTTGATGGAGGAACTACAAAAAACATTCAAAATAGTATCTAAGATTTATACCAGGTTCTTGTTAGTGGGATGAGTTCACTGGAGTTTTGTCCTGCCTGTCTCTGCCAGAAAGGCTGGTTCAGAGAGGAAGCTTGCTAAATTAAACCTCGGTGATGGGAGGAAACTCAGAATTAGTCAAGATGAGGACTTTGCATCTTCATCTTATTCATGTTTTAAAATCAGTGTTGTGTTTCACCTGTATATCACCAGACCTAAGGGTTCTGAAGCAGTAATTTCACAAAACAAGGTGAAAAATCACAAGATCTCAAAAATCAGTCTTTTGTTCCTTTTCCTCCAAGCTTTTAGGGTATATTTATGTAGAAGAGTTCTTTACAATTGTAGATGTTAAGAATTATTATTCAATAACAACAACAAAAAATATTCTCAGGTAGTCACTTGGCAGAATCAAGGTCCTTGAGAAACACCCCAAATAGCATAAGACAAGTGGTAAAATTCTGGCAGCTGGCAGTGGTATGTTTCAGATGGAAGTCATGTGCCAGGCAGTAGGTTAGGATATGTTTCCCTGGCCATTGGGGGTTAATACCAGCTGAAATTCTAGTGGAACCTGGAGTGTTAATCCATATTAAGGAGATCTGGGGAAAACAAGTGCCTTAATCCTTGCAAACCCAGTGATAATGTTGTTACTGCCTGTCTACATATATACCTCATGGACCATTCATCTGGACATCAGATCAACCAGTCAGGATAGCAGAATACAGTAAAGTACAGATCTTTCCCTTGTGTTTCCCCTTAAATTCCAGCTAGTACTACAGGAAATTCTGAATTTATCTGAGATGAACTGCAAAGACCTACTTTTTCAGATTGTACTTACTTTCATGTGTGTTTATCTTCTACCTGCTGTACCATTAAAACTATGGAAAAGTAAGTCAAATCACTTCCCGGTCTAAGTTTCTGGTGTGCTCTCACCTCTCAGTTTTACTGGTTAGGCACAGCCAAAGTCTGATTTAAATCCTAGGAAGGCCCAAGACCTGCCTCCCACGAGTACCTTCACTAAACATGGGCAGTAGCAAAGGACATGGTGGGGGGAGCAAATATGATGTACAAATACGATGCATCTGGGTAAATGCAGGAGGCAGCTCTTAAAGCTGGAGTTCAGAGAGCTCTCTTTCATTCATCCATGGGAGAAGGCCTCATTATAATTGTTCAAGCCTGACTGGATTACATCACTTTCCCCCTCATTTCACTCCCTCCCCGCCTGCCTCCCTCCTTTTATTTACACCCCTTGTTCCGTGGCAGCGTTGAGCAGGGGTTGCCTTAATGATGCATGCTGATCGCTTCATTCCCTATTGCCCCCCCATCGCCTCCCCCCCGGTGCTTTGAAGTGTGCTCAGGTCTCAGGCTCCAGTTCAGAGGTCACTTTGTTTATTTATGCAAAGCTGGCTCATCTGTGAAATGGGGCTTTCAAGGCATCTGACATCAAAGACTCCAAAGCTGGTCCTATCAAGTCAGAGCAGGGACGGGCCTTGCATTATAACAAATTAAAGCAACTTTGTGAATCATAGAGAAATATTACATCTAGGTTTGTTCCATTCAAAATTCAGGCCCTTGCTTTGACTCGTGGCTGGATGCTTAACACGTAGTATTGGCCTGAAAACCAGTCACACCCGTACAGCTAAAACATGAAGCCTTCACAGAGAGTCTGTGGGTAAATAAAATTTGATCCTGGCTCAGTAGCAGTCTGTGAATATTTCCCATCAGTTTCTCTCAGAGCCGGACCGTTATGCAGAATTTTCCATTTGTTGTAACTTTTTAGAGGGAATGGAACAATTCTGCTATGGTAATAAACAGTAACTATACCCCACTTATGTGGCACTCTTTGTCTCACTGAGTCCCTCAAATGTTTTGTCAATTGATGGAGTTACACATAGAGATCCCTTTTCTGCACAAATCCAGTCTGCTTTGGGAGAGGGGTAGACTGCAAAAACACATGGCAGGCAAAATGCATAAAGCATCGTGCCTTCTGGGGTGAGAAAGAGCAATTTGGCCCATGGTGTCAGCACTGATAATCAGGGCCTTGTACACTCAAACATGTCAAGTCTAATGCAAAACCAATGCCACCACTGCCCCTTTCAGCCCCACCATACACTTCCCCAGCAAAGCACCAGCAATTCAGTCCTGTGGCATCTCAAACCTAGAAACCAGCTTGGAATGAGGTCCTGAAGCTAGAGCATGGCAATGGCTGGAGAGCAGCTGGGAATCACACCACTGGGGTGACATTCCTGAACAGTGGCCTGATACCTCTGTATCTGCCCTGGCCCTGTTTTTTATGGCCAGGAATGGTATTTTGAGGGGAAGGGGCTGCATGAGTTTATCCCATGTCTCTAAGTTTGTCACCTGACACAGTATCAGAACCTTCCACTTCTTTGACCAGACAGCATGCTTTGTAACACCATGGAACCAAATAGTACAGTGAGGACACCTAAATCATTTGTTTTCTTAGCCTCAGATACTCGTGACATAAAATTAGTCAGTGATTATATTTTAAGGCAGGTTTTCCACTTCGTCTTCCAACTGGCTGCTCTCCTAAGCCTGTGATACTGTCCAAGAAGTCCAGTACAGGATGACCTTCCAATAGAGGTCACAGAAAAGGGAGCCTGTAGGAAACTTCAGCAGTTCATCCTTCTTAGCACTGCAGAGCTGGAGAGGCTGCATAGCTGCTCCCTGCTGACCTTCGGCTTCAGGCTGGGGTTTTTGTTTGTACTTACCATCCTGATTTGCCTGCCTCTGGGGGAGGTGATGAGAGTGTGAATAAGTAATTGGCTTATTAGGTCATTTTTGAATATAGCTAAGACTCATGTGATTTCTGCTACTAACTCATTGTTTTGTATGCTGGTTGTACATATCTGAATGTGGCTCATTTTTTCAGGTCCACTCTCTGTCTAATAAGAATATTGTCAGGCCAGTTGTACTTGTAAAGCTTGGGGTGAAATGCAAACAGCAGGTCTTCAGATCTGACACTATTAACTAGGCTTCAGACTACAGGTTTGTGGTGAACCAAATGCCTCTGAACTTCCAGGAAATTTGGCTTTGCTTTCAGTGTCATGAATCCCTTCCTGGGAGTGAGCAGGCTGACCAAAGTGTGTCTGTGGTACAGAAAAAGATCAATCAATCATTGATTTCACAGGGACTAGAACAATTGCAAAAGTGTTTCCCTACCTTAGGAAACAAAAAATAAGAAAGTTCTTCAGAACAGGGAGAGACAGATTCTTTCCATGCAGCCAAACTACTAGCTTTGGTTGGGGCAGGTGGAAGTCAAATCTTGGTGGTATCTGAATTAGATTGAGGTCTTCCATCCTAGGGATATTCCTGAGATATTAATCTCCCACAGTGCTGTTCCACTTTATGTAATAATAAGCACTTTGGCTCTCTCTGAGACCACAGTTCAGCGCTTAAGACACTTACCAAAGGTGCAAGAGGAAAAGTTCAAATCCGTCTCTGAATGTGGCAACAGAGGGACTTGACTCCGGGTCACTCACATCCCAGGTTAACACTTTATCGTTATGTCACTGGCTGGTTTGCTGTCTCACTTAAACTTTTGACTGGAGATTTCCAAAATGAGTCCAAAATGGATCTCAGGAATCAGCCTTTTCCTACAGCTCTCAAGTGTGAGTTCGTTCAGATACAGGCATGCTGAAAGTAGGAGCCCAGTTCACTGCACATTGCAGCTGGAAGGGACACCGCTGTAACATCCCTCACCCAGTGTGCAGTTCTGGGGATGGGAAGGAATAGTTTTGCTTTACACGTGTTTCCATGTTTCTGACATTTCCCTCCTCCTTGAGACTTGTGCTGTGTGGTGGTGTTAACGTTACCACATTCCTAACAAACATGAAATGAGTTCCAGTGGATTTAACTAACATGCCTAAATGCAAGCAGTTGTTTATTTCAGTCTTGCTCCTCCACCAATTATCTCTTCCATAGGCTCAGCACAGTGGCATTAGTTATTCTGATCTCCTCCCCCCTAAAATGATTTTTTCTGGGTTTGGAAGGTTACTCTGCAGGTTTGTGATTTGGCAGGATAACAACCAAAGAAGCATCTTCAAAGGATCAAACAGATTTAGAGCAATTTTGCTTACATCAAAAGCTTGGCAGCATGTCAAGAGGTGTTGAGAACACCAGTCAGTCCTTGTGTGTAGGCAGGAGGAGCACACATGGGCTGACATACTGTAACATGAGGCAGGAGGCAAGGGAGGATATACTGCTCTTTGTACATCAAGCTGAGTAGGATTAAGATAGAATTGACAGAACATCGCCACTTAAACATCTTAACCACTTTTGAGATATTCAGCATTTAACAATGGGCAGGATTCCTACATCTCTGACCACAGTTTTTCTGTCTTCTCCATTACCCAGTACATTTTTCTAATTGTGCTAGGGGATTTACTAAGTTCCCTGTCAGAGAGCATCCAAGATTTTAGTTGTAGCACTACTGATATGTGAAAAATTGCCAGAAGATAATCAGTTCAGTATTTTGACTGAAAGGAGACAATCTGTCATATGCAAGCCATCATACATAATGAATATATTTGTATTCCCTGCATTCAGTTTGCCAAGGTTGTAAAAATCTATTTGCAAAATGCGGCACATGGGTTACTCAACTGCTCTGTAGCACAGGCTGCGGGCCAGCCTCGGCGGAGCCTTCAGGGTACATTTGCACTCAAGGCACTTGTTGATGAGCTGATGTTTCCTGAGCGTTGCTGTGTTTCACGCTGCTTCTCTGTGGTTTGGGCTGGGGCACCCAAGAAAGCCTCTCGGTTTCCAGCGATGGATGGAGGGTGAGAGGGAGGTGGGAAAGGGCAAGCAGCTGGAGTGAGCTGCTGAAGGAAGAGTACGGCGTGCTGGTGCCCTGAAAGTTTTCTTTTCCCCTCGAAGTGACAGCTGTACATACCTCCAAGGGAAACTGTGCTGAAGTAACCACAAGGAGAGGAGAAAAATCTGTCAGGGGCGAGGGGGGACAAACCCATATGGCATTGCAGCCTCTCTGCTTAAGGGACAGCGGCAAACGAGAGCAGAGCATGTGTCAGCGTAAAATGCTGGAGACAGGATGATTTTCCAAAATAGCGGAAACTGGGGTGAGGATGGGGTTAAACACACATTCTTCTCAAACAAAGACTGCTCACAGGTTTACAGCTAAACACTGTTTCGGTACAATCCAACTTCTAAAACAACTGTAAGGAGCAGTTCTACTATCTACATTTTCGGGGGAGGCACAATCATATAGAAGATGAGATGTTTTTTCCTGTCTGTCACAGAAATTACTGAAAGAAATTTCCTCTCTTTTGCTCATGAAACCTTTTTCATATGCTTTTAGGAGCTGGGCATTTGGGGGATTATTTCCTTAGGTCAGATGTTTCCCACTTCTCTTAGTTTATTTTTTTTTACACCATTGCAGAGCAGCTCATTACTGGGGTGACCTTTTTCTCAGCTTTCACCTCACCTGTGAAAATCAAACTTCACACACTTCAGTGCACTTTAGCTAGGAGCTGGGTAGCTCTTCATCAAGATCTTCACTTCAAATCCAGCCGCCATCCAGCTGTGCCACCTGTAGAGCACAGAAATATCCTGGGAAGACCCATACTTTGCTGTGCTGTCACCTGTGGGTGCCCCAAGTCCCTGAGGTGACATATTGCTGTGAGAGGATGCTCGGAGCTGAGCACTTGTGCAGTAGAGGTCAGGCTGTTACTGGAGAAGGAAAAAAACTTCACATCTGGTCACTGCAGAGGTGTGAGGCCACCAGCATCATCCAGATGGCAGAGGGAAGCTCAGGGCTCTCTCCTGCTCCTTGTGGAGACCTTGTAGGTGGCCATATCACAGGGGCAATTTAAAGTGGGGGCTGCTGGAGAGGTGGGGTTTCACTTTGTGGTGATTTCTATTTCTCATATCAGTGCAAGGCACAGTGTGGAGGAGTCCTTGATGCTGTTCTTTGACAGTGGTACAGACAGCTAGAGTGATAAGGGAGAAAGTGATGTATTGTCACTACAGGGGGATGGGTGGTCTTAATTAAAACAAAAACAACATCCACAAGCAGCTTTTCAATTCATTATTGCATTTTCCAGCTATAGCTTTGCTTTCAGTATCCCTTGAGGGCTCATTTGACCCCAGACCTGCTAGCCTTCCTCATTTTGTATGTAAGCTGAAAGGCAAATTTAATGGCCCTAATTCCACTGCTTGTGCTCCGTGTGGCGTAAGACATAAGTCTTTCCCCAACACCTATGTTTAATAACCCATGATTTTGATTTATACCATTATTTGCATGGAAGCTACAATGAATCAGCTCCTCCTAGCGATCAGCAACCTGTAAACATAAACAAAGAGAGTTTTGTCAGCTATTAATGGAAACATTGATTAATATCCCACTGTTTTTGGTAGCCTGCTGAAAAGCTCATAAAGCAGCAAACTAAATTGTTCATTAAACTTGCCAGGCTCTAAGTGCTAGGATGTGGATGCCAAATATATGTTGAGTGTTTCAGCTGCATGGTACCTCCAGGAGGAAATGCAAACTCTTGTTATCAGTATTGCTGTGCTGCACACAACCATCTTAACATCTTCCCTATCCTTTCCTTTACAGATGATGCCAGCTCAGGAAAGGATAGCCAGGTACCTGAAGGCTCCAATGGAGAATATGAAGATCATTCTGGGAAGCAATGGGGTGAGGAGCAGTGTATTGTTTTTTCTCAGTTCTTGGTTCAATGCTGTTAACCCAGCAAGTTTCTCAGTTGCTCAAGGAGAGGAAAGGCAGAGCGACTGGAGTGAGCTCTCCCCACAGATGGTCAAATAATAAACAGAGCATCAGCTGAACATGTCAGTGTGAATGGATCCCATCCAAGGGTCCTTCTGTGAAATGCAGCCCATGCTCTGCTCTAAGGCCCCTTGCTATATACCCCAGCATGATTCTCCCTTGCATTTGTTTTTCTGGGCAGGGACTTTCTTTTGCATGTGCAGCTATTAGAACTTTCATAGACTGTCTATAAAAGGCATATTGACTTTTACAGCAATATTTCCAAAAGCCTTCAGTGCCAACATAACACTGCTCCCACTGAGGGCAAATGGGAGGTCTGACTTCACTTCAGGAGAATTAGCATTAGGCCAAAGCTGAGTATTTTTTAAAATTACCCTCTCTTTTAGACACCTGCATGAACTTCTCTAAGCCCTGGACTGCTCAAGCATAGGATTTCAATGCTGTTGCAGAGCTGTGGGGAACTGCTAAAATCACACTTGGAACAGGTTCTGAATCACTACAAGACCTGCAGGTCCAAAGTTTGTTTCAAGCACTCCTTGAAGGACAATAACTTGTCAGGCTGATGCCAAGCAGCTTTTGGCCATTACTGACAGGAGTGCAGTGAGAGTTTATGACCCCAAGGGATGAAGCATGTTTTCATTTTGCTCTTGCAGTACATCCCTCCTTTAAATTTTATAATACAGAGATGTCTTTGTACCACATTCATGGCCAGGGAGTAACCTCTTGGCAATGGTAGGGGTGGAATCTGTCAAGCTTTCACTCTGAGAGTCCTCACCATTTGAGCTGAGGACAGTTTTCTTCAGGAGCTGGCAAACAAGGGATATGGGGTGTTGTGTAGACCAGGCAACACCTGGAAGAGGCAGTGCCATAATAGCTTTGAATTCCATATTCATGTGAGACTGAGCTTGCTCTGGCAAAGGAAGGTAACTGCCACTCATTCTGGAAAAGGATGACAGCATTTTAGAGATAGAGAAAGGATGGCTTTGGTAAACTGCATGGCAGGAGTCCTTCAGGAGGGATTCAACAGCTAACAAAGGAAGGTGATGTCTCTCCACTTTTCATTATTCTGATGGAGACAGGAGCAGACATTGAATGATAAGGCAAATGTGCTTCTGGGAGAGCTGGTGGGTGATGGATCAATACAATACAATCATAGAATGGTAGGGACCTCTGGAGATCATAGAGTCCAACCCACCTGCCAGTGCAGGAACACCCAGGGCATGCCACACAGGAACACATAATATTCTAAAAAAAAGATGTAAGCACTACTAAAATTATTAGGCATTGACAATCTCATATTAGATTGTGTCTTACTCTGTGCTGCCCTGGCTCAGTCCTTCTTTGTGCTGTAGTGTTTCTGCACTCCTGCTTTTTCCCCTGTCCCTCCCTCCTCCTCCTCTCCCCAAGCAGGGGAATGGCTGGCATAGGCCACTCACCCACCCAAAGCCCTTTCCATTCATCAGTGTTCACCAGCAAACTGCTGGTGTGGGCTTGTGTGCAGAGAGGGTCATTGTATGTCTGCAGATCTCTGGAGGATAATGGGTGAAGCTGCAGTTTGTGTTTTCAGAGTCCTGGGCACTAGAGAAGTGGGGGAGGAGAATTATAACCAAAAAAAAATCTCCACTTCACTTTACCATCATGAAGTGGTATCTCTGGGAAGAGACCCTGTCCCCATCATGAGCAGAGAGCTGATGTGAGGAAAAGTAGATATCCTGATCCACATCTACCCACAACTAACTGAGCTCTTATCCAAAAGACTTGAAGTATGTCAATACTTAGTCATATTGTGACACTTTTTTGTACAAGTATCATGAAAGCTTGCTGTGGTACTGTCACTGAGGTAATTGTGGCACATGTCAGCAGCCTGCATGTTTTAGCTAACCTCATCACTTTGTGTGAGCAAGTCTGAGAGGAGCCCCTGGGAACGAGCCATGCACCTTGAGGTGTCCTGCAGGGAGAGGAAACTTCTGAATTCCTTCCCAGGACTTTGTGCCGACAGCCTTCTGTTTCATTTAATTTTCATTAGCTTGAATAAATCTTCATGGTAAACAGCATTTCAGCAAGGAACCCATACACAACAGTGTCTCTTTGTTCCCATCCACTTGTGTTTTCCCTTGCTCTTGTGTGTGGCATAATTTATACTGTACAAATGTGCGGTTCATGTTTATGAAGCAAACGCCAAGTGATGTGGAGAAGAACAAGCATGTGAAGTATAAATAACACAGAGGCACTTTGTGATGGCCTTTGCTGGCACTCCAACAAGCGAAACTTCTGTAAATGGTACAGATTTGGGGACAGCCATTTACTAGCACTAACTCAAAAGAGACTTTTTCTGCCTCTCTGTCACACTGCTGCTTCTCCCTCTTTCTCTTTTGTGCTTGCTGGGTCTCTTTTTCACTCTCATGTGTGTGTCTCTTTCTCTTTCTCCTTTTTTTGTTAACTGGCTTTTCTAAACTTGTCCAATTCAGGCTTTTGTCAAGGAAACATTCAGGACTGTGTAAATGGGATCTGGTTTCAGCATATTGCACACAGCCTGGAGTAGCTTTTGAGACCACATAATCACTTAACCTTCTTTAAACAGAAGAAGAAAGAGCCAAAGAAGTTTAGCTTTACCTGTAGTTTGGTACGTATCTGGGCAACAAGGTACGAGGAGCGAATGCAATCCTACAGACAGATTCATGGGAGTTGCTGTGGGAGGAAAAGCAGAAGTGTTATAGGCCTGCTTTTGGGGGTGGAAAGAGGGTTTCTGTCTTGCAATGCCCTTACTGAGTGGGGACACCACCAAGTCCTTGTGAAATATTGCTGTGGAAGCAGGGAAGAGGTAAGGGAATGGTAAGAGCTTGCAGTCACTCACTTGACTCTTCACTCTGCACGGGCAGCATGACAGTCCTGTCTCCAGCTTCCTCTGTCTCGACCTGCAGTTCCTGGTCTCAGAGTAAATTACTGCCATATTAGAGGACAACTGTTTAGACTGTTTTCATGGCTGGTTCTTAACCTCACCCTGCACCTTGTAGACATTTACTCAGCTTCCACAATGACAGCCTTTATCAGCACATCTCTTTCTGATCAGACTTAATTCGGCATGTTGTTGTTCACAACTTGCAGCTCTGACAGGGTTAATTGTCTCTCTGGGAGGGTGATTGTTTTTCCTGGGAGGAGGTCTCTCTTCCAGCAGACCTCAAAGGGAATACCCAGTAATTTATGCACCAGGACCTGTGGGGTGGGTTACTATGTCACACTTGCTGCTCAGCTGTCACAGCAAGGACTTTGAGTGCCAAAGTTGCTCTGGTTCATTGGATTACACTTGAAAGCCTCTGTATGGAGAGTAAAGCATTTCTGAGCAAGAGTTTGAAATAACATGAAATGGCTGGGACCCAAAATGACAGCCAGGGGGGGCAAGGGAAGGCTTCAGAGGCAGATGGTTTCCCCTACAGAAAAGGACTTTGAAGAGAGGAGTGTGCCAAAGGGTGTGTTCTTCTGAGAAGGAGGGATGCTGGGCAAGGCTGCAGGGAGGGGAGGACTAAGGGCTATGTTCACAGACCTTGGTAGGCAGTGGCTGCTGTTCCCCAGTGCTTGGAGAGAGGAAGCTGCAGACCAGCCTCCTCTATCCACTAAAGCTCTGCTATGATGCACATCCCAGAGCTTCTAGCCCTCAGCCCTCAGCAGCCAGGCTGTCTCTCTAGTAGAGAGTCCCACTGTGCCATCTTACAGCTAACTTCCTTGATACATGAAGCACCATATTCTTAGCTTGCTTTGGTGCGTTTATGCTGCCAAGGTTGTGGCTTTCCAGTTGCTGATGGTGACGGGCATAATTCAATCAGCAGTTTCTAGTCCTGTTGCCAGTGGCTGATGGGCGTAATATTCAGCCCCATGTGCCACAGAGCAGGCCATTCATTGCCTAATTTTCTTTTTTCCTAAGAACCGGATCAGGGAGGATTCACATGGGGAGTGCAAAAATGAGGGGTGACTGTCCTTTGGGGCTGAAGAATACAATCATTGTAAGCAAGAAATCAGCTTCAGAAGCAGGGGGGGAAGCCTGTTGTGGAAATGCTGGATGGACTCATAGGAGAAACCAGCTTTGCCAGAATTAAAAAAGAAAAAAGGTGAATTTGGCAGGAGTATTTTTGATGTAAGGGAAGAGTGCCAAGTGGGAGTCAGAAGTGGGGTTACCCTCAGAGACCGCAGTTAAAAGTGCCTCTGAACTGGCATTGCATAATTAAAGTAACTGTGAAAAAATAGTAATTTCTTTTGAATTCTTCATTACAGGATACTATTCGACAATCATTTGCCCTACAACAGATCATGTTCTGTTGTTTCAATGGTCTTACAAGTTTTTGAAAAAATCTTTTTCTTTCTATTGATTAGTTTTACAGGAAATCTCTCTGCAATGTCAGTGAATCTCTTAAGGCATAAAGGTGCCATCTCTTTTCCCTCTGAAATTCTTACATAATCTGAACTAAAGTTAGGTGAAGTCAGTGGTATAAGTTTCAGATTTTGCCAGGTGGGTACCTTACAGTTACCTAATGTTCTTGTCACTGATGTTAGAAATATTGGTGATTTCCTTGCTAAGTCACAGTGACTATCCTAACCTGTCATTCTGTCCACCAGCAGCTATTGCTTCAGCTTCTCTATTTTTGGGATGGAGTGGCATGGATTATCTACTAATAACAGACTCTAAGGGGTTTTTATTGGGTCTTTCCATTTGCTTGTTTGCTTCTTTGTGTCTTTCAATCTGAATGCTTCATAAATTAATGTTGAATGAATTGCATACATTTAAGTTCAGATCGATGTACAAAAGTCTGGCACACTTCTAAGACTTGCCTATGTATTGAAAAGATGGTGACTCTTCTAAAATCCCATTAAAGCCAGTGAGAACTTAGGGGCAAAACTTCAGAAAATGAAGCTTCAAGTGACCAGCAAAAGATTGAGACAGGCCTCTGATGTTTTAACTTTGGTCTTGGCTAAGGTCTTGCATTTGTAGCATGGAATATAACAATTATAATGTGATTATGGGGCTACATTTTGCTTTCAGATACAATAGTGTGATTTTGATGGCATTTTGTGAGACAGTGTGATGCAGTTGCCTTACAGACACTGAGAATTTCCAGGACTGTTCTATGCAGAAGGTTAATGCAGTAGCTGTAGAAGTCCAGTAGACATTCTAATGCATCAAGGCTGGATGGTGTCTCCTGTCTAAGAAAGTCAGCTAGATGATATGAGAGAGAGTGATACATCGGTATTTATGGGGTTCTGAGTGCCTTTCAAGCAAATTTGGCCAGCAACACTCAAAAGCAGAATCTTTCTTTGCATGCCCTTTGCTCATGACAGTCAATTTTTCATGCCTTTTGCAGCCCGGCCCAGGTTCACGCAGCCTGCCAAGATGAGACGGAGAGTGATCGCCCGTCCTGTCGGCAGCTCCATCCGCCTGAAGTGCGTGGCCAGCGGGAACCCACGGCCTGACATCACCTGGCTGAAGGACAATAAGCCCCTCACTCCCCAAGAGATTGGGGAGAACAAGAAGAAGAAATGGACATTGAACCTAAAGAACCTGAAGCCAGAGGATAGTGGAAAATACACTTGCCGAGTGTTTAACAAAGTTGGAGAAATCAATGCAACATACAAAGTTGAAGTAATCCGTAAGTGCAGCCTCTGGGGTGGAAAGGCAGGGAGGGAGCTTTCAGTAAGGGGGTGGCTGAGTAAAGACAGTGTGATAGCAAGTGTGCAGTGCGAATAGCTGGACACAGAAATGGCAAGTGTTAGAAACATCAGCAGAGACAGAGAAAACATTACTGAAGCTCTAGAATAAGCCTAGCAGCTGGCAAGACAGAGAAGAAACAATACAATTTAGTAGCTGAAATGAGGAGAGATACTCAGGAAGCAGTAATCTCTAAAGGTACTTGCGTGGTAAAAGTTCACTGTTGCCCCATTCAATCTGACACTACCAACTTACTCAGTTCAAGAACAGACTGAGAACTGAGAAGGAGTTTTCATGCACCATGGAGGAGGGGTGAAAGTATTTAGGATGTCCCAGATTACTCTGTTAGAGAAGTAACAGGGTGAAAGTAATCAACTGAAAATTTAGTCTAGGTGTCTGAAATGGGAGGCCAAATTCATTAGAGAAGTCTCCAAAGGGAATAAGCAGAAATCTTATAACTAGGGTGATTAACTAGATGAGGATTTAGGGCCAGATTTTAAAAAACATTTGGACATCTGAAAATTCAGGTGGCTACAAATGAAATAGCAAATATATATATATATAAAATAATCCCACTAGGGTCCTGTCTGTATCTCTAGATGTCTACATAGCTTTAAAGATTCAACCTTTAGAAGATGAGCTGTGGGGAATTACCCTGCATTGTGGTGGGGTAAATTGCTCTTCTTACTATCTTGCTGTTCTGATTCTTGGTCTCTAATCTCCTGTTTCCCCTATTGTTACTGAAGATAATTATACTCAAATCCTACCTAAGTCTACCAGAGAAAAGCTCTTGTTCTTAAACCATTGTGCTTTGTCTATTACATCATCATAAGTTGTCATGGAAATGATTACAGAGCAGCCAACTCAGGAAAGTGGAGATGAATGAAGTGGAGGGGAAGTTGAATAGCCTTCATCAGTGAGGAGCAGGGGCATGGAGGGCTATTCCCAGCCACATGGAAAGCATGTTGTTTGTCTGTCTGTGCATATATATTAGCATGAGAAAGTTTATCCCAGTGTGACAGATTGTTCTTAAAGGTAAAGATCTGTTCTCTGATAAGTCCTTTCTCCAGAATCACGGGAATTAAAAGCACATGTGGGGAGCTCTGTTGGGCTCCGAAGGCACAAACCTGCTGGACATCTGGGATTGATAAAGATGCAGCTGTGTGGAGACAGTAAAAACATGTGTTTACACTAAAACCAGGAGCAGAGACAGGGAAATGAATCAAGCCCCATCCTAATGGCAGCTGTGGCATTTTCACTTCATCAAAACCAGACAGCACCAGGAACAAACCCCTTTCTGTGTCCCTGTTTATCTTGGTTTTTATCAACTTAAAGATGTATGTAACCTTTGTTTTCATTAGCTTTTGCTGGCTAGGAGTGAAAACAGTAACCAAAGCTGGAACCAGAGTCAAGAAGATAAGGGCATTAAGCTGTTTTCAGACATCTTTCTATTTTTAACATCATTCTCTGTAGCATTACAGGTTTTATTCAATTTCCTCCTCTTTTTCCCCCCTGAGCCTCCACTCCTAAGTCCTGCTTATCTGAGTCTCAGTCTCCCCAGCTGTTATTCCCGCTCGTAGTCCCAAGGCAAAGCCTACAGAGACCACTGTGGTATTTTTGTTTCCCAAGCACATCTTTAGAGCCCCCATTATTGAAAGTATCCTGAGTTTTTGAAAGAGGGTCCATTGTTTCTTCCTCTCACCCCAAAGCCAGTTCTGGTGGGAGCTGTTTTGTTACATGCTCAATCCAACAGTGTTTGCTGTCAAAAGCGGTTGATGACTGCCAGCAGTTACCACCCACTGTGATACTATAATTCCTCTCTGTGCCTAGGATAGAGGTTTGCAGTACCTCCTTCTCTGGAAACTATGACTGGTTCTTCTGATGCTAGCACTAAAAAATCCAAACATTCCTCAGAATGAGGGATATATTTTTCCTTTGACTTTATGTGGTGTTGACACAACCTAACGCTTACGATCATGTTGGAAAGGATGGTCTTGTGGCCCTTTTGTGTTTGATTTCCTTTCCTACCATCTTGTTTCCTTCATCATCTGAGACTTGAGGGAAAAAAAAAAGAAGCCAGAAAAGAAAGATTTTGTTATTAGCTAGAAAAGCAAAAGCTTTCTGAGCTCTTCCTCCACAAAAATTTGTTCCATAGTGAATGTGGGGATGATTAGACTGAAGAAATAATACAAGCAGGGAGGTGAGGGTGAAGATCTATCTCACTGCTAGTACTTGCAGTCTCACCTTCCCCAGCCGTGGGTGACATGGCATGGGATGGTTTCCAGTAGAATTTGATCTCCACAGGCAGCTAACAGACCAAGCAACAGAGAGGACAGATATGTTCTGAAGAACTCCCAGACTAAAGAGGAGACAATACCCACAGCCTGCCATTAGTCCATCCCTTCAGATATTTGTAATTATTGAGAAAACATCACAGGGGTCAATATGGAGTTAACACTTACAGTGAAATCCCTTTCATTTGTGGTAAAATAAGGTACTACTGCCTAAATTTAATCCTGAAATTAGTTTTGACCTTTTTGGCTAGTATGAGGCCATTTACCTTCCCTGTAGGTCAAGGTACATTATTAGGTGCTGTTATTCTGGGTTATGGACTCTGAGACATGGGGATAAGTGAGAATACAAGGAAGGATGGCCCCTTTTGTCTTCTTATAGCTGCATTGTACAGCAAGGGAATGGGGAAATTCAGCAGTCCATACTGGGCTTACAAGACCTGCCAAGGAGAAGAAAGACTGACTTGTGTGGTGTCAAGTAATGCCCAAATATAAATGCTTCATGAGTGACCTGAGAGAGCAGATACAGAGCAAAGACAGAAAAAAACTTCTCTAGAAGATTCTTAGGACCCTGTTTGCTTAGCATTAGGAGAGCTGTTTGGTGTACAGAAGAGTAGGCTAAAGAAAATTTTCCAAAATGTAAGGGCTAAGAGGAGAGCAAACTTTTTCTCAGGTCTGATGCAGATAGAGTAACTTCCTTGTTAGAAAGAGGAAGATTCGGTCTGAGCATGAGAAAAGACTTGCCAAGCCTCAGACAATGGAGGAGTCTGGAGAGCCTGGGGAGCATCTACATTAGAGGCTTTGGCAGAGGCTGAGCAAATTTATATCAGGAGAGGTTTGCAGAAATCTCAGCCTGCCTTGGGGCAGGGAGTTGGACTAAACAGTTATTTTGCATCCCTCCTACACCTTTTTCCTATGGTTCTGTAATCGCCAGTCAGTGAGAATGGCAAACACCTTTTTCCATGGAGCTCCCTGTGTTTTTGTGCAGAGAGGACGAGGTCCAAGCCCATCCTGACAGGGACTCACCCTGTCAACACGACAGTAGACTACGGTGGGACCACATCCTTCCAGTGCAAAGTCCGCAGCGATGTCAAACCCGTCATCCAGTGGCTGAAAAGGGTGGAGTACGGCACAGAGAGCAAGTACAACTCAACCATCGATGTTGGAGGACAGAAGTTTGTTGTGCTGCCCACAGGGGAGGTCTGGTCCCGTCCTGATGGTTCTTACCTGAATAAACTGATGATTACTCGAGCCAAGGAAGAGGATGCAGGGATGTACATTTGCCTGGGGGCAAACACCATGGGCTACAGCTTTCGCAGTGCATTTCTCACAGTCCTGCCAGGTGAGTGATGCCTTTTTAACCCCCATCTGAATCAACTGTCTCCATAATACAACTACTGTTGTCCCCTGGGCTCCATGACCCTCTGTGATGCTGTGTTGATTTAGGCTAGCCCCGTTCTGATAAAGTGAATGAGGGACTAAATCAACCCTGATTTAAATCAGCCCCTACTGAAATCCTCTTGGTGATGTTTCCTTTTCTCCCTTCATGGGGAATAATGATTCCAGTAAGGTGAAATAGGATGAATAATCTGCTCCTGTATGGAAATGGAGCTGGGAAAGGATACTGAAGTTGCAGGCAGGCACTACATCACTTCAGTGATAGGGTGCAGGATGAGAGAGGGCAACTGAATAGCAGCACCGTTTGCAACCCCATTCCCTTACATTTCTCTTTTCTCTTTCTCTTATTTATATTGCTTTTACTTGTAAAAGGAAATAATGATAGAGGTCCATCAAATGAGAGAATAAAAACTGTCCCAGTCTCAAGGAAAGGAAAAGAATAAGCGTGAAAGAGAGAATGATTGATTAGTGAAATTCTTACCCAGTGATCCCCTGGGGACCCTTGTACCAAACTTGCAGCTGCTTCCTTCTCTCTCCAGGCCTCAGAGCTGGTAGCCATAGCAAACTAAGGCTGCTTTGCTTGGGTTTGAGGCACACCACCCTTGCTTGTCTTTTACTCCTTTTCCTCCTGACTGTGCAGTTCTGCCCTGATAAATATTTATTGAAAAGGGCATTTCTTTCTGATTTACCTTGCCATGTGAATCTAGCTTCAGATCCACCAGTTCTATGACAAAAAATCAGTCTTGCTACTTTTTCTTCCCTTAACCACCCCAAAGTCAACACAGCTGAGTGCAGGAGCTGGAGCCAATATCAGAACATTTTAGCTGCCAAGTCTAATGGAGTGTCTGCAGTCAAGAAACTAGTGAAAGACAGAGATCATTAACTCTCCCAGGCTGTTAGGACGCATTTTCTGTGTAGGTACTGGGGAAAATGCTCATGACTCCTATAACTAAGGCAGCATGCCTTCTTCTGGTCACCAACTGGCAAAGCTCTGCATCTCAACAGCCATTGACAGTCATGAGCTTGTATTTAGATACCGATAGTGGGTTGCCAAGTAAGGGAATGCTCTTGGCGTCTTCTTCTGCATCACTTAGATTTAGGACTGTACTCCAGCTAGAAAACCTGTCAATGCCAAGGCTGCATGGGTGGGATATACCTCAAAGCCTCTGGGAGTTTCTGTACGATGAGAGTCTGATCCAGCTCCCACTCAGATCAGTGGGAGACTTTCCATTGATTTAGATGGGACTATAATGAGGCCTCATACCAGAACCAGAGCCTATTGTTATTGGCAAGGACAGAGAAGGAGCACCCAGCTTGCCCTCAGAGGCAAAGATGTGGTTGCAAGGCCATGAGTTAGAAAAACACCATTTTGCTTGTAAATCTACCAGATTTGACATACACAGCACTGAAGAACAGCATGGATGAATATCAAAACACTTTCATTTCAGCCCAGGAGAGGTTTTATGCCAACCAACATGAAGACTGTTGCTTTTGTGGTCAACTGATGGGTCAGCTCTCTGATCCTGTCTTGCTTTGAGCACGGGGCTGGACCAGATGACCTTCAGACTCCCCTACCAACCTAAATTATTCTGTAATTTCCAGTGTTGGTGAATCAAAGTTTTGTCTATTAAGGTCAACAGTAGAGGTCCTTCTGACTTCAAAGAGACCACATGGTATATGAGTACTGTTTCAAACTAGTCGTAGGATTATTTGTCAAGGGGAGAGAAAGACATTAGTGTCCTAAAGAACTTTGTCTTGGAAGTTAAGTGATATACATGTGACTTTAACATACTGAGAGATTTGGATAGCTTATGGTTTTCAAAGTTTCTTGGATGTTTCCCTGCATGCTGAATTCTGTGCCTAGGTATTTTTCAGGGCTTTGAAAGTCCCAGCTGGTATCTATCTAGATGGGGATTTTGGGTCTATAAATCAAGAGATCAAGCTGAGAATCTGGAGTGGCTACACAGGGATGTACAGGTTGCCAATATCAGAGAGGGGAAGGGGGGCATAGATGTGAAAGATGCTGTCTGAGGCATCTGATGTCCTCTGGTAGCTGAATTTGCCGCCCTTGGAAAGCCAACAGCATCTCCAAAGAGACTGGTGGAACCTATTTGGCATGAACTGAGCACACATTTTAATGCCATGTGAACTTTCAGTTCTCCATGGTTTAGGCACCAAGGAAGGGACACCAGCTCACCTACATTTTTCCCATCCCTCAGCCTTCCTCCCAACACTGAAACAAGAAACTCAAGACAACACCTCCAAAACACCACATTCATGCTGTCTGCCATGGCGGAGCTTTGCTGAGTATCTCCAGTATTGCTAGACATGGATACTAAAGATTGTCTAAAGTCCATGCAGACACAGCTACACCTGGCAGAGGAAACAGAGCAATGTGCTGTGACTCTGCACAACCTGATCATGCTTCCTGGGCTGCTGACATGGAGGTAGTATTGACACGTCCCGTGTTGTGTCCTCCAATCTGGGCAGTAAAGCCTATTCCACTGCAGAGTGAGGGTGTTAGGAAACACTCACAGGCTAGCTCTACTGCATCCATTAGAGGATGGACAAGAAAGTCAAAAAATCCCTCAAAGACTCCCCTCCTGACCCCTAAACCAAAGAAAATGAGTTTCTTGTCCTTCCAGGAGCACCGAAAAGCAAAGCAGTTACCAAACATCATGTGCTGGCTTGATTTCTCCCTTGTTACTTGGTCTGGCAGGGTTGCCAGACAGCCTGTACAAAAGCCAGCCCAAGCATAACATCTGTTTTGAATCAACTCTGCCTGCATTTAATTAACTCTTTCTGTCTCTCTCCTGCCATAATGTCCAGACCCCAAGCCTCCCAGTGCACCTGTGCCCCCTTCCTCAGCCAGCAGCCTGCCCTGGCCCGTGATCATCGGTATCCCTGCTGGAGCTGTCTTCATCTTTGGGACGATCCTCTTGTGGCTTTGCCAGACAAAGAAGAAACCCTGCTCCCCTCCAGCTGCTGCTCCCGTGCACCGGCCGCAGCCGCGGGACAGGATCTGCATCTCCCAGGTCCCCGACAAAGACTGCATCTCCTCCATAAACTATGAGGAATNTTTTTTTAATTATTGCAATCAGGATGTAGCCAAGGATTAATGAAGGAACTCCAAATCTCAGCAGACAGGCAGCCGTCTCCAACAGAGGAGCCTTCCCACATTTCTTAATCGAGGTGGTGACAAGTGAGACAGGCCACAGGGATGTGAACCACCACCTTCTTCCTTGTGTTGCTAAAGGGAGCAAGAAGAGCAAGAGGTGACTGTAGTACTTCTCTGGTTAGTCACTGATGTTCCTGTGCCTGCTGCACATCACTTGTTTCTGTGGGAAGACCCCAGACCCATCCCACTCCGAGTAACCGAGTACATGAGGCTTAGTGAAAAATCACCAGGAGACGTAACCAATTCACCTATTCCAGGGGAAAAAAAATAACACAAAAATA
>VWZY01007467.1:893340-951430 GCA_013399075.1 Chloroceryle aenea | reverse complement strand
CCGAGTACATGAGGCTTAGTGAAAAATCACCGGGAGACGTAACCAATTCACCTATTCCAGGGGAAAAAAAATAACACAAAAATAACATAGTCTGGAAAACCTAATTTCTATTTACAATGTGGAATGCCAAATGCTTCTCCATCATGATCATTTAATCTGAGGGGCTAACCAAGCTGGTTTATTCCATTTCTGCAAGTTGAATGCATTGTGTTTCCCATGAGGTGTTCTGCAGGTTGAACCACAAGAGCTCCACTGCCCCAGTCCTAGGACTCAGTGCCACTGCCAGGAGAAAGGAAAGAAGGAAAGAGGAACATTGTACAGAACACTTTTATATTTATATTTAAGAAATAATAATAATTAATAATAATAATAATTGAACTGCTGATGGTGAAGAAAGCAAAACACACTGTCCTTCTCTGATGGCTCACAGTGACAAGCTACTGGATTTTCTGCATCAATGCAAAATACATGAAAACATTAGGAAAAAAAAAAGAATAAGAAACAAAAAGAATGAAATAATAATCTCAAAATGCATTTGAGTATTATTGACCTAGGTTGTGTGTGGTTGTCCCCTCTCCTCAGATAATATTTTGGAAATGATCCAACTTCATTACAGTTCAAACAACAGTAAAAACAGAAGGAAGAGAAAATAAATAAGGACCATATTAAATACCTATATGGACTGGAAATTAATCCAATTGCAAATATAAAACCTTTGTAATTCTATATAGAGTTTAAACAGAAGTCATGTATATTTAATTTATTTTGTTAAACAAAAAAAAATGTATGATATTTTCCTTGAAACAGGCATTTCTATGCGTATTTTTGATCAAAGAAAATAAAGATTTTTTTTTTTCAGGTTCTACAGGTGCCATGCTGAGAATACACCCGATGTAGCAAGTGACTAACTGTACTTCTAACCTGGAAGCCATCTATCTTTATGCCTTTTTACACTAGCCACATGCAATCTCATAACATCACCTCAGCTACTGCTGGTGCCATCCAAAGCTGACCTTTTCCACTGTTTATATTCTAGCTGTGAGGAGCTGCAGTGGCCAGATCACTTCTCATGGATCCCTTGTCATCTCCAGCAGCAAAATTCTCTGTTCACAGGGAAATCTGTTTCATGCTGCATTTTTTTTTTTTGGGGGGGGGAAGGAGGTTGCATTTTTTGTAAGCAAAAAAAAGAGAATTTTGTAAATCAAAACATAGTAATTTGTCAGCCTGTAAAATGAATTTTGGCCTCAGGGTTCTTAGGAGGGGAAAATATGAAATGTAGGTGAAACACTTCATTTGTAGATGCAGCTGCTGAAGGAGGCAGTGGAGAGTGAGTTGGGTGCAGTAAGGAGAGCAGCAGGGAGCTGCTTCCCTCCAGGAGGGCTCACACCTTCATTCTGCTGCATGCCACGGAGAGGCACCCAACCCTTCAGTGGCCAAAATTTTCTTCTGAGAAAGCAGGTTCGGCAATGCTGCAACTGTTTTCTGTTCACTTGAGTTGCACTTAAAGATTGCTGGTAAAAAAAAATCCCTGAAAATTTTGAAACATGCATATTTTAAAGTGTGAAATTACTTCCCTCTCAAGCTTGTTCTGAGAAAGAGATCTTCAGCAAGCCAACTGCTCCATTTAGAAGTGAAACACTTCATTTAACCTGAAACAAAACAGTGTTTTAGGCTTTGCTTTTCTCTTTTTCTGAAGGTATTTGCTCTGGGTTGACCTACAGTGATATTTCTGCTGGCTTGTTTGAATCACCAGCAAACCAAACAGTTCCCTGTTTGCTCAGCTGTAGCGTTGTGAGACGGGGTCCCGATTCAGTGGAGCACGTAAGCTCTCCTTTTCCTTCACCAATACATGCTGCTCCAGAAAACCCCTTTTTTGCCTTGTCCGCCTGTATATGTGTCTCCATCCCTGCCCACTGTGCTGATGCTGGCTGGAGCCATCTGATAAATCTGGGGAAGGAGAAGGAGGAGGAAGTGGAAGAGGGAAACAGGGAAACCTTCCTACTGACTTGGAGTTTACCACGTGGCACTGCTGCAGTACAGCACGGCATACATGCTGTGCTCCTTTCCTGTATGCTCTGGTAGGAAATCCATGTTATAACCTCATGATTGTCTTTCTGTAGAGGTTATAATAAGGAGCCTATTGCTATATTATTATTATTATTATTTTCATCATCAGTTACACTTTGTTAACGCAAATTTATGAAGTCCATAAAAGCTAAATTCAGATCACGGGTATCTTTGTATGCATCCTCTCAGCTTCAGGGAGACTTAAATGTGAGCACTGAGGGCTCTCTTCACATATAAGGCATTATTTGGGCAGAAGATATTAATGGCTGTAGTCTATTGAGTCATTTCATTAAAAAAATAAAACGAACAAAAAGAAACAACCCCCCACAAAAAACAACAACCTAGAAAGCCTTTGTACACTAAATACATCACCTTTATTTTAAGATGACAGTAAGTGGGTGTTCCCATGAGAGATACTAAGGGCTACATCTCATTTCTCATGCCTATGGAAGCTACTTACTGCACCATAGTATGTCTCAAGCTACCACATGTTTCAGCAGCATTAGGGGCATGGCAGAGGGCAGGGTTCACCTGTAAGCCCACAGCTCTTCTCTGCTCTCTGTTCCAGTGCTGCAGCCAGGGGACACTTCTAACACATGCTGTGTTAGCAGTACTGATACCAGCTTCAAAGGTGAACATGGGTTTTGTTCAGCTCTAAGCAAACCCTGAGAGACTGTCTTATGGCACTTGTTCAAATGACAGCTATATCATTGACCCTCAGCAGGTTAGTGGCTTAAAAGTATCCTGCATCTCCCACATGGAACAGTCTTCCACACTGAGTTCTTCACAGGTGCCTTCTACCCTTTGTGATCCAGCTCCACAGTGGTATATCATGCAGTCAAGAAACTTTACATATTATCAGATGGCTTAAGTGGGAGGGGTGGCTTCTTCCTGCCCTTCAAAGCTCCTGCCTTTAGCAAGAAATCTCTAGTGATGCTAATAGAGAAATCTCTGAAGGCAAACTTTGCAGTAAATCACCCAGCGTGGATGATGCAACAGCCAAGTGCAGCTTCATCTCTCAACTGCAGCACTGAGAATATGGCTCTGGTTTTGGATGTGCCATGTGAAATGCTATAAAGGTCTTGATTTGCAGAAAGTGTGGAGTTTTTATCCTGCCTTGGGTATCAGCTCCCTCTTGAACATCTCCTGCTGGGCACCCAAGTTGGTGTGAAATTTGCCCCCAGGAAAACAGCATTATATGGCCCATTTAAGAAGGGCTGTATGTATTGTCTGGGCCTTGAACTTGCTTGCTGTGTCTGGGTGTGTTTTGCCTCCCCAGGGTATCTCTAAGTGCTCTTGAGAGTCACTCTGTCCCATGCCTTACTGTGTGCCATTTACTTTTAGGGCTTGATCGTGCCTTGCATGTTTTGCAAAGTCTTCCTTAGTCTAAATAAATTCAGTCCTGCTCATGTCTGAATTTATTTTTCTTCAGTGGGACAAGATCTGGACTCATCTTCACTCACAAATAGAGGATGTTTAAACAAAACCATAGTCTTGCCATTAGCTATTGACACTACTTTGAACACAAAAGGTTTTATTTTATGCGTATGTATACATACACATACAGGCATACAGGTATACATGCCAGGCTGTGATACAGAAGGTGGTTGTAATTTTCAAGCCCTGGGGCTCCAAAGATCAAACGAATTTGAAGCTTAAAACTCACCATCTTTTTTATTTTATTTGTTTTATAAGATCAAACATGGCCTTGCATACCAGTTTGTGCATGGCATTTTTAAACTTTGTGTGGACAATCTTTGTATGGTCATCCCCTTTCAGACTGAAAGCTTTTATCAGACATGGAAAATAAAGAGTGTTATGTGATTTTCAATTGGCAGCAAATACAGTGACTGAACACATCCAATAAGACCTGAACACAGCAAAACGAGACAGGATAGCCTAGTGTGTCTGTATCTGTGGCTGTGTAATAAAAGTTACAGAAGAAAAGGAATAAAAGCCTGGAATTGTGTTAATACATGATAGAGCTCTATAATTGTACTATATTTGAGGGAAGGATGGCTGTGTGTGTGTGAGGGTGTGCACATGTGTGTGTCAGCAGAGGAAGATGTGCTGGCATGGCAAAGCAGACAACATTGCAAAATTACCTTTGCACCACGATGTCATCTCCTAGTTTTGTGTAGGTGCTGTGAGTCTAGCAGAGGCTGACATTTTCAAATGGTTGAGAAAAGTTTTCTAGTTTTCAGCGAAAAGGGAGCATTTTTGATCTCTTCACCTGTAGAGACAATTGTCATAGCTGCACTAGGAGCCAGACTGCAATTAGCAAGATGAAATTTTGGGGTCCATGGAGCTTATGGAGAAGTTCCAGTGCCTGGAGTTGAGCAGGGATTTTGGGGTCAAATTCAGCACCATCATCCCTTCTAGGCAAACGTGTGAGTGTCTCACTACTCACTCCAGAGGCCACAAACTGTGACATCTTAAGTTCAGAAAAGCTGGCCCTCACCCAGACTTCATCTTGACCTGACCTGGACCTCGGACCCAAAGAGCTCTGTGCAGAAATTGCACACTTGGGGTGGGAAAGATGTCAGCTCTATTTCTGTGTCTGTCTGAAACTCTTCAGAGGCTTGAAATACTGGAATAAAGCCCTGGGGAAGATGTAGCAGTGAGCAAAAACTGAGAGGTAGTCAAAGGTTACTGGGGAATTTAGCATGGCTTTCCTATCTGAGTATCATCTCTGACTACATGGGGTGCATTAGGTGTGCCCAGGGCTCCAAACTACCCAAAGTTGATGATTATTCTGCATACAGAGCCTGTTCTAGCTCTTGAAGATGCCAGTGGGAAAAAAATCCCTCCGATGTCTTTTGGGAAAGCAATCAGATGCATGGAGTCATTGCAAGGTTTTTACATTTTTACTCTGGCTGGCTTATTGGCAGACTAAGATGTGACAGGAGTTAATGGCCAGAGTATGAAGCCAGCTGCATCTAAATGGGAAATGCACTCATTCTGGAAGGAGCTATCAAAGGAGAGGGTAGACGCTGCATCTTTCCAAACCTTCAAAACAAGGCTCAGTGCTCTGTGGTCAGGGTGTTTTAGTTGAATGCAAAGTTTTGGGAAGGTTATTAGGATGAAGGGATGCATCTAGTACAGAAAGGGACATGCAGTGGTCCCTTCTGGCCCTAGCAAAATGTAGCTGATCTGCAGAGAAATGGAGATGCAGGCGCAGGACCTCTGCCCCCGGCTGTGCCGCTGCCAGCGAGCTCTGTTGCAGACCAGACAGCAACGTTTGGCACGAGACAGCCTCACTCAGGCTGCACACCCAGCTCCACTTGCCTCCAGATGCAAGTATCTGATCCCAGCACTTTCCAGTTTATTCCTGCTGTGATGGGGTTATTTCTGTCAGCTGAGACTGTGCATCGGCTTCTACTGCATCTGCAAGGAGCCCCTTGTGTAAACAGCAGTGCAGCCCAGAGCGTGCACACCAACCACCCTGAGCTATCAGCAGTTTAGAAAACCTGACTGAATTCACCTCAGTTAGTGTCAGGAAGGATTTACACGTGAATTTGTATGCAAATGCATGCTGTTAATGGCCTGCTCAGTTCTGGATCTTCAATTCCCTTTCTGCCATACGTGGGGAGCCAGACAGGATCCTCCCCTGCCCCTGACATGGAAGGGATAGGAGTCTCCCTGAGACACTCACTCAGACATGAGGGGTTGTGTGACAAGTTGTACATTTTGGCCAAAGTGACCCTGCAGGTCTCCTACATGAATGTGATGCCAATGGCAGTTAAACTCATGGGGAGGGATCTGCTTCTGGATTGATGTAGTGAGTGTGGGGGGGGACATAGTCACAAAAATGCCTAGCATTGCACAGTGGATTTCACCTATAGATCTCAGCAAGTATTTCATGGAGGAAGGAATGAGGCACGAAGGTACTGGCCTGGCCACAGTTAGGGCCTGTCACTCAAATGTGTTGGGATGCACAAAGGCCACTTTGTCAAATGGGTTCTGAATTGTGGGCCTGCCAGCAAATTACTATAATTAGGAAGCTGTAGTCATTTCAGACTTTCAATGATCTTATCTTAATAGCAAAGCATTTCTTCTGCCAAGATTCTCAGCTTTTAAAAGTTTGCTCCAAATGTAAAAGAAAAAAAATCACAAAAATTGTGGATTATTGTAGCTGAAAATAGAAAGTAATGGATGATAAAATCTTAGTTAAAATACTGGTGTTAAGTGGCCCATACATATTGTCTATATAGAGTGGAGTCTGAAGGAAAGAGGGTGCCCATTTCACATTTTGTGTTTAGCCCAGGCACCTGTGTGTGTGTGTTTACCAGCATCAGGTCTCTGAGCAATACATGGAGCTATGACCTTTATTTGGCCTTATTTTAGCTTCTACACTTTCTTTTCTCTTTTCCTTTCTACCAGTCCATTGTAATTAGGATTTAACATATCCCCCAATACATGTGGACATCAGCAAAGCAATGAATATTCTTATTTTGGGGTTTTTTTCCCCATTTTTGCTAACCAAATCCAATCCAAAGTGCTATTTCTGTCCAAGCTGATCTATGCTTTAGTGAGAGAAGTAATAAATAACACTTTAGACCAGACTTCAAATGCCTTTTTCCCTTTGATCTAAGTAATTAAAGAGTCAAGCTGCTGTTCCTGAGCGTTTTCTGATGGAATTACAAGAGTTACACAGCTCTTCATTTGTATGTCATTAAGCATTATGTTTTATTGCTGCTGTTCAAACAATTAGTACCTAAATATGCCCCGTATTCTCATAAAGAGGCAGTGGCAGTGTTAATGTTAATGCCCTGATTAACAGTTTGTTTCCACCCAGAGTCCACCATCGTGCTCGAATGCCACTTAATGAGATCTTTCTTGATGCCCTTCTGAAGTCGTTCTCCTCTGCAATCATTTAACTGTGCAGCGAAGTGGGGATAAGTCGAAAAATAAAGTTAAGTAAAAATGGCATTTCTCTTAACATTGGAATTTTTTTAAGTTCTTTGCAAGTTTTGGTTATAAAAAGGCCAGCGCTTCATGGTGATCAGTCATTCTGACGTTTTTATGGTGTTTTTATTACCCCTGGCTCATTTCCATACTAAAGGGAACATTTGTAACAATACTTGCTTGCTCTGTTATGATTAGGATTGTGCTTTTACCGCTCTTTGTTCGGCTGTTGCTCTGCTCAGTAATGCTCTTGGCACATATCCTCCCAAACCCCATGGTGTGTTTATTCAAAAGGAAGGAAAAAGAAGTGTCTACTAAAACAATAAACTACTACTGCTTGCGTTAACATGGCCATAACTTCCTTGTTCTGTAGACAATCAGTTAACAAAGCTGTTAGGTAAACTTGCTCCTTCTCTGTTGAAAAAATAAATATTCATGAAGCTTACAGCCACGTTTTCCTGTGCTTTATGATCGGATTGAATATGGTGAAGGATTTTAAAGCTAATGATTTAGTCAGAGATATAAGGATGGAGGCCCAGATCCTGAAACCAGTGGCAGCTGGGATCTGAAATACTACCGAGGACCTGGGTAAGGGTTTCAGGCAAATTTTCCTGATTAATGCTATTAATATAGAAAATTGGAAATATTAATGTTGTTACTAATTTTCTAAGCCAAGGAGGTGAATGTGAAAAGAGGAGCCATCAGCACTAAGGAGGAGCAATTAAAACAGGGAGGGAGGGGTGACATGACACAGGAGGTTTCCAGGATCAAGTCAAGTCATTACTTTGGCTGGTCCACATGGTTTAATGCCCAGGAGGCAGCCAGCAGCTGCATGGCATGTTCCACCCAGACCAAGGGCAAAACAGAGTACTCAATGCCCACTATAACATATAATTTATCTTGAGCACATCACTGCAGAACAGGTTTTGTTCAAGGCATCTTCTTGCCTTGCCTGAGTTTTAGAGGATGTGTTCTAAGGCCTATCCTTTTTAACTGAGGTAACAAAGTTAGGGACACTGTAATAATGAACTTTTGTAAATAGGGAAGAGAATCTGGCATTTGTCAAAGGTGGTTTGGTATCTGGGTAGAGAGAAAGACCCCCAGTGGTGGTCATTGTTTCACTGAAGCCAATGAGATAATGTAAGTTTTTCACCCAGGTACCATAAACAAAAAAACCCAAAACAACGTGGCTTTGGCATTGAAATACAACATTGGAAAGTATACAAATATGAAGCAAATAAGTAAAGTATCCATCTGCATTCAATTTGCCCAAATCTGGTAGAGACCTCAGCAAATAATTGTGTATTTCCTTATGTTGCTGTATCCTGCAGCATCCAACTTTACAAGGGCCTGTAGTGATAGGATAAGAGGTAAGGGCTTCAAACTGGAAGAGGGGAGATTTAGATTAGAAGTCAGGAAGAAGTTCTTCACCCTGAGGGTGGTGAGACACTGGAACAGTTTGCCCGGGGAAGCTGTAGATGCCTCACCACTGGATGTGTTCAAGACCAGGTTGGATGAGTCTTTGAGCAACCTGGCCTCACTGGAGGTGTCCGGGCCTGTGACAGGGGGGTTGATAGTAGGGAAATAGACGTTTAAGGTCCCTTCCATCCAAAATCCTGCTATGATTCTATGATTATTCTGACCCTGGGAGGCTGGTGTTCTCCTGAGCTCTCCTTACAAAAATGAGAAAATGGGAGGGGAGAGGCATACAGGGTGGGACTGCTTGCTGGTACAAGCCCCAGCTTTCATCGCACAGCTCCAATTGCCATTCCCTGGCCCTAGCCCTGCACTGCCAGGGGAACACAAGCTGCCCTCTGTCATGGTTCAATAAGAGCAAAGAGTTCTCCTGCTTGACATCAGGAGAAGTGCATTTTGATGTTTATCCAGGAGAAGTGCATTTTGATGTTTATCCAAAACTCTCTTCCAAATGTGTGTGCACAATAGGGGCTGCATGTAAGGACTGGTTCAACCCGGTATCACAGAGAAGTGATAAAACACTTTTCTCTTGTTGTGGTTTCTTAAGGCCTAATACTCCCATATGTCAGAAAAGATTTGTCAGGGGCCATAAAGTCAGCACAACTCTGTTTGCACTTGCTTTTTGGTTCCTTGACAGCGCTGCTGGGGCCTCTGTGCAAACATGACTCTGTGGTCAGCATTTAAAGTGCCAGTCTCTGAAGCATTTAACCTGATTTGCCATCTTTGCTAGAACTGGTACCTAAAAATCAAAAGGCAGAAAATCACATGGGCAAAACAAGGTCAAAATGGCCCTAAAAATAGCCTACTTGTTAAATAATTCTAGAAGAAAAGACAATACACATTGTGTAGGCAGATGACAGTGCCACTCTCCATCTCCAGAGTGTCTGTACTCCAGACACATTTGCTCACTTATTCTCACTAGATTCTTGTGAATCATAGCAAAAATTACTCTCCCTGTGTAGGAGAGACATTGAAATACAGAGAAATGAAAAGGTATTTTTAAGGCAGAAGCAGCAGATATTTGGAATTGGATCCATGCACCAAATTACTGTCTGTCCAAAGCCATCATCTTCCTCATTTTGTCTGTAGAGCTTCTCTGGCATAGGGTAATCACAAGACATCTACAGTCTTTCAGAGCATCAGATGCAGCAAACCAAGACCAAGATCAGTTGTTTCCCAGACATGAGCTGGTGACAGAGTGAACATACTGGATGCCATACTGGGGTAGCTGTGTCACAGTGCTGAGCTCAGTTTCTCAGTCAGTGGAAGGCACAGATGGTTTCTTACTCCATTCAGGTTCTTGGCTTATCCTTGTTTCTCCCAAAATATGGTCTAAAAGGTAGAGCTGTTTCTCCAGTCACTGAGTGAGGCCGTCAGAGTGGTTTGGGTTGAAGTTGTCCTCATGGAAGTCACTAGGAGTCTTACACTAGACTTCTGGGGAGAACACCTCATTTCCCTGAAGAAGATGGCAGCTTTCCGACAATTACTGTTATTAGCATTGACCAATGTCTTTTATTTTTCCTTTTTTTTTGGTGTAAGTATGTGCAAGAGAAATACGAGGGGAAACTTTGCTCTGTACCATTCTGGAGGAACTGTACAAGATGTGTCAACATCAGACCTTTGTCCTGCGTCTGCTACAGTAGGTTAGTTGTGTGTGGTTTCAACTCATGCACCTCCAGCATTCAAAAGCTTTTATCAAATACCATGTGTTGTCCTGAAGAAAGTTGGGGGAAAAAAATCATGATAAATAATTCATATTTCAACTAGCATTAAATGGAAGCTTTACCAAGCAGATTCAAATTATGTAATAAACACTGATAAATCCCTTCAGGAGTACCAGACAACAAATAACGGACAATATTTTGGCAGTGTGTAGAAGTGACTGCTTCCAACAATTATGGATGACCAGACTATCTAGGAAATATGTTTGGATTGTTAATCTCAATAGTTTCACATTATTGAGATTGTATCTGGAGACACCAGTAAAGGGAAAAGTATATAAAATGTGGATTTTTTTGTAACCTTGTGGTGTTAAATTTTCTATGTCTGGTTCTTCAGAATTTAAAAAAATGATCACAAAAATTCTGAATTTCCACAACGTTCAGTGTCTGTACCATTTTAAAAAACAAAATATAAAGATAATTTATTGATGCTTTTTTAATTTTCCAGAAACCAATGAAGAGAGTTTACCAAGACAGAACATGCTATTGTTGTTGTCAGTCATAAAGTTGCACTAATTGTTTTATGATGGTTGCTGCAATGAAAGCCTTGCCAGTATTGGGTGATAGGGAAACCCATTTTATTGTTTCCCAGACTGATGAATATTTGACCTGTCCCATGGCTGTATTTGTAATACTGTAAATTTGTGTCCCTGGGTTATTCCAGAGTATTTTGAGCTTCAAAGATAGATTTTTTTTTTTTTTAATGTAGCAGCTTAAATGTTGGGCAATTGAAACATTGCCTCTGTCAGTGCCTGTGCAGTGTGTGAGGAGGACTAGTCAGTAATTCCCATTTTTCCAAGGGGAAAACAGGGTCAAGAGACTGGAAGCACTGGAATTGCACAGGTCCACATGGGACCTACAGCCTGGATTGCTCTTCTGTGCAACCTTTCTCTCAAAATCCATGCAGCATTTCCTTTTAAAACACACCCAGAGGATTTGCCACCCTGTAATGTGACAGTCTAGTGGTTGTAACTCTCCAGGTGTGAGAGAAGGGCTCCATACACTCCATAACCTGAAAATTTTCTAGTGAATGCCCTGTAAATATCCCCAAATCTTGACTTACTGAGCACCCTCAGCAAGGCATCCTAGTGCTTGTGCTTGGGTGAGGATGAAAGCAAGAGTTGTGGACCAGGAAGGGAAAGGAGACAAGTGACTTTATTTCAGATTTCAAGTTGAAGCTGCATGAGAGCTGTTTGGATGACACCCCATCCCACCCTCCACCCTCCCCTCCTTGCAGCCACCTTAGTTCACCTTGGATCCTCAGCAGATATGTGCAGAATGGCACTGGAGATGAGAGACACACTCTTACCTTGGTTCAGGCTATCACACTTCTCAGTTGTGTGTCCTGTTGGAACAAGAATGATGGCTCTGCTGAAAGGCTGGAGAGATGGGATGAAAATGATTTCATCTAATGTATATAATGCAGGCAGACTAGGGAAAGAGCAAGTTGCCAGGATCTGTATTTGGAAGACTTTCATGGCCATCATCTGCCATCATCTCAAGCCAAGAATCATAAGCATTATAACAAGGAGATATACTTGAGCACAGCGGATTACAGCTTTCTCAAGGATTGTTGTCACAAGCCCCATAGTGGGTAAAGCTTAACATAGTTTATGATAATAACTGAGTATCACATTGCCCATAGCATCAAAAAATGACAGGAAAATTCAGGAGCAGGTGGGTAGCTTTAATTATACAGGCTCCAAAGGGAATAAACACTGGGATGGTTTTTACTGTCTGTCTGGTATGAGTCAGTCCACAATGACCCTACTGGTGTGATTTGGTGAGAATAAAGCATCTAGACCATATTTAACCATGTAAAGTATCTTTTTCCCTGCTGCGCCCCGCTCTCCTTGTGAGAAGAGAGAAAATAGGATTTGTAGGAGGAACTGGGGGATGTATTACTGTCAGTGATTTGCACATATCAGGGCTGAAACATCAGATAGAGGAAGTACCCGAACAGCTGGGACTGCAACAGATGTTCTCCAGACATCTCTGCCTCATGAAGATGTAGTATAGTTAATAGGTCATGTTACAGAAACAGAAAATTTAAAAAAAGAGTGATTTTACATGCATGAGCACTGGCTCCCTGGGCCCAGTGGTATGAGTGACACGGAACAGGGAAAGGCAGCTGGGACTCTTCTGAAGAGATCATTGTGTCCCTTGCCACCAGAACCTGCTTTTCTAACATATAGATGTCTCTAGCAGGAATACAAGATTCCTGGTACTGAAACATAGAAGGGGTGAGTGCAAAATTCCCATTGCTATTTCTGCACTTTAAGGATGGATTCTCAATTCCTTGGTGACTCTGCTTCAAGGTTTTTAGCTTCTGCTGCTGTCTCTCTTCCCCCAGGTCACTGAGCATGGAGTTTCCTATATACTGACCTATAAACAAGAATAGAGGTAGCAACTTTGCCTGAGATTACCCTAGGTGCTTCTTTTTATTCCTCGGATATGGTCAGAAGAGCCCATTATGGTAAAACCAGGTGGTGATCTCCCAGCTAGAACTCCACTGCATTCCCAGACAGTCAGCCATATCAACCCAAGGCCTCCCAGAGAAGGTCCCAGAGTGTGGTCAGGACATCCACTATCTTTGCTCTTGGTAGTGGTTGCTGTTCACATGCTACTGCATTCATCTAGGAAGAAAAGAAAGATGACTGTTGAGACCAAGGGGCACTAAACCTTCCTTTCCTGCAGACTGAGTATCCTAATCACCAGGTCACAGGATTTCTTGAGAACTATAGTCTTTTCCTTGAAGCTGAGCTATTTTGCAGCAAAGAATGCAATAATGATGAGGTCAGATGGCAAACAGGGAGCACAGAGAGAAATATCTTGTACTATTAGTACATTTTTTTTTCCAAACTGGGCATCTATTGCTTCCACAATGAGCAACATCTGAAAAAGAAAACAGCCTTCTTCACTCTTTCCCTCTGGGTACACAGAGTGATTTGTTACTTTCCTGTCTGGTCGCTCTATTTTAATATGTCCCCACAGTTTTCCTCATTTACTTATTTTTCATTAAAAACCCAAAGGTTGCCCTCTTACATCCTGAACATGCCTCCTTAACACTTCCAATGTATTACAGTTACGATGTCTTTCATAGTTACATTACACAGCCTTGCCACTATGATGCTCTAAAAAACCTCCAACAGTGAATGGAAATGGACTCCATAGGCTATTAAATATATTTAAGTAAACACATTAAACAAGCATTAAGAAAAGTGAGTGCTCTTAACTCGATGAAATGAGACTGCAAGCTCACAAGGGCCCCATAATGGCAGTTTCATTACAGACTCCTGTACACATATTCACATGTTCCAGCACTCCTAATATGAGAAAAGTGTGATCTGTCATGTCTTTGCATGATATCACTGCTCTGCTGGCATTTAAACGATTACAGTACATCGTGAAGTGCTTGGGACCAAAGACATTGTACTCCCAAGTGTAAGGGCCTCATTATGCTGTGTCTCTCCAAGTTCATCAAGTTCCCATAGCAACCCAGAGCCCATCAAATAATTAAATAACATATTCACAAACACATGGGGCAGCTGTTGGGGATTTCTTACAATGTTTGCATTTCCTTAACCACTTGTTTCTGACAAGAGAATAATTTCCTTCAGCCTTTAGCACACCTCATGCTGTAGTACAGTTCATTTAACAGCTGGGTACAGATATTGCTGGAAGGTTTAGCTGGCCACTCAGACACTGAAAATGGGAATCCGGCCACCTCTTACAGGGAAATTCTATAGACTAATCTAAGAGAGATGTTCACAGGCATCCCACTGCCTGAAAGTTGTTACTTAAAATTTTTAATGAAGGTTTATGAATAGCAAACACTCGTACAAAATTCAGGGAATGATTTGTGAGAAAAGGAAAGAGGAAATGGGGTAGTTTTTTAAGCATGCTTTCTATATTACATTTATAATTACTAATTGCTTCCTCACTTGGGATTACAGGCTATTATTTTAAGATTCAGAATATTAGGGACACATAGGGATAGATTGATTACAATTCTCTATTTTTCTTATTTCTGAAGGGAGGTGGCTTAGAAAATCTGGATATTATCTTTACCTGGGAAATTAAAGTAACTAGTCCTTGCTACTCCACATTGTCTGGTATTTCTGGTCCAGACCAGTCCCACATGGCCATCTCTTTCTGTCCCTGACCTCCTCTTAGCTCTTTACACTCCCCTTCACCTTCAGCATTGTCCTTTCAATAATGTTCAGAAAAATTCTCTCATTGCAAGAAAAAAGTTGCAGACATGAAAAGGCAAGTTGTATGTTTGAAACATCTTTGAAATATTTTCCTGCTGCTCATAGGACCTCACTTGAAGACTTACTTGACTCATCCTGGCCAGGAGACTTTGGGCTGTTCATGGGAATCCTGTGTGAACCTCAGCTTCTCCACTGTCCAAGATTATGAAAGAAAATCATGGCAGGGATCTGTGCAAGCAGCATCTGCTCCCAGAACACAGGATGGCACTTCACATTGCATTGAGTCATCCTCTGCCAATATAGCAGGACTTTTGAAGCACAGCCTGGAATTGCCCAGTCATATCTGCTACGTGGAGCAATTTCCTCTGTTTACTGTCCTGGCAGATGTAGGGACAGTTATCCTGGTCTCCATTTTGCCTCGGCTGCTCTTTCTGGGTTGGTGAATGGTGTGATCCCTTGGCGAGGTCTCCTTTGCTCCTGGCTAGTAGCTTTTTTTCCTGACTGAAAGTTTGGTATAGGCAAAAGAAGAGAAAACTGTTGTAGAAATCTGAGCACAAAAGTTCATGAGGGACAAGAAATTAAGAACTAGATTCTTTCATGGTAACTCCTGAAAAGTGGCTGACGCTGGTTTTGTAAAAGTTTACAAGGGTGGCAGTCTTGTCCACTTCCAAGAGCTTGCGACTCTTTAGAACTCATCAGTCATGTCCATAATGAAGCTGAAGGCTTGGATATTCAGTAGCCTTGGCTAAACACCTCTGAACATCGCAGAATAAGGCACTCAGGTCTGCTCATCTTACTTTTTTTTCTGCTGAAGCCACTGCTTTCTCCTGACTGCTGCAGTAGACCATGGCAAAGAATCTGATAGGAACCCATATGCTGTCAAACGTATTTATGCTGAATTCCTGGATGATTTACTGGCTGCAGAGATGATACAGCCCAGAGTTCAAAAAAAAAGGTGTGAAGAAGAGCAGGGGGAGAGCAGGGGGAAAACACTTGTATCTTCCCTCTGTGAGGCTTCTAAAAGAAGTTTGGCATGGTCTGGGATGTTTCAACTGGAAAATGTGCAGACAGTGGAGACATAAGAGGCTGTTTTGGGACTTGAGAGGTCTTTTTCAAGTTGAAGTTCAAGGAATAAATGGCCAAGGCCAGGGAGAGAGGGAGACATCAAAAACAACCCTAAAAGTGTAAACAGCAGGAGATGTTTGGGTCAATTGCTATAATTTAATATAACTGCACCCTTATATTCCACCACCACAGGAGCTACAGCTTGTGTGCTAAATACTAAGCAAGATATGTTCAAAGAAACACAGTCATTTGGAGGAAGCTGAGAAAGAGAGAAAGTTATCACTTTGGCTTAATCTACCTACCAGTTTTTATTATACCCTTCATGACCAGTTTATGTTTGAGAGGAGAGTATTTCCTCTCCATCTGCTGATGGAAATAAACCTTCACCAAGGTTGGTTTCTGTAAGAGCAGCTCTGCCTGGAGAACTTGGCCCCCACAAGTGAGTAGGAAACTTGTTCCCCATCCTGTGAGAGGTTTCAAAGCTTTCGTTTTCCCCCTCATGTAATAAATAAAAGAACAAGTAAAATTCTGCATGCCAAACTCTTCCCCCTCCAGTTTCAAATTGGTTCGACTGAAATTTTTAATCTGAAGCATATGGGAACAGTTTATTTAAATTCAGATATCTACAGATAATGAAAAGCTTTTCAAAAGTTTTGTGTATTCCAATTTCAAAGGTGCTTTAGAATCAAATGAAATTATTCATTTAAGGAAAAAAAAAAAAGAGAAAAAAACCCCAATGTTATGGCAAGTTGAAAAGTGTATTTTTTAAATGTTTAGTCTGGAGATTCCTCCCTCTCCAAATGTTCCTGCAAGCAGGTTGGCTTCTGACAAACCAATTTCCAAAAAATGTGGCTCTTCTCGTGCCAGTTTCCTGGACTACCTGGGAGACTCTCATCTCTTTAGCCCTGTGCTGCAGATATTTGCCTTAGACCTATGCTGAAGCAACCGATACTGAGCTTTCCTCATTCAAAATCTGTCCACTTACATGGGCTGAAAAAGCTGAACTGAGCAACAAGAGGGACTTTTTGTTTTTGCTAGCTGAGGAGACAGCACATGTGAGCTGATGGGCAGCTTAGGCAGTGAATTTCAAAGGAACCTATTTATGCTCTTCTCCATACCTTTTTTTTTCTTTTTTTTTTTTTTAAGTGGTGATGAGGAACTGGAATAAGCAGCATAACATCTAAAGGGAGAAGTATATGAACCAGACTCCCTGTGTCACAACCTGGAGCAACAGACAGTCTGGTATATCCAAAATATAAAGCATCAGGTATTCTGAAGACTGGGAGAGGATCCAAAACCAAGTTAACAGGGCATTCAGATTAGAATAAAAGAGACCTTATTTGAGGAGTTATAAAATCATTGAAATATGTTCCATGTATAGAAGGAACAAGAGGTCACAGAAGTGGCCAGTTTGGCTTACACAAGGCACCAAGGGCAATGAGCTGGCAAGTGTACATGCTAGATGATGCCAAAGAAATCAAACGTAGCTTGCTTCAGCTTAGGGAGGCCAAGAGACCAATAACACAAAGAGATTCAATTATAACTTGGTCAGTCCCTTGACGCTAGCATGTTTCTGGAGCTGGAACTAAAGCTTTTCCATCCAAAATAGGGTTCATTGTGTATGAGCCCAATGGCTCACTATGTAAAGCTACTTCTCCATACACTGAGCTGGTTTTTAGGTTTTCTTTGGGCCACAGATGGGAAAAAAATCCCAGAGACGAAGTGCATATCCCATGCGCTATTGCAGAAAGCCTGTCCCCCTCTCCCTGCGCTCCACACCACAACAAAGTCCAATCGCCTCTACACTAAAAACCCTTAATAGTTACATGAGAAGATCTAATGATACAACTTCTAAAATGGTCCCCAGTGCAGTGTGGACACTGAAGGGCATGTCTCTTGTTAGAGACATGTAGGCTAATATTTGGGACAGGAGAGCTCTTCTCAAGATACCCCAATTATAGTATTTTTTGATGGAAAGGAAGACGGATCTGATTCAATGTTTAGATTTAAGAAAAAAACTCCATACAAAAAAAAATACCATACAAAATTTCTCACCTTCAGCATTTCACTGTTTGTTTTTTTTTAATAGTGGGGCTTGGTACTGGATAGAGGTGTGCTCAGGGTGCTGGGGTTTGTGAACTATTGTCTTAAGGAATTGTCTGAGTAGGATTTAGGAACAGGGTCTAACAATGATCCTTAAATCCTTCCTGTAATTCTAGTCTGATATGCATGGGCATTTAGTCTTTGGAGTAATCAGCGCAGCCCTACACAGTTTGGTGTTCCTATCTCCAAAACGTGTGAGTTGAATAACAGCAAAGGGTAAATCCTGTAACGGGGTGTGTGTTTGTTTATTCCCTCTGGGTTGCCATTTCCAAATATTTATGTTACCTGAGATTTTGTTGCAAATTTAATAATCGGTTCTGCTATAGCCCAGTAAACAACAAAACCAGTCTTTGTTTTGCCCTATGCTGAAAGAAGGGAGCAGTCTTGAGCGACTGGAGGGTGCTTTGCCCATGCAATGCATAAACATGCTAGTGTGGGGTTTTGTGTGTAGGCGTAAATCACTTCTGCTATCCCTTCTGAAAAGTTAATCTAAAACACAGTTTCCTATGTAATAATTAAAGGGAGGCTTATCACCCACATAGCCATAACTCTGTAGGTTATCTGACTATTTTTTTTGTGGTTAAGTTGGAGTGTATTTTTCAGAGAAATGTCGAATTTGATACTGTTTTTCTCCTTCTATCTGTCTCCTATTCTTCCCATTTCCCCGATAACAGTCACTATTAATAGAGAAGTTATTAAGTCAGCACTTGGCAGCTCTGCTTTATGCTTTTAATTGAGAAAAGCATATCTGAGACGTGGAGCATTTTGTTCAGCTTCAGGCATTACAGTTTAAGTAACATATACTCCAGATACATGACATCCAAATCACAGAAGAGAAGATAGATGGAAAAATTGTGGACAAACGAATGAATCAGATTTTCTGAAAAACCGAAAGCTCTATAGCTTGATGGATAGGCACATGGTGGAACAGACTGCATAGGGCAGTTTCTAATGGGAGGTTTTGCAGACAGCTGAGTTAAGTGACTCAGGCCTTGAACTGAGCTATTGTAGACATTCATTGCTGGACAGCTGTATTCCATTGTCTTTAAGAGCAATTTTCCTCCTGATTTAAACCCAATTCAGATTAGACCTTGAACATCTGTACCTTAATATGGCATTTAAGGATTGAAAGCAAATGAATAAATAAAACCCTAATGNCTCCCCCTGTACTCAGCACTGGTGAGGCCTCACCTCGAGTACTGTCTGCAGTTCTGGGTCTCTCAGTGCCAGAAGAATATTGAGGTGCTGGAGCAGGTCCAGAGGAGAGTGACGAGGCTGGGGAAGGGACTGGAGGGAGGCTGAGAGAGCTGGGGCTGTTCGGCTTGGAGAAGAGGAAACTCAGGGGGAACCTAATCACTCTCTACAACTCCCTGAAGGGAAGTTGTAGTCAAGTGGGGGTGGAGCTCTTCTCCCAGGCAAATGGTGCCAGGATGGCAGGGCATGGCCTGAAGCTGTGCCAGGGGAGGTTTAGGTTGGATCTTAGGAAGCACTTCCTCACAGAAAGAGCGATTAGACACTGGAATAGACTGACCAGGGAGGAGGTGGTGGAGTTGCCATCCCTGGAGGTGTTTAAGGAAAGAATGGATGTGGCGCTTAGTGACATGGTCTAGCTGATGTCATGGTGTTGGGTCATAAGCTGAACTTGATGATCTTGGAGGTCTACTGCAGCTTCAGAAATTCTATGATTCTGTGACCTCACCTCCAAGCCTTTTCTTTGACTAAAAGGGTATGGAGATGAGGTTTAGCACCTTGGGCTGTAACCTAATGAGATCTAGCCCCATTGAGAGAGTTGGAAAGCTGACTAGTAACATAAGCTTCATCTGAAACCTCTGACATGGGAAGCAGACCCAACTCTCCTGAATTTATGCAGCATATTAGTAGATGTCCTTAGTACATCACACATAAAACTGATGAGATTAATTTCTATTTCTTCAGAAAGCATTTCTACAGTAATTCTTTCTAATTCATTTTTAGCAAATTAGAGCAAAATAGAGCAAAAAACCTTTTCTCTCTTAATTTCCCAGACCTCACCCAAACAACACCATCTTTTTCAATCTTTCTTTTCAAGGATGTTGTTTTTTGAAGCAGCCTATTTCTGGTTTTGTCTTAAATGGGATCCTGGGCTCCCTGGTCCCTACAGATTTGCCCTGAATACACAGCAAGAAGGAATATGCACTGCTAGAGTCCACCTGCTTGTCGTTCAGCCCCTTGTCTTGCCATGAGCTCTGCTGTGAAGTGCTCCAGGCTCACCAACATGTGCTTCTCATCAGCAGCAGAGGAAGCTTGAGCTGATAGAGTCAAACTGGATGAGCTAATCATTTTAATCAACAAATCCCTGAATACAAGAGATGCAGCTGCCTGTACAATCCAGCCAGCTCAGGGGAGAACAGAAATTAGCTTGTTGAAATGCTAATGAAGAGGCAAAATTGCTGAAGCAATACACAGAGCAAGACCAGGGTCCTTGGGGGAGTGTGTATGGAAGAGGAACCTGACTCCATGAGAGGCATGTCCTGGTGGCTTGTGGTTGTGAAGAATCTGCAAATTCAGATCAGAGCCAGATGGGGAGAGAAGCAGCAGGACTTCCCCAGAGCTTCTACATTTGGGTGTAGACTCTGGTGCTGGCCTATCTGGTGCTTTACCATGGGCTATTAACACGATTCTTACGTATTTAAGTGTTTTAGCTTATTAAGGAGTACCAAGAGGATGTTTCTTACCCCTAATTAATCTCTCCTCACTCCTCATGTCTCACTTCATTCTCTTCTTTATGATTCCCTATGGGCCTCCAGCTCTGGAAATCTCATTACCACAACCACCACCTCATACTCCCTTCAAAGCTCATGTTATTACAGACCCCAACTGTTCTTGTAAGGAGAGCAACGGATCCATTTCAACTTTCTCCTGGGCCTTCTCAGGCATTTTAAGCTGTTCAATTATTTGCCCATCAATTACATGAATTAGGCATAGCAGTGAAATCAGGACCCACTGTCTGAGGTGCAAATGAAGCAAATAAACCTCAGCCCTCTCCCCAGTGAATTTACAATCCACCTGTATGTGCAGCATTGGCTCTCCAGGGTCTACTGTGAGAAAAATATCCTTAAAAAGTATAAAAAGTAACCACTTATTGAAGGAAAATTGAACTTAATCAGCACAGAAACACATGGGAAGGTGTTAGCTTGGAAGGCCATGAAGAGGTTTCTGTCACTTCAGTGTGTTTGCAGGTCTGTTTTATTCCAGCAAGATATGAGAAGATGATCTGTATTTGTGAAAACATTACTGAGCATCTGAGTGTTGATCAGAGCACAAGGGTCATCCTCTTATATCCCAAAATCCCTTCCTGGGAGTTGTACTGCATAATCTTAGCACAAGTACTGAGTCTACCAGCCTCTATGACATATATCATGTAACACATTTGAGACTTGGTCTAAGTTCTCAAAATCGAAGGTCTAGGGTAAATTGGGTTGTCTTCTCTCTACTCCTCGCAAGCTCCTTGGTGCTTCTGATACTTATCACAGGCAGAAGGGGTATTTTCAAGTGCCTTTTGTCCTCCCACTAGTCCATTGTCCATATCCCACCCTTTTGCCTCCACCAAAGGCATGATAACGTGCGTCTTGATGGTCTTATAGGTGCTGTGCTTCAGTCCTTCTCTAGGTGCTGAACTCATGAGCATTGATCAGGGCTTCATAAGTATAGTTTCAACTTCTAAATTCAATGGCTGTGTGCCAAACACCTGAAAATCTTCTCTCCCCATCCTCCCCCACCATGAGTCTTGAGGTGTGCGTTCAAAACCAGAAAGATCCGGGCTGAGAAGCTTTGGCTGGACTGAATAGCCTCAAGTCCTTGACAGAACTGCTTAACTTCAGTGGTACTCCAGCAGTGATGAATTCTGACCTTTACACAAAATCCAAGGCAGAGCAAGCAAGGGTGTCTCTGTATTCTAATTTAAATTTTACACTCAAAGGATATACATACATTTTAAACCCACCTCTTTAATCCTTGCAGCTGAACCATTCAGCTCTTGTGTTGCCACTGAGAATTCAGGCGAAATGTTTGACAGAGTGTGAGGGAGCTGCTCTGCATCATTAAGGAAAGCAGAGGTAGGGGGCGAGAGTGTGTGACCTCTGGAAGAACAACACGCACTGAATGCATCAAACAGTAAAATGTTGCCAGATAAGGAAAAGGAGAGGATTAAAACCCTTAAACCACACTTGAAATCACATATGCCTAGAAGTAGACAAATTCCTTCCTAACTTGTTTTCTCCCTATATAATTAGTCTTCAAATATGCTTACTGGAGTGAGTGCATTTGTCCCAATCTAAGGAAACAAATAGAATGATGTAACTGGTTTCTTTCAGTTCCCACTTCAGTGCAACTTCACAATACCCTTGGACTTCAGGGGATTAAGTTCCTGTCTTGGCCATGGTCCAGTTACTGGTCATTGCTATTTGTCGATTATCCCAGCATTCCAGAAAACATTTTATCCCCTTCATTAACTCACAATTGACCAATCACATAAATCAGGTTAAGGACTAGTGGACATGTCTACAAAGAAAGGAGAGATTCAAAGAAAGGCCAGATTAAAGAACATGCTGAATTTGATGTTTTTTTTTTAAGATCTCTATACTTGAAATTGCAAATAATGACTTCTGGAAAAAAAAATAAAGAATATTAACTAAACATACCACTCTTTTGTTCACGGTTTGAAAAAAAAATTTAAAAATATCTTTTCTCTAGAGGAAGTCCCCACTTTCTTAAAGACACACCACTCATTTCCATCACCATGTTTAAAGACAGATTACACATGTAACGCCTTTGAACCTGTGAATATGCGGATGCACAACCGTGTGTCTGTTGTGGGCTCGCTGTGTTACCAGCACACTGGTGTGCTGCTCTGTATACAGATGAACAGTGGGGGGGACACTGGTGAAAGGTTGTACTTAAATCTACATGGACCTTTAATTCAGCAAGAGTCAGGAGAAGAATTGGCACCAATTTCAGTGAGAGCAAGACAGTGTCTTGTACAAAATCAGTTGTCATCTTTATGGTGGTAGCTGAGAAGAATTCTGGTGCAGGGCTGTAACCTCTCTTGCTTGAACCCAAGAACCCTCAAGTCTCCTCCAAGGTAACTATTAGGATTGCAGTTTTGCATCTTGCTCTTCCCACGCCTCCTTCTTTGTTTGCCTGAGTGGCAACCCTAGAGCCATAGGAGAGTGATGCAATTCCTTGTGCCTCTTGGTGGTATTTGGAATACATATTTTTCTCGGTTTGACTTGGGAGAGAATGTTTCCAAGAATGTAACTGGATGGGTTTTAAATTGTATACTTCTCCATGGGCCATTCTCTGAGCTCTTGCGTACGTGTGACCAATATGTCTCTGTCTGTGGGCAGGACCAGTAAATGCTGCCTGATGATGGGTGACTGATGTGCCCACATCCTCTCCAGTCAAGACCTGGGTTGCTGTGGGCTCCTGGAGGAGAGGCAAAATATGTAGTTCCCTTCTTTTGACATTTGTGGGGTGTGATTTTCTGTAATAAAGTGTATGTGTTATTTTTGCATACAAAACTGCTCTATCTAAGGGATTTGGACCCTACAAGAAGACAGATATTCTTATTACAACATTTACTTCATCAAGGAAGAGAAATTTAATCTGCCTAATTAGTCCAGGACCTATTTTCTTTCCTCCTGAGAGAGAAAGGGACTATCATGACCCAGCATGGCAATGAGGGTGAAAGCACGGAATGACAGAATCATAGAATCTCTCAAGTTGGAAGGGACCTGTAAGGATCATCAAGTCCAACACCCTGCTCCTCACAGGACTACCTATAACTAAATCACATGACTAAAATCAGAGACAGTATAGAGCTTTTCCTCCTTCACAGTGTCTATGCTTTGACCCTCATGAAAAATGTCTTCTAAAACCCCCTGACACTGCCTCTGTGCAGGTTTTCTATCACTTGGAAAACACAGAGCTGCTTGATTTAGGAGTTGGAGTTTGCAGATGAGAGCTGTGGGCCATCTTCAGGGAGATGCATCTTTAAACAGAGATGAGTCTGTTGCTGCTCTGTCTGGGATAGGTATGCACCTTTGCATTTCCATCAAAGATGCAATTTTTATCGGACCTTGTGTGACACCACAGTTAACTGAAGATAGTCACACATGCTCTTCTGGCCTTGGGATAGTTGGCATAACAAAAATCTTTGGAAGGCTGAGGGCTCCAGACATTTTCTTCCTGCTCAAACTGGTCCTTGCTGGCCTTAAGCACTATGTATGTACTGGTGAATTAACTATGTGTTTGACCCGTGTCTGATGTTGAGACTTCTGTGTACCAAATTATCCCAGATGCTGTCTCTAAGTCTCCCAAGTGGTGGCCATGAGAAAACTGGTCCCAGAAACTGAATCTTGACCCATGCCCAGAAATTGTTTGCAGCAAAAAACAGCTGGCTCTGGACAAAACAATGATAGTGGCTGTTCTAGTGGCTGCACAGTAAAGATAACTGATCGAGAGTGCTCCTTGGGCCAGTTTGTCTGCTGTTGTAGATGGACCCAAAGTACCTGAGCACTTCATTCCCATGAGCTAGTGTCTGTATCCATATAGCACTTATGTGGGCACTTACTCATTAATCTCCAGATGTCTTCTGCTTTCTTGCTGACAGCTACTCTCCTAGAGGAAAATTGGAAGATCACTGAAGGTAGGTCAACCCCATGATGTTAAGTGCAGGGTCTAATCACTGTGGTTAACTAACCACGCAAACAGCTCTTCCTGACAGCACTGTTTAGTATTTCATTAGGTGCCAATGACAGTGGGATATACCTGCAAGCTCTAGTTCTACCTGCCTCTGCAAAGCTTGCAGAGGAACAGATGATGGCAATGAAGCTGACACTATTGCCCTCACCAATGCTGAACACCTGGACCATCACCCCCACTTCTGCATGCTCCTGGGCGCCATGGGTCTGGCTCATCCATCATCTGAAGAAACAGATCCACTGTTCATACCACCCTCTGTGGCTGGCTGCAATGCCAGGGGATCTGGTAGACACTGTTGTGTGAAAGGTGCTGAGCAATGAACCATTTTCTTTAATAGAGCTGAAATGGAAAATCTGTGACTCATAGGTCATGAAGGCTCCAGAGGGTAGCATGGAGACAATGTCTCTCAGAAAAGTTTTTTGAAGAAGAATCATTACCCTTGGAGGAATGTAAAACTGACTGGTGGGATGTTGGAGATGTTAGTCTCAGCTTCTTTGGTCCAGTAGGGACCTATTCAATGGAAGGATAGAAAATCCTCTAGTACAAGCAGTGTCAAAGACCCTAGACATCCCACACTGCCTTGGCAACACTAGAAGGTAAACTTAGTCTTTGGTGGGATAGTGACCCTCTTCTCCCAAGAGCTATGACCCAAGGATCAAAAAAGAAGGGAAAACAGAAATCCTGCATGGTCACTTTCCTCATTTTAATACTTGGGGTTTTTTGAGGGCATTTTTTGTAATGTGGATGCATCACTGATTTATACAGTGGCACACAAGCATCAGTGTGACAATGTTTATACTGTTAAAAGGTTCTGTGATGTGCCAGGGAAGAATTAAAAACAATATATCTAACAGACCTGCCAGGGTCTACATTTGAAGCATCTGCCCTGCCGTTGGTAGCACCTAAGTCAGTCCCCTCAATATCAGTGGACAAAGCTCAGAGTTATGCTTTCTAATTCCTCAACGTATTCTGACAAGGAAAGATGGAAGTCAACATGAATTAATTGTTGAGAGTCTAAGGAATGGAAGTGGTCCCTTGCTTGAGATTCATTGAGCGTAATGCATTAAACACAGGCTGTGATTTAAAATCCCAAATACCATTTGGCATCCATCTAGATGATGCCTAAATAAGAACAGTTTTTCACCCATTACTTTTAAGCAGTCTTCCTGGCAAAAGGACAATGACATACTGTGCTGCTATTGCATTTGCACCCATTTTTCACTAAGTACTGATTTATGTTTATTTAATCACCATTACTGGTTTGTATGTTATGCTTCATTTCTTTAAATAGTATGATTTCCACCCCACCCCCCCCCAAAAAAAAATCTGAGTAAAGGATTTATGATGGAAAATCCATAAAAGGTCCCTTTTGTTCCACCTAATTGAATTTTGCCTCCTGTTACCATTACCTTATTCCTGTTCACAGCACAGAGAATTAAAAGCTTTGGCAAGGTTTTGGGTGAGTACATCCAAGAAGTTAGAAATCTTGGCCATTTTTCTGGAAGGTATTGTGTAAGCAGACATCCTGGACATATCCCTCCACTTTCCCCCTTCCCTTCTGCATCATTCCTACAGTCATCCTGAAGTTGTGGCATAGCCACATTCAAGTAGTCTGTAGGATGTTCCTTCTAAACCCTTCATTTGTTCAAAAAGGTTTGCTAGGTCTGTTTGGCATTTAAATCTTTAAGAAATGGCTCAGGTAATAGTGGCAGTCCTTAGCCCTTCATTCTGCAGGTCTTTGGTTCGGGAGCAATTCCAACCCTAGCAATTACCTGGCAGCATCACGTTGCAGCTTTATGTCATGCCCTTCCTGTCTCACGCCACTGCTAAAAGGAGCAGTTCAGTGACTTCTTTCAAAGCTGAAACCCACATCCATGATTTCCTGCCCCAAAAGGACCAATTTATTTTGTGGTTTTGTTTTTAACCATGCTCAAATCCTGTCTATTCTTAACAAAGATGTGATCCTTTGTGTGCTAATGAATTAGCCAGTCTACATATGAACTTTCTTCCAGAAAGAACATGCTGCTCAGAGAGGTCAAAGCCTCTCAGTTGCCAACAGAAATAGAATTTAACTAGTAGGAGGCATTTTGAAAACAAAGTGTCTGTGCTCTTGACCCAGCTCCACAAAATGAATGGGAAACTCCCTGTGGTCTGCAGTGCAAAACTGAGATCCTCCAGACCTGGTTCAGCTGCTGAGTGAAGTGTCGGCACATGATTTGGATGGGGACTTGGACCTTCAGGTGTTCAGATGTGTCAACGACCTAGTTTTTCAGTACAAGTTTCACAGTCAGCCATACATACCATCTCAGGGAAGAAGAGGGCCTTTAGAAGAAAATTTCTTGTGCCTAAGGACATTGGAAGACTGAAAAGCTGGCACAGGTCTATTATGAACAACCTGGCACATAGTTTGCCAGAAGTTAAGGATGGTTTGCTGGATAGTCAAGTGTACATACATATGTGCATATATATATAAATGCCAAGTGCACCCTGTGCACATCCAGATAAACTTTGAAAATGCTGAACACTGACACATCTCACCTATAGCTAAATCATGCCAAACTGAGTACAAGAGACATTTCTCTTATACTCAGCCAAGCTGTTCCACCAGCAAGGTGTGCACCCACTCGTACTTATAGGGCATCTGTTAGGATAGGCATTTTGCAAAATGCATCTGGAAGACAGAAGACTGAAAGAAGATTTTTTCCAAAGCATAATTTATACCATTAGCTACTTAATAGTTATTAGGTCACTTAGGTGGCTTCTACCCCATATCACTCATCCAAATAACACAATGATAAAATCCTTTTGCTGGATTAGAAACATGACTTTGTACAGTATAAATGAGGTTAGCTCCTTTCTGCAGACATTAGTCTTGGCAAAAGTCTGCCTCATCTCAGGAATAAGGGCATTCTTATGGATCCAATTAGAGAAAAAACACTCTCTGGCAAGAAAGAACAAAACCTGTAATACTTGTGATTATACAATGGCAGCTGGAATAAAATTTTCTCATACGGGAACATGTGAGCTCAATATGTAAGGAGAAACTGGGCTTGTCAGACTTAATTAGAGTGAGAGAAATGGCCTGTGGTCAGGAACTGCACACATTGTCCACTCCTGGCCTCTGGGGCTGAGCCAAACTCAGAGGTCAGTGGGATAGGACCCTGTACTTCACTCCCAGAGACAGGATTTCACACCAAGGGCTTCTCACTGGTGGTGGTGAGAAAACTGTGGACTTTCATTAAAACATTATCTCATCCCAGTGACTGCAAGACAGAGGTTTCACCAGAAAGTTTCAAAGTGCACTCTAAATAGCTGGAATGGGATAGGAGCCAGCATGTTGCAGCAAAATGTACACATGGTGGAGGCTGGTTTGGACAGTAAGAGGGCCATCGCGGGTAATACATCAGATCCATCCACCTGAAGTACATAAATAGCTGTAATTACATCAGTACCTAAGTGTTTCATAGCACTCTTCTAAGCTAGAGATTTCCTGTTATTCCCAATTTATATGGAGGCCTGGGTGACAAGGAGACTATAGGATTTCAGTGGGATCTAGACATTCAATTGCCTTCCAAGACCTACCCTTGGGGACATGTGTGTCATCACGCAAGAATGGCCTCTGAAGGGCTGCCAAGCCGCCTGTCCATGAGATGGTGGAGCTAGAGTGCACTTGCGCTGGTGGACCAACATGCTGTGCTCTTTTGGGTACCAGGGCTCATGCAGGGTTTGGAGGTTGCTTTAAAGACAGTATAGAAATAGGTGCAGATTTACTGAGAGAGTAGAGTAGGGCAAGAAAGTTGTAGCCTCATCACTGGCATCATGCATTGAATCAAGCATGTTCCTGCTCTCTGAGTCAGGACCCTGGATCTTGGGGGTTGGTCCCCTAACAACGGCTTCCAAGGTGATAGTCAACCAGTTTTATTTTCCTTAAGCTTTTGCTGAACTAAGTACATCAAAATGAAGCAGAATCATGAGGTGGTGGAAAAGGTTTAGCAAAAGCTTTAGGAAAAGGCAGTAAGAGAGGCACTGTTACCAAAATGCACGAATGCAAATCTATTTGAGACAATTCTAACATAGGAGGACAAATAGATAAAGTGTGAGGGATTTATGAAGGCTTTGCTAAAATAAAACTGTGAACACAGATAAGTCATTTTATCCAGTTTTTGGTAGTTAGATGGAGGATTATATTCTTCTTTTGCCTTCTCCATATTATGTGTTTATATTTTATGCTCCCAGGACAGAAGTTGTCCTGAAGAGTGACTAGGGCTTCACTATATGCTGAGATTTCTAAGTGTTACTATAAATACAAAGGTAGATTAGTGCGTGCCCTCTTCTGAATCAAGCCAAATACTACTTGTCCTGCAGACTCAGTATCTTTGCTTCTGGCAAATAAAACCTTGCAGTCTGGGGAAAGGGAAGCCCATAAAATGCTCGATCTTCACTTTAAGGGCGTTCTCCCACTTTATGTAAAGGGAAGTGGACATATCTTAAAGAAACACAAGAAAATCCCTGCTTTTGCCTGACATGATTATTCAAGTCATCATGCTCTCATCTGAAAGTGCATCATGTACCCTACCAAAGGCTATGAAGGGTTATGTCCCTAGGCTCCCTTCTTGAGGCAAATGTACAAGTGGTATCTTGGGCTCAGATGTACGCAATCCTTTGAAATTTGATTTGTCTTCTGGTCCTGTTGCCTGTTATGCAGAGTGGTAGTGGGTGGAACTGTCATGTTGATGTCCCTATTGGTGACCACATGTATTTCAGGAATGCTCTGTAATACAACCTGGCTCATTGTTGACAGTCAGAACTTTCCATGAAGTCCACAGACTCCTTTTCTTCAACTTGGCTTGCTTACTTATTAGGAGGCCAGTAATGAAACAGGTGTGCCTGGAGTGCAAGCATGGACCACCGTGTCAGACTGCAAGGTTCAGGCAAAGCAGGAGATAGCACTTCCTGGGGAAGAGATCTCTTGCCACCGTATGCAGGTTGTCCTTATATATCCATCATTGCCTGGTGTATTACCCAAGGGTAAAGATCTGACCAACTTCTAAGCAGGCAGTGTGCCATCATAACAGATGGGCATAAATGGGACAGCCAAGAAGCCATGTATGTGCATCTACTGTGTTTAAGGGTTGGATTCCCAGCCAGGAACGTCGGAGCAGCTGTCCACCCTCAGTTTACGTGCCTATAGTTTAGGGGGATCTGCCATCACTAATCCAGCTTCAGAGCTGGTTTAACTTTCAGAAATTAAAAATAGCATGCACTGCCCCATATGGAGAGTAAGTCTTGACCCATTTACATCAAGGGTTTGTGTGGGTGAATGGAGGGGGGCCTGGCATCAAAGAACAGCAGGGTGGGGAAGTGCGTTGACTTCCATTTGTCTTTTTATTGGGATCTGCTGTGGGATTGTGTTAGGAATGCCTCTGCACACCAGCCAGCTCTAGCCAGGGTGCCCAAGGCAGCAATTGGTCTTTGTTCCCTTGGATCAGAGAGGACCAGATTCTGATTTGCTATTCATCTCAGTCCTTCAGCTCCATGTTACACCATGTCGGTAGTGGTTGGATCTGGCGGTTCAAAATTGACATTTTAAAGCTCTGAATTCCTCGTACTTAAAGATGAATCCTGGTAAATGCCTAAAATCTGAATTTCAGATTCCACCACTGACAGATGCCTTGTGGATGCACTTATTTCTGCAAGAAAGATGTGCTGGTGTTGCAGAGGTGTGGGTGTGGCTCTTTACAGGGAAGGAATATTTTCCCTGAGTCTAATTGTCACACTTTTAGGTATATTTGGAGTCTCAGACCTAGAACTAATAAAGGATTTAGACTGGAAAAGTCACTTAAGAACCTGCCTTAGATGCCTAATTACTAGAGAGGGATCCAGACCTATGAGTTGAGGGCTGTGGCTTATATCCTTCACAGATCACTTACGAAAGGGTGTGGAATAATCAACATATGGGGAGCCACTCCACTTAACCCCAAGGAAAGGATAAACATCAATGTCTGCAGTCTTGCACCTCCTGAAACCTGGGGTATTGATAGCCTGATGACTGAAGTATCTCAATTAGTGATCATCCAAAGCATGGAGATCCAAAGCATCTCAATCTATATGAGACATTTGTGTAAAATGTGACCAGAGCCCAGAATTTATCCTCTTTCCTCTCGTAAAATGTTAATTTATGAGACACGAGGGTATTGGAAGAAAGTGGCTGTACTTTTATATCCCAACTGGTCTGACTAGTCGCTTGTCCTAGTATCTCTACTCAAAGCAGTGGTTGCTCCCTGCTAGGCTTCAGTGTGAGTTAGGTACCTGACAGAAAGGCTGATGTTGGAAAGGTAGCTGACAGTACAAATCAAAACATTTAGGGGGAAGCTTTGGAGCTATAGCTGAAGAATTTGGTAGGTCTGCACTGTGCACAGAGGCCCAACTTACCCACCCGGCCTTATCTGTAGTCTGAATTCTCAAGCGTGCTGTGATCCTGACAGGATTTCAACTTGGAGATCTTACTTTAGGTGCCACAAATGTTGCAAAAAGTTGATCAGGAATTACCCAAATTCCCATTTTTCAAAGTTACTTGAGTTTTGTGACTTGAGATTTAGGGCATGGCTGCACAAAATCATTGCCAAGTAAGACAGGGGATTAGACCTCACCAACCGTGGGTAAATGCTTGTTTTTACTCAAGATAGGTTGTGAGGTAGATCAAAGCAGTTGGGGTTAGCTGTAACCCTGGAGTATTCCATCAGTCAGCCATCACAACGTTGCCTATAGTCTGTATGCCAGATCTTCTCCTATTTATGGCTTTGCCTGTAGAAATCTGCTGGTATAGGTATAGTTGTGGGTTGTGGGTTTACCCTTCAAGGTCACACATGCAGCTGGAAATTTTTTCCATCATCTGAAACATCTTACCTTTACCACCTTTCTCTTCTGTGGTATTATTTATTTTCCAGTTTTTCAGTCTTGTATTTAAGTCTCATAAAGTGTGAATTTGTATCTCATAAGAGAGATATGAAGCAAAATGTTGAATTATGTCATGGCATCTTGAGTTATGTGTTCAGTTCTGGGCCCCTCACCACAAGAAAGCCATTGAGTTGCTGGAGTGAGTTCAGAGGAGGGCAACCAAGCTGATGAAGAGTCTGGAGAACAAGTCCTCTGAGGAGAAGCTGAGAGAATTGGGATTGTTTAGTTTGGAGAAGAAGAGGGGTGCAGCCTCTTCCCTCAAGGAAACAATGACAGAACTAGAGGACATGGCCTGAAGTTGCACCAGGGGAGGTTTAGATTAGATATTAGGAAGAATTTCTTTATTGAAAGAGTAGTCAGGTGCTGGAATGGGCTGCCTCGGGAGGTGGTGGAGTCACCATCCCTGGAGGTATTCAAAAAACAAGCAGATGAGGCACTTCAGGACACGCTCTAGTCAGATGGTGACTGTGGTTGTTGTGGTTTTGTTTGGTTGGGGATTTTTTTTGTTGTTTGTGTTTGTTTGTTTGTTTGGGGGGGGTGTTGATGGTGTGGTGATCTTAGAGGTCTTTTCCAGCCATGACAATTCTGTGTTTCTGTGATCTTCCAGGGGCCCTTGTGCACACTGCAGTGTTATGTGGTATTTGCAGTTCACGAGTGACCTGCTGGGATATATCCATCAGAGCACTATTATCACAGCCATGAAAACTCACACACTAATTGTGGTATGTGACTTCTCCTGAGTGACTACATTTCAACCCAGAGTTTATGAATAGCATGTGTCTATATTAATGTTTTCCCCATTTACTGAGAGGAGAAGGAATTTGGGAGTGTATTGCCTCTCCAAAGTGATTCTACACAACACTTTCTTGGGGTGCTCTACCGATGATAATTTGACCCATTACCCAGTTGGTAACTTTCTTGTAATTCACATCCCATAATTTCAGTATATTTTATTCACAGCCTGCAAACACTGTGTTGCAATGTAAACTAGGGTGAATAATTTCTGGAAATGCACACCCTGAAATTACATTATTAGCAGTGAAATAATAAGCGGGATAGGAAGAAAGGGGGCATAACATCTCTAAATGTTAATTTTGAGGAGTTATTGGAACATATTAAACCAGAATAACTGTTAAGCCCAATTGTTACCTGAGATCTGTTATGTATTCAGTATTTCTTCTCAGATGATGCCAAGTTATNATCCCTGGAGGTATTCAAAAAACAAGCAGATGAGGCACTTCAGGACACGCTCTAGTCAGATGGTGACTGTGGTTGTTGTGGTTTTGTTTGGTTGGGGATTTTTTTTGTTGTTTGTGTTTGTTTGTTTGTTTGGGGGGGGTGTTGATGGTGTGGTGATCTTAGAGGTCTTTTCCAGCCATGACAATTCTGTGTTTCTGTGATCTTCCAGGGGCCCTTGTGCACACTGCAGTGTTATGTGGTATTTGCAGTTCACGAGTGACCTGCTGGGATATATCCATCAGAGCACTATTATCACAGCCATGAAAACTCACACACTAATTGTGGTATGTGACTTCTCCTGAGTGACTACATTTCAACCCAGAGTTTATGAATAGCATGTGTCTATATTAATGTTTTCCCCATTTACTGAGAGGAGAAGGAATTTGGGAGTGTATTGCCTCTCCAAAGTGATTCTACACAACACTTTCTTGGGGTGCTCTACCGATGATAATTTGACCCATTACCCAGTTGGTAACTTTCTTGTAATTCACATCCCATAATTTCAGTATATTTTATTCACAGCCTGCAAACACTGTGTTGCAATGTAAACTAGGGTGAATAATTTCTGGAAATGCACACCCTGAAATTACATTATTAGCAGTGAAATAATAAGCGGGATAGGAAGAAAGGGGGCATAACATCTCTAAATGTTAATTTTGAGGAGTTATTGGAACATATTAAACCAGAATAACTGTTAAGCCCAATTGTTACCTGAGATCTGTTATGTATTCAGTATTTCTTCTCAGATGATGCCAAGTTATCCTGAAGATCAGCCTCTTTTCAGCTGTGCCCTGTGATAGGACAAGAGGTAATGGCAGCAAGCTGTAACACAGGAAGTTCTACCTCAACATGAGGAAAAACAACTTCACTGTGACAGTGACAGAGCCTGGAACAGGCTGACCAGAGAGTCTGTGGAGTCTCCTTCTCTAGAAACTTTCAAACCCACCTGAATATGTTATTGTGTGGCATGCTCTGGGTGATCCTGTGCTGGCAGGGGGTTTGGACTCAATGCTCTCCAGAGGTCCCTTCCAAACCTTACCATTCTATGATTCTATGACTGATTCCATGAAGATGAAAAAGGGTAAGGTTTTGGTAAGCAGGTAATGACCCAATAATTCAGAAGATCTGACAACAGAGGATTTACCCACAGTATTTATTTAGCTGCTGCCTAAATAAAGGAATAGCCTAATTTGTGATATTAATGATTAATACAATGTGAAATTCTTCTTAAAAACACAACTCACAGACTTAAAAATAAGTCAAGAGTAAAAATTAGTATGATGTAAACATGAGTGAGATGTATCAAACAAGTTCATGATTGTTGAGGACAATATATGAACCTTGTTTGAAGCAGGGATGGTTACCCTTCTCTTCCTCATATTCAGCTTTCACCATTGGTCTTGATTCCCCTCTTCTGGCTGAGTGGATTTCTGCCTCCGTTAAAGAGAGCAGAGCACCTTCACAAGAAATGGCTGTGAATCTTTCACTTTGGTAGGGTGGTTAGGTCTGTTTCCAGGAGGAATTATGACTAATTAATTTGGGAGCAGCATGGGAAAACTCAGAGTTATCCTCCACCCAGGCTGGAGCAGGGACGTCCGTGGCACCAGCCTGTCCTGCATCCTCTGGCTCCTGCTGGCGACATGGCCGTGTCGGTGTTGGCATCCCCTGCCACTCCCCAGCCTTGGCACCTGGAGCACTCAGGTTCGGTGCATGAAGAAAAAACCTCTGTTGCAACAAGGCAGAATAAGGCTTTGCTTTCAGGAACTTTCTGGACTTGCCTACTCCCCAGGCACTATAACAGTCCAACAAATACTTTGTGAGCCAGCTTTCGCACTGCTTCTAGGAACACACAGAATATTCAACCAAATGTCATGCATCGTCTGTTTGACCTCTTGGCATTCATTGACATAAGTTTACCTCATAGCTACTATTTTCCTAATAAAGTCTGTTTAGGGTTTGTTTTTCAAGCTTAATGGAAAATCCCAAATTGTGTCATGACAAAAGTAAACACTCCTACATGTTGAACATGTTCTGTTTTCCATTGCTTGGCTGCCAGTGTCTGGGGGTGAAAAAAAGGCTCAACCAGGCTGAGTGTCAAGAGTGTAGTAGAAGTGGGTGGCAGCCAGTGTGGAGTCTGGAGCTTGTGTGCTGCTGCAACAGCTGAGTCACTGTTGCCCTAGTCCATCCACAAAGGATCAACAACCAAAGATTTCCCCTTAACAGCTGCAGCTATCCCTGCCCAATCAGTTCACACTTTGCAAGTTCAGGTAGCCTTTAAGCTCTTGGAGTGATACACCCCTACTGATGTTTTCTCACTTTCTGTGTGTGTTTAAATGTCCATCAGGTCAGGGAGACAAGGAGAGATGAGCTGGAGCAGGCATATTGTTTTCCAATCTCAAGTTCAGTCTCCTACCTTTCAGGGCTGTTTTTCAGCCCACAGCTATATAAGAGAGTTGGAGGATAGGCAGACCAGCCTTGAAGACCTTACATTAGTGGAGGATTCACAGCTGAGTTACATACCTAAGCACACTGAAAAATTTTATTTTCTGTGTCAGTTTTATTCCCCACGCTACTAAGAGCTGCCTTCCCATTTAAGTGCAAGTTTTAAGCTTCAGAGTCTTTGCCTCAGACACACTCCACATCTGATCTAGTGCATATAAAATCACAGAAACACAGAATTCTTTGGGTTGGAAGGGACCCTTAAAGGTCATCTAGTTCCAAACTCCCTGCAGTGAGCAGGGACACCTGCAACTAGATCAGGTTGCTCAGAGCCCCATCCGACCTGACCTTCAATGTTTCCAGGGATGGAACATCTACTAATTCTCTGGACAACATGTGACAGTGTTTTAACACACACACTGCAAAAAAATTTCTTTCTTACATCTAGTCTAAATATCTCTTCTTTTAGTCCAAAACTATTGCTCCTTGTCCTGCTAAAAAGATTGTCCCCATCTTTCTTATAGGCCCCCTTTAAGTATTGAAACTCTACAGTGAGGTCTCTTCGGAGTCTTCTCCAGGTTGAAAAACCCCAACTCTCTCAGCCTGTCCTCACAGCAGAGGTGCTTCAACTCTGATCATTTTTGTGGCCTCCTCTGGACCTGCTCAATGAGGTTCATGTCTTCTTTCTGCTGAGGACTCCAGAGCTGGACCCAGTACTCCAGGTGGGGTCTCACCAGAGCAGAATAGAGGGGCAGAATCACCTCCCTTGACCTCTGGTAATGTTGTTTTTGATGCAGGCTAAGATACAGTTGGCCTTCTGGGCTACAAGTGCTCATTGCCAGCTGATGTCCATCTTTTCATCTACCAGTACCCCTGAAGTCCTTCTCCATGGGGTTGTTCTTAATCACATCAACTCCCAGCCTGTATTGGTACTGGGGATTGCCCTAACCCATGTGCAGGACCTTGCAATTTGCCTTGTTGAGACTCATGAGTTTCACACAGGCCCATTTCTCAAGCTTGTCTAGGTCCCTCTGGATGACATCCCATCCCTCAGGTGTGTCACCACACCACTCAACTTGATATCATCTGCAAACTTGCTGAAGATGCACTCAATTCTACTGTCTATGTGACTGATGAAAAGATTAATCATCCCAGTATGGACCCCTGAAGGATGGATACCACCATCTCCATCTGGACATCAAGCCATTGAGCCTTAACTGGAATACAGTTTTAAAAGGCTGATGTTTTGAGACAGACTTTGAGGCAGACTGATTTCAGCAGGGAACTCCTCATTTGCACTATGGGGAGGGGAGAACTGTTTTTTTTTCTGCATGGAGCCAACTTTGAGGTCTGACTGATGAACATGAGTTCAAGCATACTGTGTCCTCCTTGCGTCTGTGATTTACCAGGCCTTCCTGAATCAGCAGGATGATGTCTAAGATCTTACTTGTGGGAAATCTCAGTGTCATTGATGAAATAGGTGACAACACTCCTATCAATTATCCAGCAGGAGTGATTTTTCTGAAAGGAGTTAGACCTCAGTAACAGAAATGCAAAAACATCTCAAAAGCTAATGTGGTCCAGTCGATCATGTTGAAATGAGAATTGTCTTGCAGAGATGTCTTCCTGGGAAGAAATGGAGGCAGCTTTGAGAAGAATTTGCTCAATGCTTTTGTATATGGGGAATTACTGGAGGTGGAAGGCTGAGTTACCCCACAAAGGGATCTGATTTCTCACAAGGTGAGTTTTCGTATTCGTTTTTCTCAAGCTGGGCACAGCACAGCTAAGTTTCCCAAAACTGCAAGTCACTTCAGAAATGTTTGGCTTTGGGGTCTGTCCTGAAAGCTTTTCTTGACATGTCCAAAGATAATCTCAAGTCTGCCAGAAGGACCTTGGAGCCAAAATATTAGCCTTTCATTTTTCATTTCTGTCTCCACTGAGTTTAGTCATGCTCTTAGTTAACAAGCAGCTTGCTTCTGCTGGAAGCTGCTTTGCTCAAGCCTTGCACTTCACATGGCCAAGTGTTTTTGCAAGGAGAGAAAAACCAGCTCCCCACCAGGCTGCCTGCTTAAGGAAAGCAGAAAGGTGGATGATCACTAAAGAGCTTTTTAACACTCCAAGAGTTTTGCCTGTTCTTTCTCTTCACTGAGCAAACTGATTGGCATCCAAGACACATTCAATCATACTCTGCAAAACAGCAATATTTTAACAGCTAAACGGCTTGTTCACTGAAAACCTCACATTTTCCAAAAAAACATGCCAAGCTGTGTTTGAAAGTCTACATGCGAATGGATCATGGGGTATGTGTGATAATTTCATAACTTACTGTGAGGATAGCAACATGCTTTTGTCAATGCAGTCACTGATACGTTTTCCAGAAATCCTTACCTTATGATAGATAAGTACAAATGTAAAATACAGGACTTACTTCAACTACGTACAAGTCCAGCAGTTTCTGGATGGAAAGCTGCCATCTTTTCACAGTTCGTAACAACAGTGTGTAAAATTTTAGAACTGAAATTGTATTTCTCCCACATACTGACTGCTGTAGGTGTTGTCACATGCTGCATGAGGTTTACAGCTGTGTGATGAGGTGAGCTGACTTCTGTTAGTAAAAGGTGACCAACTGAATACTGATTATAAAGCAATATGGCATCAGTGGCTTGACTCACCTTAATTTTTCCAGCTCTTCTCAAATACAAAGATTTTTAAGAGCTAAGCTTCTAACATCCTGGATTTTCCATAAATGTGTTAAGGAAAAGAACATTTAACAAAGATGCTCCTTTGCTCCTTAGAAAAGCAAAGACTCATCAAACAGGGTAGGTGAGGGTAGTGATCGAAATGGAAAAAAACCCAACATAAATATGGGCACATAGCGGACCAGTTAATAACACAAATAATCAAGAACCAATACTGACACAGGGCTGAAGCAAACATGCTGTGTGGGAGAAGAAAACAATACTTAAACAGAGCTCCATGAATAATTTGTTTAACCAGACAGAAGGATACCAACCAATGGAAAGTTAACAAGAGTGTAGCTGCAAACATTGGGATTAAGGATGTGTGAGTAGGGATGAGGACTCAAAATAGGGAAGAGCTGAAAAAAAATTGGGAGCAGAGTTAAAGAAAAGGAAAGTGGAAAACTGAGAATGTAACAGGCAAAATAATGAGATCCAGGGCAGAAGCCCAGCATACAGAGAAATTACACCTCACTTCATGGCACGAAAGTTGGTGTCAAGGGGTTGTTTTTGCAAATAATACAAGAGACCTTAAATAGCAGCAATTTAAGATGGCAGGGGGCCATGCGGTCCATCTACCCACTGTATCTGTCCACCATGGGATGTTTTCCCTCCAAAAGCTGGACTGACTCATGCTTTAATGTGTTTGCAGTTGCACAACTGCTTTTGGATTTCTGTGAAGCATGCGGACATTTCTTTTAACCTCCAGCCTTTGCTGCTGTTTATGAGCTTTTGATGGTGTTGTTTTGCATTTTTGAGTAAGTGAGAGTCAGACCCCATGACCCTGTGGGTTGGAGGGGACACTCCTCGTGGCTCACCCAGAGACTATTAGCTCCATTTAACAACATAAACGTTCAAGGGCCAAACTCAGTGCCACTGGAGGCAGTGGGAAGGTTGCCATCAGTTCAAATGGATCTAGGGCTCAGAGCCAAAAGTTTCTTTGACCAAGATAGGGAGACACTTGCACTCTGTACAGCTCAGGGAGGCTTGTGTTTTGTGATTCATTTCCCTTTTTCAGTATGTTGTGGCCTTTCAGTTTGAACATCCACTGGATGTGTGTAGTTAGCATGAGACTTATGACTTTACAAATTATATGCACTTAAGAACTGAAGTAATTTAAAGCCAGACAAGTTCCCCTCAAGATGACAGGTCCTAAGCAAAGGGCTCTTGAAGTTCAGGACTCTCCTTGCTTTTTTTTGAAGAGAAAGAGCCAAAAGCAGAAGTCAGTGGGATCCAGAACAGTTCTTCCACTTCCAGCACACTGAATGTCATGCCTGCACAGTGAAGAGGGGATGGATGAGAGAACTCCTGACCCCCACCTCTTCTGTTCAGTCTGCTCAGCTTGCAGCCCACTTGGCCCAGGGGCATCCTCTCCAGGCAGCCTGGAGTGCACATCAGTGGGCCAATGGAGAGCTGACAAGGCTAAGTTGAGAGGAAATGTAGGAAATGTCAGGTGTTTGGGACAGGGTAGAAAGATCAGATAGTCAAGGAAGTTTGTGTCTGCATTAGGTTTGCCTTCCTGGAAGCTATGTAGAATAATTCAGCCAAAAAAAATGGGAAAAAAAAAAAGGAAAAAGGCACAAGAAGAAATATTCATCAATAAAATGAAAAGACAAGTCACAAAGTTATTTGTAAGAAGGAATTTTATTTGAATTTCTAATATATTTAAGTTCTAATGTTTTGGGGTTTTTTTTTGCATTGGCTATTCTTTTTTTTTTGAGCAACCTGAGCAGCATTAGAAGTCCACTTATTTCACTAGCTTGTGCATCACGCTAACTATATCGTGTGGATGACAAATTTGGACTTGACAACCCAAATGGGACAGCCAGATCTGTATTCTTTAAAAAGATTTTTTCATTTTATACCACTATAAAAAATAATGATACAGTTCAATCCCAAACTCACTATAATTTGTATGGCATGAAATCCTTTCCCCCAAATTTGGACTTCTTAGTCAAAGTTTCAAAGATTTTTCTATCCTATATTTTCTCTGTCCTGAAAGGACATCAGGTCATTGCCTCATATAAAGGTATCTGGAAGGATTTAGCCAGTAAAATTAATTTATTGGTTTTCTATCAACAGTAATGCCTGGATTGGCCAAAACGGCATAACAGATTCAGGAACACACTGATTTAAAAATAGCATTTAATTCTGATATAATATGCTTCTGAGGTCTCTTTCAGTGAGATACTTTAATAACAAAAATGTAGGGAGTGCTGGCCTCAAAAGAATTTATGTGCTGGAGGCTCTGATCCTACCGATATAAATCTATGCCTAGATGGAGGACTCTATCTTGCAGAAAGTTCAGTACTGCTAATGATTATTGAGCCAGAAATGACCCCATTTAAATCTCAGTTCTCTGGCTGAGTTTGTGAAGCTGACAACTCCCCTGATTTGTAAACAGAGAGAAGAAAGCTGATCATGAACCACATATCCAAAATGGCAATTTTACAGCCATTTTTTCTGATTGCAGCTGTGCCATAAATAACCCAAGATAGCCCTCTTTAATAATTGTTTAGGAACTGGAAGCATAACTAACAATTTCCAAGTAACGAGGCTTTCATTTCTAACTGGATGGAAGAATATCAGAATTCAGGGTGTGACTGAGAAATGTCATCCCACAACTGTGTAGTCTGGCAGTTTTCCAAAGGCGCTCTTCACTGGCCTGGCATTGCTCCGTCTATGTGCCTGTACCACTTGGATATTGCCATGGGAGCAGATTTTGCCTAATACAAGGCTCTTTCATAAATCCTGTCCCTAAATGTGTTCTGCATGTTTTGAACCGATTCCATGAAAGTGTGAGCAGCATCCTCTATTCCAGGTCACCCCTCAACACAATTTGCCCTGAAGTCCTCAGGTGCTTGATATATGAAAGATATACCCCTCAAAAAACCAGACCTCTCTACATTTAACTATAAATATACTTGAATCCTCACGGAGGAAGCTTTTCTCTGACAAGAACAGGAGGCCCATGCAACTACCAAATGGCAAGACCATATCAAAAGTGCCCCAGAGAGTGCCCTGTAGTAGACTTGTTGCAGAAAGACCAAGGAGAAATCTGCTGGAAACAAAAGTAAACAACAGGAAACAAAAAGTTAAGCTGTTACATAGCTAGATTTAAGGACAAAACTTACAAATGGAGGCTGGAAGCAGATTTATACTGGGTATATAGTATCATGGCACCAAGAAATCTTGTTTAATTTTGCAGATACTGGGATTTAAATCAAAAAGTATTCATAGAACCTTCCTTCTTCGCTTTCCAACGGTTCTTTGACAGTAAGTCTTTCTCCTTCTGGGAAGCACTAGCAGCACTATTCTTTTCTGACTCAGATATTTGTTGGAATGACTTCCCATTCCAGAGACCAAAGATAAAAACATAAAATTAAAGCTTTCTAATTAATTAATACTAACTTTGATGTTAGCCTCCCCTAGGAGCAGCACCCTTTCTTACTAAGGTAAGCTCTCTTAGCCTGTGATAAGAAAACAAGTTATTTAATCAATATAATTTCCAGCGTACGTGTTCTTTGGCAGAGACTTTAAGTTGTCTCTTTTGAGTGTGTGTGTGTGTATCTGCGTGGACAGTGTGTACGTGTAAGCGTTCCCGTTTCAGAAAACAGGGTTGTTGGACATGGCTAGGAATGTGTCTGGCATCTTTAGAAGAAAGACTCAGAAGGAAATCAGTATTTGCAAGATATCCAGCTCTGACTAGTTTGTGGTTAACTTTCCGTTCCAAAATTGCTAATGGTGAGCTGTCCAGACCATGTCTCTTTACCAAAGAATTTTGGAATCATGAGAAAACAATGAGTTAGCCGTTAGGAAAGATTAGCCTCCCAATCTTAATCCTTCCAACCATTGCCTTACATAAAAAGGGCATTCATGTCTAAATCAGAGATAAAGACTCCTGGATAAATTTCTCACTAGCCTAATTCCACTGAAACTGTCACTGCTACATCAAATATATGGTGATTTAATGCGAGCTGGCTACACCTATTACTACAACAATATTAGAATTGCCATCTAATTTTGGAGTCCTGTTAATGCACTCTGTATTTACAGAGAGAGAATTTACAAGCTGAACAGACAAGAGAGATAATGAATGGCAGATAAAGGAAACGTTCTTATACTTTAGGCTAATAAGAAAATTTATCCACAGATGTATAAAGAATTTGGGAATGAATGTGAAATAAACCCATCTCTGCTAAATCTCACACTATCCCTCCCTATGCCTTTCCATGGCACATTAGTGTTTAATTTATTGTGGAAAAGACAGGTTGTCCCTTCTGATTTCACTAGTGCATCCAGAACCAGAGCAAAATGTAACAATTCAGAATAACTGAATAAATTGTTTCCCTGAACAAGTCTGCTGGCAATCCCTTGTATCCATAACATTTTAGGCCTAGGAGCAAAAAAGTGCTTAGTGCCTGTCACTTACTCAGGCATTTTAATCCCTGCTGCTTTCCTAAACAGAACCTAGACTCTTCAGTGTATTTGTAGTTCTCAGGCTCCAGGTTTCAATAGTCTCAAATAAAAATATTTATCATGCTGGGTTTGTTGAGGGTTTGTTGGGTTTGGTTTTTGGGTTTTGTTTTCTTGGGGCTTTTTGTTTTGTTAGCTCTGTTCTGTTCAGGAACCCAACAGAAGAGTACAGGTCCAATTGCTATCAGTGCTAAACTACCTGACTGGTGACATAAAGTTGTCAGTTGTGATCTCGACATTTTACACCCATGTGTCTGCATAAAAAAAAAAATCCATGCACTTTAACCTGTGATTGTGCAAACTATGGAGACAGCCACTGAATCCCCATACAATGTCAGCCTCATGCCAGAAACGCTGTGGTTTGGTGGCTCCAGATCTGGTGACGAGAGAGCAGCCTTGTGTACTACCTACACTTGTCCATCCTGTGAGATCTGTGTGTCAATCATCTGATTAACATGCTTTAGATATTAAAAAAATGGCAAAAAAAGTCTGTCTTAATGAGGTTTGGATTCTAGGCTGCTGTCAGTGCTTTGGGGGGTTGAATGATGCTGAGATGAAGGGGCTAACACTGATTTCCACCACAAAAATGCAGACCTGTGCAGGTATGACTAGGGCAGCATGGAGGGATGCTTGCTGTATACCAGCAGCTCTGCAAAGGGAGAGCTTTGGTGTAAAGGCTCAACAGCTGTAACTAGTCCAGTTGCAAGTTTGCCTCTGGCACTCTGCTGCAGTTCTTTAGAAAGTTCAAGTGGTCAGCACTGTCCTTGTCAAGCAAAACAAGCTCATAGCAGGGAAACTGACAGCCTGCAAGTGTTATGAACAGAGGTGAATGGAGACATTTTTGGCATTCTAGAGTCTCTCCATTATTGCAGTACACCATGAAATCCTGAATAAAGAAAGAAAATAAACGACCGTCTTGTTCTTAAAGGTGGCTGTGCTACCAGGACAACAGGCTGGTTAAAATCACTTTGATTATGCTTCTTTTGCCATGTTTCCCCCCTAAAAGAGCTGAGTGGCTTTTCCCCCTTTTCCTTGACACAGTGATGACTATCAGAGTGATGACTACCAGAGCGATGACTATCAGAGCCATGCCACTGAGGGAGATAAGATCACTTTCTCTGTACCAAATCCATCTGCTTATGTGATGTGTCCAGTGCTTCATCTGCATCACACAGCAGGGCAAAGCAGAACGACATTTCAGGTACTTTGGAAGAGGCAATCTTCACTCCTCAACTGTCAAATGCAAGATTTGCAGGTTTGAAGGCTGTCTTAGTAGGCAATTCTTGAGTTCTAATATTCTGAACACTAATGAAGGCAGCTAAAGAGTATTGAAAGGAATGAAAGGATTGAAATCTGGATAAACAATTGGACTTAGAGAGTGGTGATCAGTGGCATGAAGTCTAGATGGAGGTCAGTAAATAATGATGTACCCTATGGGTCAGTACTGGCTCCAGTCCTGCTTAACATGTTCATTAATGATCTGGATGATGGAACAGTGTGTGCACTCAGCAAGTTTGCCAGAAGGTTGTGTTGCCATCCAGAGGGACTTCAACAGGCTGGAGAAATGGGCCAATAAGTACTTCATGAAGTTCAACAAGGAGAAGTGCAAAATCCTACAACTGAGGAGAAACACCCCCGGGTACCAGTACATTATTGGGTCCACCCATGTGGAAGCAGTTTGGCAGACAAGGACCTGGGAGTGCTGGTGGACACCAAGTTAAACATGAGCCAGTAACATGCCCTCACTGCAAAGAAGGTTAATGGTATCCTGGGCTGCATCAGAAGAAGTGTTGTTATGAGGGTTGGTCCTTCCCTCTACTAAGCACTAGTGAGGCCATACTTGGTGTAGTGTGTCCAGTTCTAGGCTCCCCAATACAAAAGAGACATGAACACACTGGAGATAGTCCAGTGAACAGCCATGAAGGTCTTTGAGGGACCAGAGCATATCTCCTATGAGGAAAGTCTGATAGAGCTGGGACTGTTAAGCCTGAAGAAGAGAAGGTTCCAGGGGATTTTATCATTGTATACAAATAACTGAAGGGAGAGTGCAAAGAAGATGCAGACAGACTCTTTTCAGTGCTGCCCAGTGACAGGATCAGAGGCAATGGGCAGAAACTGAAACACAGGAGGGTTCCTCTGAACATCAGGAAACACTTTTTTACTGTGAGGGTGACCAAGGACTGGTACAGGTTGCCTAGGGAGGTTGTAGAGTCTCCATCCTTGCTGATATTTAAAAGCTGTCTGGACATTGTCCTGGGCACCTGGATCTAGGTTGCCCTACTTGAGCAGGGGACATGTATAAGATGATCTATTGAGGTTCTTTCCAACCTCTGCCAGCCTGTGATTCTGTGACTGGCCAGCTAGAAGACTCTTGTGCTGCCCAGTGTGCTGTGTTGATGCCATGATCATGACAGAGATGTCTGGAGGCTCTTTTTCCTTGAGGCTATCTTTGGGAAATGTGGAGCACAGCAGGGCTTGCATCTCTTCCTGAAAAACTGAAAAGCATTTCATGCATAAATACTACTGCCCATCTTCTTGCTCACACTGATGAGTGGTGTTTCAGCAATACCCTTCCCAGGTGAAGCAACAGTTTTTGGGATATAAAAGGTGCTGTCAGCACACTCTTTTCTTCCCAGGAGATAAAGGTGAAAGAACAACCTTTTTATTCAGGATGTGCTGTCTCCTAGTTTCCTCTTGCTGTAGGTGTACCTGCTTTGGGCTGCTACACTCACTGGAGAGTGTCTCCAGATGCAGAAATATCTAATGTGACAGCAGGGCAAAGGACGTGTCAGGAAGCACAGGAGATAAATGGCACAGCAGCCATGCTAATGTACTTGCTGATAATGTAGCTGGAGAGCTAAGACCCATTTACTTCATTGCTGGATGAAACAAATCAAAGGCAGCAGCTTCTCTAGGCGATGTATGCTACAGTGTCAACAAAAATTATCCAGATGGGAGTTTATTGTGCCACAACATTCAATGGTTTTTGAGGGAGTTGGATAAATAGATTAATATCTTGACTGCTTTCTTGGATTTCTTCTTATATTTTGGTGCAATGAGCAGTTTTGCCTGACCAAATGATTTTTAAGATGGCTATTGTCTGTTAAAAAAGAGGAAGAAAATCAAAAAGAAGTGTGTTTACTTTTCTGGAGTTATTACCACCATCTGTGCTTCATTTACACCTGTAAGTCCCTTGCAGTGCAACGCTTAGGTGTCCTGGAGGTCATTTTCACTCACAAAAGGGCAAAGGAATATTAAATGGCTCCAGGTGAATGTGACTGTGCCTTAACACCATTATTATTAAGCTGTTAAATATTATGGATTTCTAACCTTCAGATACAGAGCTATATGCAAATGCAGACTTTGAATACAGATGACCTAAGCTGTGAACTGGAATGGCCACCATTTCATCTTCTGGCAGTGGTTGGGTGGAAGTACTATCACGCACCACAAGATAGGTAACCTCAAGTGCTACATAAGACATCCTTTCAAACCCCTCTTGCTGGTGAAGCTCACACTCATGCCTAGCACAGGGCATAAGTCGTTTTCCTGAAGACACCAAGGGTCCTTATCTACCCAAAGCTAGCTCCATAAGCCTGGAGCAATAGTTAGGAGAGACAACCAACTATATAAAATTTCCTGATGTAGTTCAATAACTGATTTGTTTTTATTACTCTGAATCAACTACACAGCCAGAGGAGATTAATCAGTTGTCTACTCAGTCCTCTGGGCATAGCCTGGGCTACCTATTCCCTCCAGCAGTTTCCGCATCAAACCCAACAACAATAGACAAGGAAGTGTCAGTTATCAAATGGCCTGAAAACACTTTCCATTGTTAAGTAAAGGATTTCCTTATGATTTCCCATGCCGAATAATAAATTGTAAGTTATACAGTGTGTGCCATGACAGTCCAGGAATATTGTGAAGAAGATTAATATTAAAACTGAATGACATCTTTACCATCTCTTGTCATAGCTGGCTCAGGACTATCCCTGTTAACAGCAAGGCTGAGTTTAACTCTTCTCCTTTCCCCTTCTCTTCCATTCTCAACAAGAAGAGATGGAAGGGGAAAGTTGCTTACAGAATTTAACATCAAGATCTGACAGCTGCTACATGGGACAACTTTGCTCTCCCTGGTGAGGAGGGCTTGCTCTCCAGCTGGCAGAGTTATGGCACAGCCTGGTGGGATCAGGCCATGAGCTTCCACATTTCACTGGAAGCAAAAAATTCAAATTTGTTCACTGTTTCATAAATGCAGTAAGTGTTACTGTAGGAGTTTTTATGTATGTTTTTTTTCTTTTTCCTTCCTTTTTTTTCCTCCAGTGGATAGAAATTGCAAATGCTCAGGAAAAGAAGGAGGATTGTAGGAGAACCAAATTCCCTTGGGAAAACTGTTGTACACATGTACAGGAAATTGAATGCAAAAATTATTGCACGCAAGGCTGTTAAAGAAGTGATGTGGTTATAAAACAGATCTTTCAACTGCCACCTATTACGGACATTCCACTTGTAAAGGGTCACATTTTAATACAAATCTGCTGTCCCAAATTACATTTGTCTTTTTCCATAAACTAGCAGTCAGCAAACATTTAAAGGAAGGTAATTTTTGTCCTTGTTACTTTACCTTATTTATCTCCTCTTTGAATTTCCAAAGAAAAAGAAGAAAAATACACCAGTTTGGTAGAATTTATTAGGTTGCAATGGCATACAGGCTTCTGTTCTTGGGCTGCTGAAATGTCAAAAAAAGCTCTGAGGGTCTTTTTAAACATATCCTAACCTTCATGAAATGGATAGCATGTTGCTGAAGAAATAGAACATAAAATCCTATTATGCTTGATGTCACTAATTTATTACATAAATTCTAGTCCTCTATTCTGATATTCCTCCATTTGCCATGTGAGATCATAGCACCCACTGAAAGTAAGATGGTTTGTTTCTAAATGATTGTGACAACGAAGCAGTTTGATATTCAGATCTTCTGTTACTACCAGGAATTTTGATTATGCTTCCCTTTCTCAGGCTCTACCATTCTTCTTGCTTTCAAGGCAACAGACGAAAAGATGTCTCATCTCTGCAGAATTACATTTGAGATTACAGTGTAAATAGGTAGATGCAGTACCAGTTAATTTAATTAGTTTTGAAGCAGGTAAAAGGAAAACAAGCTTACAGCCCCATCAATGAAATCATATTCCAGAGGCTAGTTCATGTTATCATCTTTTCCTGAAATTAATCTGAATTTTGCTATCATCAAAGCAAAAGCTGATCTTCCAACATTAACACCAATTCTGATCTAAATCCTTTTTTCACTTGAAGTCAAACACAAAATATATTTTTAAACAGTGCTGCTCAATTTATACCCTGACAATTAATGTTTCGTCTGGTTGTTCCAGTTCTATTCATTATTCCTTCAGACTCTGTAAATGCACAGGACAAATCCCCTGAGTTTTGCTTTTAAGTCAGCAAATTAAATTTTGGTGACTATGCAAACTTTGAAGCTCCATTGGAACCACTTGCTAGGAAGCGTAGCTCATAATATGTAGAGGTTTAGTCATTATTTTGCAAAGTGCTTTTGTGTATCAGTCAATTAGAGCTGTGCCCTGTGATCCATATCAGCAACTGACAGTGAAGTGCAGGACTGCTATGCTGGAAATCCAGGTTTCAGTTTTTCTGGTTAGGTAAAATTATTGAACATCTCTAATACTGAAGATGTCGTGTTGATTTCTTCAGTTTCTTGACTACAAACACTGTAGTCAGCTCTGTACTAACTACAGAAGTTCAGTGTTTCTTTTAATATTTCCACCTACACTTGTACTTTTAGGAAATATTCCCCAATGGTTTTCTTTAACATCATCTGGAAGTGGAAATAAAGGCACTGAAACAATTACAAGCCAGTTAACAAAAAACAAAACTTGCCATTACAGCTCGAAGTGTGTTTGTTTAAACTCTAAAATAGTGGTTTTATATAGTTTTATCTCTTTGTACAAGCATAACTTTTAGAGAATATAAAGGTACAGTAAATTTCATGTTAGTGGGCATTTATTTAAAACCCACATATTTAACAAGACACTTTAATAGCTGCAGTTCTACAAGAAAGAATAATGAGAAAAAAACTTCAGAGGTTAACATTGTTTTATAAGTTCCCCTTTCGATGACCTCCTTAGTCACGTTTGCTGAGGTATTCGTTGGTATAAAATACTTGCACAATTACTCAGAATAGATCTTGAATGTAGAAACGTTCTCTAGTGCTTACAATGTCATCAATTTCTTTAATTTTAGTTGACTGACATTGCCTTTAAATACTCACATGAACCAAAAGCCAATTGAAGTCAATTTGAATTAAATATTATTAATTCATCTCTGAGCATAGTTTTGAGCAGTCATGAGTTTAATAATGGAGGAACCAACACAGCCTGAGAGGTTGTGAGCATGCCATGAGGAGTCAGGCACAGGGCTGAAACAAATTCCATCTTGGCTGATCTCAGCCTGAGATCAGGAAGGAGAACAGCACAGGTACAAAGAAGATGGCACTATTTAGTCTGGACTCAGGAACTGCTTCATAAAATGTCTGTCTTTAGCTACATTTGCCCATAAATGGTGGGAATTGGTCACAGGGATGCCCATGAGGATTCCTCAGTGTTACCTGCAGAGACCTGAGGAGGAAGATCAGAAGGCTGGGGTAGATGTCTGAGCTGTTCCCTCTCCAGTCATGGGGGAGACAAATCCTTCATGGAAGCAGCTGTCCAGGAGAAAAATGGCACCATGAGGTGCAAAGAAGCTGATGTGCTGGAAACTCAGCTGTTTGCAGAAGCCAAGTGTATGGGTAAGTGCAGCAGAAACTGTTTTGTGGTTGGAGAAAGAAAATTCCTGGGGTTCTGCCATCAGGATTATTTCTGACATTTGAGTACCTGTTGCAGAAGACAGGTAGCTTCAGGAGTCAAATGGGATGGTGTGCACCACTGTTTCTTCAAAGACTGTCGAGATAGACATACATTCTTACTCTTCTTAAAGAGTGGCTGCAGAAGAGTGGTTTATTCTAAAAAAAAATGTGATAGAAATCAACCTGGCAGTGAAGGTTGACCAGGAGGACCAGAAGTCCTCTCCAGAAGAAATGTTTTTACCACAGGATCTTTTTTATGTTTGCTAACCTGTCCCTAAGGACCTGGCTTGACTTTGGTAGGAAAGGTGTTGGTCTGTGAGGATACCTTCCCTGGGCTCCCATCCATCATCCCCTGCTCTCTTGGGACATGATGGATTCCAAGAGGTACTGGAACCATGTGACTTGGTTCTGAGCACGGGGACTGACAAACTGGGACTTAAAGAGAAAAACGACACCCTCCCATGGCAATGATTTAAAAAAAAAAGAAAATAGCTGTGACTGTATTAAGCGCAGAGTCTAATTTTGTCAGTGTGTGTTACCCATGTGTACACCCACCAAAGGAGGTTTTTCAAGGATGAAGCTGCCCCTCTGCATGCGCAAAAAAATTGACACATGAGTTCTGGGCCGACGCAGGCAGTGCACCAAGGCAGAGCCATGGGCAAAGACCTTCCAAGGTCAGGAATGAAGGCCCGCGGAGAGTTTGGAGGCAACCATTCAGCTGCATGGAACCACCCTGGATCCCAAAGTCCACATCCGGCCAGCTTTGAGAGCCCGCATCCTTTTTTTGGACTTGGCTCTTTGTCAAAACCATAGGGTACAGTGCCTGCCTGGACTTCAAAGGAAGGACACCAAATGTGAGTTGGCCCAGGCAGTTATGACCATTTATTGCTAGCATCTTTCTCAGATACTGCTGCCAAGGGTTAAAATGTTTACATGCCCCCTGATTTTAAATGGACTGGGTTGCATGTCAAATGCCAACGAGAGAGACAGCTGGAGTATCTAAACCAAGAGCTTTGATCTTGGTATCTGTAAAAAAGAGGTCATTTGGTCTCCTCAGGAAGCACAGACATTTAGAAGGTCCCTGTACAACTCATGCAAGTATTTTATTAACAACAATTTCTATTCACATTTAGGTAGGTTATGTTACTACTTACTGAATGCATCTTATATATACATGTATATGCATATATATATAAAAATCTGTTTTGTATATATATATACATTCTTATATATGCAAAGTTGTGCGCTGGTGTGATTATCTGTGTGCTATTTAATGCCCGGTATTTATATAAAGACATACTAATTTATCTAACTTGCAAAAAAAGTGACAATGATGTAAGCGTTTTGTTTCGTCTTCAAGTCAGTGTTTGCAGCAAGAACGTGAATAATTCTCTGTATGCGAATCTTTGACTAACACTGTAATCGTAATAAGGGTACGCAGCCTTTTCAAGAAGATGGAGGCATGAAAACACAGACTTCATTGTGCTGTAATCACGTCTGACATTGATTCAGAAGAGAGGAATTCTAAAATACAATATTGCACAGGGGAAATATTTCTATTCTTCTAGCAGAGGGTTTTGTGGTTAGTTCACAATGCAATTAAAATAGCCACCAGATGTTTATGACTTCAGGCAGCAGTTAACTTTAGTGTCCCTGATCGCTATCCTTTGCTGCTTTGTTAGAATAAATAAGTATTTTTCTGTTCTGGAGGAAAATAAACCTTTAATTTTTAAATATACCGAAGGGGTTGATATGTATATCCATTTGGCAGAGCTCATGTTGCTCTCTGAGAGGCTTATAAGAAATTATATTATTAAAGTAAAATCTCTCTCCAGGATGAAATAAACATATTTACTTAAATGTGAGATGAAGTGCACAATATCTTGTCATTAAACTGAAGTGATTTGTGAGAAGCAGTATTATGAAATACTGTGGCTTTTGCAGAGTATCTAATAAACATAGAGAGATACTCTTTTTCCATTGAATAATAGGATTATTAGTATGCAATTTATTTTTAAAGGCACATTTAAAGAGACCCTGCTGTGCTCCTATTCTGGTAATTTTCCTTAGAGTCTATTATTCTTATCCGTTTCAGGGCTATTAATTTTGAGGCCACATTATATTCAAATTATCTTTGATTACCAGTCTCAATAAGTGGTAATAGTTTGTGTTTCATCACCCAAAAGGAAGCTAATGAATTTAGTTGCACACTAACATTTTGAGAAAGAAATTATCAGAGCTCTGTAAAACAGATTACAAAAAATAAGGTGCAAAAAGTTACAGTGACTTGCCCAGCACCTTACAAAAAACAGTAGGAAAGCTCAAGAGGGGACAAAAAAAAAGACTCAGGTGTCCTAACTTTAAAATGCTGTATTTCATCTACACAGTCATGTTTGAGATGATGTGTTGGCAGAGTAATTGATAATTTAAATGTAAGATTATGATGTATCTCAGATAATGTGGAAATAGATGAGATAAATTTGTATACACGGGTATGTAGCAGTTTTAAATAGTTAAATGACAGCGTGATCTTCAGAAACATTTAAAAGAAAAATCATACATTGAAAAGAAAAGATAGAAAAAGATCTGATAATTTTCGAGTGTGTTGATAAAGTCTAAGATCTATGTTAATGCTCAGAAACTGGCAGTTTCTCACCTAAACCCAGCAGTGTCATGAATCCATGTTATGGTGAGTCTTCTAAGCATTCCAGAAACAAATAACCAAAAGGATTTGAATTTGCTCGGCTCTCCCGAAACGCGATTACTCAAAGATTTGATGCTCAGCCCCTCAGGGCATTCAGACGTTATCCCCAAAGCACGGAGCCACCCAGATTACTGCTTCTCTTGGAAAAAAAAATTGCTAAATTGCAGTCAGTTCATTCTGGCTGTTGTACAGACAGACGTCGGTAACTCTCTGGGAGCAGAGGACAGGTGAAGCTGTTGGGTGTCCGCCTCCCCAAGCTCCCCCTGCACTTTCCCAAGAGGTTGTCAAAATCTGAAAGCTGCTGCAAAGTGTTTCAGCTGGGACAAATATGCATTTTTCCCACTGAAAGGCTGCTACTCTCTATATTCCCATCTAGCTGCTTCCCATTGCATTCATTAGTGCCAGGACCTGCAGCTCTGAGGGTGCTCATCAGTTCCAGCCCGACCGGCTCTCAAATACCGGGGCTCCACAGCAACACCCAGAAACTGACATACGGTGGCACATCAAAGGCTCAGACTCCATCCAACACAACACTCATGATTAATTCCTCAGTGCCTCTGTCACAGCAATCATTGGCATCGGTGCAGAGGGTAAGCGAGAAAGTGCAGTTTTGATTTAATTTCAGCACGCTGCAGTTTTAGGATGTCACATCACAGGGTGACTTGTGCTGGGTTTGCTGGTGATGGTGTTCCAGCAAATTAGTAGTTCATCCCTATCACCACACTAAAGAGTGGAAAGGATTGCAACAGAACAAATAGTTAATCACCCAACAAACAGGAAACTGCATTTTTGCAGAATATTAGTGAGTTGCATTTACTCAGGGCACAACGCCAAAACTGAGACCAGCAGGTCAAGAGCAAGTCACTCACATGTCTCATGGCAGGCTGTCCGAGGTAATGGAAGGGCTTATTTGCTATAACCTTGGTTATTCAGTTTAAACCCTGAAGGAGCAATGGCACTCTCAAGCATACAGGTCTTCAACAGTATTATTTACAATAAATTGATTTTTATTTTTTTTTTTTTTTTAGTTTTAACTAACTTTTTCTGGCTTAATAATACTTCTTGGTAACAGGAGTGGTATCACAACACAAATCCCTGCCCCAAACTGCTTTTCAGCCTAACATGCACAACCTTCTTTGTCTCAGCTGCTGCTGCTCTCCCCTATCTAACAACCAAACTTAGAGATATTTCATTTTTAATCTGTGACATGTTAGCCCGTGTCTAAAATCAGTGTCAATTAATTTAACTACATCTTCCAGTCTCTACTGAAGAATTGTCCCATTATTGTTGCTTTATTTTTTAACTTGAAAAATCACCCAATGTATGTGTTGTTCTTCCATAGCTAAAAAGAAGTACAATAGTTCCCTTGTTGCATTTTGATGGATTTCCAGCCTGAGTAACTGTTTGTGATCAGGACAGAATTATGTATGCTACTATTTCCTTCTGTCATTTCTCAGTTTGTTATCTTACCTTCGCTACAGGGAGTACCTTATTGTTTTGTTAAGAGAATTTAAATAGTAACATGTCATTTTACAGCCTGAGGTTGTTGGCTACTTAGTACACTTTTATCACGTCCTTCCTTCTCTCTGACCCCTTTTTTTGCCTACGCTTTTCAGCCTCACTTCAGATTAAGGGTCTGGATCTTGCAGACACTTACCCACTCAGATATTCCCACTGGGTCAATGGGGCTGCTCAGATGAGCAAAGCAACAAAAGTACTTGATCATTTGGAAGACCAGGACACGAAGCAGCAGTGATTTGAGTCTATACCAACCAGTAAAGCTTTTCTGAGCCACAATGATTTCAACGTGCTAGAATTCACTAAATGCAAGGCAGATGTGAATCGATTAGGAAACGATGTTGGCTACAAGATAAGAAAGCTCTGATAACTTCTGTACCTCCCTTTGACGTTCTCTGTGCAAAGCTGCACTAAGTAACAGGGTCACCTCATGACAAATAATAAATAAGCAGGGAGGCAGAATCCAATTAGGCACCGTTCAGAAACAGTTTGAACAAAGCGTGGTTTCAGCCTGCTGGAGCTGTTTGTATAACCACCTCCCTGTTGCCCAGAAACAGCTCATGAGACTACTGAGTGTCTGCAGAAACTCAGATCTGGTTTGTTTGACTTGGACGTGCAGTAAAACTGACTTTTAAATGTTACTTCAGCTTTGAGTCAGTGATTACCCTTGTACTTTTACAAGCCATGCCTGGAAATGGGATGTTAATTGTTGTTAATGAGTCTGTCCACCTGAGTAAGCTCTGCAGGGCAGAACTCACAGAACATAATTCCACATTGTGTCCAGAGTCCCCCCTGCTGCCCCTACTGTCTCTTGCATTTAAGAGCAATGGCACCAAATTTGCTCCTTCAGACTTCAGAGCTTTCTTCTCAATCCAGGACAGTAGCCAATTTCTATTCCTCTCTCAGTTCCAGTCCCTTGTGATTTTTGGAGTGGAGTGCTGCCAAAGTTCAGCTCTTGACCATGTCTTTGGCACAGGGAGAGGACACTGTTGGGTAAGGGGTTATGGGATACTGAGTAGGGAATGGAGAGTTTGTATACTGAGCTAGAGCTCAATATACCTGTTTAGTATAATCTGTGGTCTGGCTGTGAGGGAAGGTGTACCAAGATCCTTTATCTCGATGACATTTTTTGTGCATTGATGATTTCTGTAAATACATAAAAAAGAACTATTTTCCTATCTGAGATAGAGAGAAGACAAAGTTTTAGCCGTTTGAAAGATAGGGAAGCTTTGTATTTTGCTTTTGAGGATCACATCTGCCTGAACACGTGCTCTGGTGTTATTCATATGGAAAAAAAATGAAGTTGAAACTTGTTTTTTTTCTTTTGGTGTCATAGCTGCTTACCCTGCTTATCTGCCTACCCCATTTATCTGCCTCTAGCTCACCAGGCTTCTTGTGCAAAGTACAAAGCCATCATTAATACACATGGCATTATTCCCCAAAAGATTCCAACTGGCTACCCGAAGTCAACACCCAGCTGTATTGTGCCGTGAGTTGCTTAAACTCATCCTTCACTAGAAGTGCTATGTAATTGATGGAGTTTTCATCAAGAAGTAAATGTCCCTGGGGCTTGGCTGCTTCTGGCCAAGAGGGGCTAATGAGCTCAGGATGGCTAAAGGGCACAGAGACAAGAGGCCTCTTGGAAAATTCAGTGTGAGCAGCTGCTCATCCAGGAGGGCTATCAGCTCTGGAGATCAAAGCTGGCAAGGTATCAAATGAGGAGGTGGGCAGTGTTTCAACTAACCAGCTTTATGGTCATCATCTTCTACAGAAGACCTTTGTCCATACTGCTTCTGCCATGGGAAACAATTCAGCTTGACATCACATTCTCTGCCCAGAGATGTTATTTAAATGTTATTCTAGATCAAATTTTTCACCTTCAGCACAGTACCTGTAGGTCTGTGTGTTTCCAAACTCCTTTCTGCAAGAAATCAAAGTTTGCCTGTTAGACAGTCAGGACTACCTGTGCTCAGGCTCATGGAGCCTCATATTCTCAGGGCCAACATCTTCATCTCGCTGGTGGAACAGTTACTTCAGCTCAGACATCCTCCAAAGATGGATACTGAGGTGTCTTTCCACTAACTGTCTGTGTCACCTTCAATGTGCTGCTCCCATTTTTTGGATGGGATTCATTTCCTTTATCCGTAGATTTTTCTACCACGACTGATCTCATTCTCAACTCTGATGGATGCCAGGACCTCTCTCCAGGATAAGGGAGGTTCATAGCTGGTAATGACATTTGGCTGGGACAGGGATGTGCTGCTGCTTTTGGCCCCATTCAAACTGTCCTGACATTTAAAAAATAAATAAATAAAGCAAGGGGAAAAAACCTCACCCCAAACCCCCCCAAAACACAAGCCCTCATGATTTATAGTGAAAAAAACCCCACATTGCACCACATTAATGTGCTAGTTAAAATCCCTTCTGTTTTATTGCTCCTGAAGCAGGTAACTGTGCTGCTTAGAATTTGTTACCTCATTGCACAGAAATAATGACCTCAGACACACACAGGCTCATTGTCAACTGGCCTCATTTTAGTTCATTTACCATGGTCTTGGGAGAGAAAAAAAAAAAAAAGGATAAAGAAAAAAGACAGTTGAAAGGCACCTCTATCTTATGTCACTGCTGCTATTAGAGGACAAGTTCTGCACAGGCCCAGACCATTTTTAAAGCTTTTAAGAAGTTCTTTCTTATTACAGTGCTACTGTTGGGTTCAAAGAAAATCCAGCTGAAGTGGGATTTAAGTGTTTAATTGACAGAGGCCCATTTTGTAAAGAAAACTTCCTAGAGTTAAAAAAATAATGTCACTTTTATAAAAAAGTACATTTTTCACAGAGAAAGGATGTGTACTTATCTGTAAATCAGAGCTGGGGTAGTGGTTACTCATATTACTAGTTGCACTGAAATTAATATTTCCTCCCTAAATTATTTCCATTTAAAATTGCAAATGAAATGACCGAACAAATTTTTAAAAACTCCGAACAAGATTATTTTTGTTATTAATTTCAGAATAAAACTTCTGAATCTTGGATGCCAAAGACTGTTCTCCACAACAAAAAATGTACAAGAACTATTCTGATAAACTCCTAATGGACAGTTTTTATTCCAACAGTCGTATCAGTCTATTTCTCCAGCTTTCACCAGGACCAAAATATAGACAATATCTGTTCTTGTGAATATAAATCTTTACAGAAATTTTGTAGATCAGACTGAAATTCTTTTGAACTTAAATTAATTATTTTGCAATTAAGGAATACTATCTCAAACATGGCTTTCTTAATGACATTCTGCTGTTTTTTGTTTTTTTTTTTTTTAATCTTTATATTTATTTAAATATGTAAACAATAAAGGTAATCTTTGGAACAAACAGTGTAAAAAAAGGTCACAGTATAGGTTCATGTGTTGAACTGTTTGCATGCGCTGATCGGCTTGTGCCTTACTTGCATGNTATAACTATATAATCATTTTTATATTAGCTATTATTTTTCAAAATATATTTTAACAAATATTGTTCTTATTATTCTCTTATTCAATACAGGAGAACAGGTTATTTTCTTTTTAATAACTTATGTTTACTATATACTTTTCATATAGCATATTTTTTTCCCCCATAAAATTATATAATTTTAGCAAGGAATTTTCCTTTATTCTGTGACATGTTACCTTTACTGGATACATGCAGTGCTCTACACGGGCTGGCATAGTCTGTACACCTTGTGGACTTTTCCTGAAATTTGTATTTAAGAAAAATGCATTATACACAGCTCTAGCTGTTTTCAGATTTTTTTTTAATTATTTCAAATTATTTCCATATTGTGGAAATACACACACACACTTTTCTATCCTTTCACATTAACACGGAGAAAGAAAACTTTTAACAGAAAACAAAATAAATCAGGAAAGGTCAATCAAAAAAACCCACAGAATCAAGTTAAGCCTGTTTTCTTTTGCACTATGTAACTTAAAAAAAGTCAGAATGTATTTAAAAATTGTGATAAATGGTGTTTTTACCTACCTCTTAAAAAAAATGAAAAAAAGAATATGCACAGACCTTTTACTTCCATTTTTTTCTCTGTTATTTTGTTTTAAAATTCTGTTGCAGAACTTCATCAATAAATTCAGTAATGTGACAAGTTTTCCTGTCTTAAAAAGAAACCCCATCTTTCATACTTAACAATTTCTTTAAAATTCACTGCCTCCTGCCTCTCTTTTCTATGGGGATTCAGAAATACAGTGATGTCCAGCTATTAACACAAATTACAATATCCTGTCTTCTCTTTGGTGAGCCCAAAGGACAGTGATCACCATAAAAAAAAAAAAAAAAAATCCTAAAAATTGAAACTTCATTACAAACAAGCATCAAGACTTTGGTTAAATAATGGCTTTTGAGTCTATTAAGGAAAAGTAATACTGGCTTTGTCCTTCCTCTTTGAGGTCAGTTGCAATCATGGCAGCACCCATGTTTTTGTATTATTCCCATTCCTAGTGCTCTGGACCACTCTGGCTGGATTTTGTCCGATGTCATTTTAAGCTTGATCAGTATAAGGTGAAGATCAATGTAAATAAATTCAAGGGCAAAAGTGTGGAGTAGTGACATGCCCACAAAACAAAAAATAAGACTCTACAACAGCTGTGTGGTATCAGTTTTGCTCGATGCTGCAAAGACCTGGGGCATTACGCAAGCTGACAAGAAAAGATTTGATGCATTTGATAGCAGGTGTTTAGGAGGGATCAGTAATGTCAAATGGCATCACTATGTTGGGAACATCGAGTTTCAGGAGAACAAGAAAGGAGAAGATTATGGACTTCCTAACAAGGAAGTGACTTTGATGGTCTGACCACCTAAT
>VWZY01007467.1:866600-892697 GCA_013399075.1 Chloroceryle aenea | reverse complement strand
GAATCAAGTTAAGCCTGTTTTCTTTTGCACTATGTAACTTAAAAAAAGTCAGAATGTATTTAAAAATTGTGATAAATGGTGTTTTTACCTACCTCTTAAAAAAAATGAAAAAAAGAATATGCACAGACCTTTTACTTCCATTTTTTTCTCTGTTATTTTGTTTTAAAATTCTGTTGCAGAACTTCATCAATAAATTCAGTAATGTGACAAGTTTTCCTGTCTTAAAAAGAAACCCCATCTTTCATACTTAACAATTTATTTAAAATTCACTGCCTCCTGCCTCTCTTTTCTATGGGGGATTCAGAAATACAGTGATGTCCAGCTATTAACACAAATTACAATATCCTGTCTTCTCTTTGGTGAGCCCAAAGGACAGTGATCACCATAAAAAAAAAAAAAATCCTAAAAATTGAAACTTCATTACAAACAAGCATCAAGACTTTGGTTAAATAATGGCTTTTGAGTCTATTAAGGAAAAGTAATACTGGCTTTGTCCTTCCTCTTTGAGGTCAGTTGCAATCATGGCAGCACCCATGTTTTTGTATTATTCCCATTCCTAGTGCTCTGGACCACTCTGGCTGGATTTTGTCCGATGTCATTTTAAGCTTGATCAGTATAAGGTGAAGATCAATGTAAATAAATTCAAGGGCAAAAGTGTGGAGTAGTGACATGCCCACAAAACAAAAAATAAGACTCTACAACAGCTGTGTGGTATCAGTTTTGCTCGATGCTGCAAAGACCTGGGGCATTACGCAAGCTGACAAGAAAAGATTTGATGCATTTGATAGCAGGTGTTTAGGAGGGATCAGTAATGTCAAATGGCATCACTATGTTGGGAACATCGAGTTTCAGGAGAACAAGAAAGGAGAAGATTATGGACTTCCTAACAAGGAAGTGACTTTGATGGTCTGACCACCTAATGAGAGTAGAGCAAGGCTGGATGTTAGGAGAAGGTCTTGTGAGGTCGATTTCCTTCTCCTGGCTTCCCACTCCATCCTGAGACTCATCAAAAGGTTGAGAAGTTCAGTAGAAATCTCCTCTAGTATTGACCTTTTAACTTGTCTGCTATGGATGGAAAATCCTTAGGGCAAGGGCTATTGCTTTAGCTCTCCACCATGGAGGATGGGGTCAGTACACACTGACCTAGTGGGGAGAGACAAGGTGAGAAAGAGGTGAATGGGAAAATGAAAGATAACATATTTCAAAATGCTGCTCCCCAGCAGGAATAGTCACATGAATCAGGGATTTCAAAACCAGGCCTCCAGAGTTTTGTAATGCAAACATAGACCGTGCAGACAAAATGGGGTTTAACAGATTCTGCAGAGCCACAGTCTATACCAACAGGCTCCATCAATCTCAGTGAACCTTGCACAGACGTCAGAGCATTGAAGTCCCCTGTTGTTCACATATTGTCTCAAAAGCAGTCTTTGTGCTTGTAGCTGAAGAACATCTTTTGGAAAAACATAGCCCAAAGAACATAACTTAACACAGATGGGAGCAAGAAATAACAAAGCCAGGACATGTGGGTAGAGTGGACCTGTTCGAAGCAAGTGCAGCCAACTGTATTATGATGTAGTAATGTGTGAAAGAGGCTGCTCTAATGTATGAACTATCTGTAAGTGGAATTTTTTCATGATTGAATCAAGAAAAGGAAATGTACTCTATCCAAATGGTAACAAGAACCATATTTCAAAAAGATCCACATTGAGTTCTTGTATCAAATAACGTCAAGAATAGCTCACCATCTACACAAGGATCTTACCTTTTTGTTATTTATTTTTAGAACTCATATTTAGGTTTTAAAAAGTTCTCTTTAAATCCCCAGATAGTAGTATCTGTTTGTTTGTTTGTTTGTTTGTTTTTTTTCCATTTAAAATCTCTTTAGGATGTAGCAAAAGCAGATAGTGACTGCAATCAGCCATTTAAGTCAAAAAATCTGTTAGCCATAGACATGTATTTCTGTTTTTCAGCTAGAATGTTTTGCTTTACTTTTCCACAAACAGTTTAGTATAGCCTTCCAAAAATAGACATGACTAAAATGTAATACTTCTAGTGGTAAAAATGTTATTTCTCTGCCATATTGTATAGTGCACTTTAGAAGCCAGAGTAGGAACACTAATCAATGATTCCATGAACTGAATGCATAATAAAATTAATATTAAAACAACAATACTTACCCCGGGCTATTTTCAGTTGAAACTTTGGCTCTAGCGTTGACTGAAAGAAAGTGAAAACATTTATTTAGGCAGCTAGCTGGACTATCAAACATCCAGTATTCAGAAGATCTCATGACAGAGCAAACACTGCCGTGAGTGCAAGGGGAAAGACATTTTAGCAGGACCTCAGTGTGCCAGGGCTCTGCAGAATGAGACCTAGGTAAGAGCAATGACATTTAGCAAATTACTGTAGAAAACTGATAAGGGCATGATCCTTTTTTATGCTGAAGATCATACATAATGCCTGCTGTGCCTCAGTACCTTTTCATAAATATAGAGTGAAAGCTCATGGCAAGATGCTGACAGATGCCACAGAGCAAGTAATAACTCCCACCGCCCCGGGCAACCCCCTTCACGCAGCCAGTTTGTACTTTGCAGCCTCCTGTTGTAATGCTGTGGCTGATCAACTGTCCTGCACAGTTCAGGAGGTGACGCAGCATTTGTGTAGGACAGAAAGTTGGATGAAGAACTGATTTCTGAGTGGTGAGATTAACTCTTACCGTATTATGGTTGGGCTCTGACAAAACCAATATGCACCCTTATTTAGACAGAGCTTCATTGTATGCTACATATAATTATATGTGTATATATACACAAAAATACAGAACGAGATATAAAGGATAGTGTGCTTTGGTTTTTTAAAAAAGGTATTTTAGAGTAATGTATAAAGCAGTCTTTGTCATCTAGAGAGAACTAAAATATATCTTCCATATGTGCTACTGAGGGACTATATTGAAACAGAAAGAATTAAGAGATGCTCTTTTCTCACATAGCAAGATAGGATCCTGACCATTAAGGTCATGAGGGGAACTTTTCCACCAAAGGCCCTGGAGACAGGTTGCCAGCTTGTGGTAGTTAGAAAATGTCATGTGATGGATACCTGGACAGACAACGGCATGTGGATATACTTCCAGAGAAAGTCCATGAGTCCCCTGCTGAAAGATGGGATGGAAAGGGCACCACCTTCCGATTGCATGTCAGCCCTAGAGGGCTGTATAGCTTCAAGCTCTGTCATATAACTAAAGTTACCAACTCATGGACATGCATTTCACTTTCAGTGACCCCATGCTGTAGTCACATCAATGTGTTCTCAGTACATTGGCTAAGCTAGTGTGATAGAGGGTTGATCTGTAAGGTTCACCAGCAGAGGCCTGTATGCCAGGGGAACATGTAGCATGGCAGGGAAGTACCACTTCACCACACCTCCACCTCCAGCTTTTTCAGTGGGAATAGCTCATGATTGGATGCATCAAGGTTAAGTACACTTTTTCCTATTGTATTCAATAGTGATGGCAGTAGTCTACTATTTAACCTGAATGTCCTGGAAGAAGCTCATGATTATGGCTCATAGATGATTTCCTAAATATCATTTCCTATAGAAAAATATAAAGAAATGCAGTCTGCCTACAGGATTTATCTGCATCTTCTCCCATTTGATCAGGCTAAAGTCTTCTCTCTCAGTTCTAGCAGCAATAAGGCCAAATCATTGTGCTGGTAGGAAGTAGCATCATGATCTAGGTGTATTCCAGATGTATGTGCACTGGTGGAGTATGTGGACAATATAGATAAGCGGTGATTGTTTGCAGTTTTGCAATTCTAGCGTGTTGTTTATGTCACTTAATATTATCCTGTTTGAAAAGTATTATAAATGCAGTCTTGTGCAGTTGTCCCACACCGTAACCTCTATTTTTCCTGACCACTCTTCTGCTCCAAATGTTCTTTTAAGGTCAAAGGCAAGAGCACCTCCTGGATACAAAGAAGCCTGACCATGTTTTTGCCCAGAATGATAGCAGCGCTTTCTGGGAAATGTATTTGATTACATGGCATTTCTCACAGAAGCAGAAATACATCATTTTGTTTGGGATTTGTGGTATTCCAGATCATAGGATGAACGTAGCATAGCAGACTAAGTATGGTGTTAGGTGCTAGATTTTTAAGTGAAGGTACAATTCTGTAGGTGAGCAAGTCTGAGCATCTTGACTACAGTCAGCTGTTCCCAAACTGTAGAAACCCCTCTGATGGGGAGCAGCACTCTAGGGAGTCTTTTATTACCAGGTCAGAGAGTGTGGATGTCTCAAATCAGTGAATGGCCTCATTCACAGAAAAATATTTTTGTGGCAAAAGGTTCTGCTGAGGCAAAAAGACTTTAGGAGGAGAGTGTGGGTCTCCCTTGTGTCTCTGTCTTCATTAACTTGGCAGAAATTAAGAAGGAAAAGACTAGACTTAGATTTGAACTTCTGGCTATATGCTTTTTTTTTTTTTTTTTGTCAGAATAATACTGTTTTGTCAAAATAAAAAGTCTTCTGACAATTTTGATTAACTTGTTTAAGAGGATTATAGGAAACTTTAAAAAATAACTTGTCTATGCCATAGAGAGCACATAGACCTGTGGTTAGCTGAGTCTGTACAGCCTTTCAATACAAACTGAAAATTAAGTTCAAATCTGTATCAAAATAATGCAACATGCACCGAAGTCTGTGCTCCGGTGGGAAAAGGGATCATGAGCCAGCAGGACTTACAGAGTATGAGGTTCGAAATAAAATTTGACTGTCCTGAGGATTCTCAGTCAAAATAATCCTGCAGTTGTAAGGGGTGGGGAGGGGGGATGCAGTGTGTTGTTTTTACTGAAATCCAAGGTGGCAGCATCGTTGGGACATAGGTCTTGCTTTTATAGCAACATCTGCATGGCTCAGCTATTCCCCTTAAGCTAAGACCTTGACCCACTCTGTAGTGATTTAATGGGCATCAGTGATTTTACTCACCAAGTACCTTCTGACGCATGAAGCAAATGCTGCATGAAGTGTGCAAGTGTCTGTCTGTGACACAGATAAGGAGCACATGGCCAAGAGGGGAGAGGTTTTTACCAGATGACTTTGGGCTGGGCACATAGCAAGCAGTACAAATAATTTAGGCAGCTAAAGAAGTGCCATGAAAACTGCACCACCCCGTCACACCCCCTGCTTATGCCCCTTCTCTTACAGAAAGGGTTATTTTAGGAATGTGTAGGAGAGCTCTGAAATATTTAATTAGGACTATTTTTTACCCTCCTGTTAATAAAGCAAGGGGTCTTAATAGCTTTGGTCCATCACAGGCCTTCATTCTGACCAAAAATAGCCTTCACTGTTCCTAAGAACATTACAACTGTAAATTCTGATAACTTGAGAGCTAGGAATGAGCATCTAAAAAGGTCCCTTTTCTACAGCACTAAGCGATGAGGGCTAAATCTGGATATGAAGGTATGGCATTTTTTACTATAAACAAATGCTGTCAATGACCGAGTACTTTGATCTGCTGGACCATGAGCCAGAGCAGATTTGTAGGGAAATATTCCAATGCCAAAGCACTGGGAATGAGGCAAGAGACGGGTCTTATGTGGGAACCTATAGATTGCCAGATTAAGAAATTAGTGGATGGATTGAAGATGAAGCTAGAAAAGAATGTGTGGTGAAGTCTTTTATCATAGCCCGCCTAGGAGGAGTGCTTCAGTTGTATTTATGCACACCCCCTCAGCAATATGTATGTTTATTTTTACATATATATGCAGGAAAACACATGTGATGCCCTTCTGCCTGCATTACCAGGACAGCCATGCAAACAAATTCTCAAAGATTTATAAATAAATCTATCCGATTGTATTTTATCCACTTGATCTCTGAGCTTACAAGGGAAAACCATCCCCAAAACCACTTTCACAATTAGTGCAATGGCACAATGGCACCCTCTGTTGCCCTGCGTGCCTCCTTTGGTGGCTGCTCCCACCCGGAAATATTAACTCCCAAAAGCATCTGTGCACCATGTTCTCCAGACCTGACCTCTTCATTCCCATCTTCCTTGTTTGTTTGGAGTTATCCTCTGTTACTTCCCTTTGTAATAAAACCCAGTTTGTTCTTAGAGCCTGTACTGGATGGAGATGGCAAACTCTGGTTTTAATGAACAGGAGGAAGCATTGAGAGTCTGGATTGCCACACTCATTTCAAGAATAGCAGCCTTCTCTCCCTGTTTTGTCCTCCTTAACACAGCTAATGACAGCTTCTTGCAACAGTTGCATTGAACACTGAGCTCAGTCCTGAAAAATAGTGATAATTTCTGGGAGATGCTGTGTGAGACAGGGCGCTCAGTGGTTCCTGGAAAGTGATTAGTGCTGATGAGATCAGGTTGTCCAACTCTCATGCCACTAATTAAATCACAACTTTTCTTTCTGTCAGTTAAACAAAAGCTTGATTCATACATGTGAATGTGATTTTGACTCTGATCCTCTGTGTGTTCATAATCAACCAACCAGCTCCTTTTACAAACTGAAACAAAACTCTTTCTCGGGCATGGTGAGTTTTCTCTCTTAATCATGTTCACTTACATCCATGTGACTACACTTTAATTGCTCATTAATACAGACAGACTTAATGGGATGACACTACCTTGTTCTTATTGGACTTCACTAATGATGAAATTTTTTTAACTGTAGCAATATCGAACATTTCTCAGACTCAATCAGCTTTTTATGTCCTTTACTCTCCCATGCTCTGTCATGCTGTTAAGAATGATAAAACTATCTATCCTGCTGAAATATTATTAAGGACTGATTTTACAGTGATGGCATAAGAATTGGATACATGCTTTCCACTGTTACTGGTATGGCTGTGTCTACTTTCCCTATCTGCAGTCTGAAAAAATTATCAAATGCTTTACTTAGAAATTATCACTTCTAAATGATCACTCAGAAGACACCAAATGTTCAATAACAACAGGTTTTCATATAATTTTTTTTCAGTAGTTTTTTTTTAGGTAAAAATCCTCACATCTTGATATAGGAGGGGAGATAAGAGAAGTTCAGGGAGAATGCAAAAAAGCTGACACAAAAGTCAGTTTGGATTTTGCATGCACATAGTGCATGTATATTTCAGAATCTATGCCACATTCACTTTGTTTTGATATCAAAAAGATGTTATCAAGAAGTCAGACTGAATATTATCCCAGGCCTCATAAAAAGAAGCATGTTTGACAGTTGTGGGAAAAAAGGGGTTTCAAGCTGGATCTATTGTTCGAGCAGAAATATCTCATTTCAAAAGTTAAATTACTCATAATGATTCCATGTTAATTTGTTATTTGAATCCCCTCAGTCCCACTTTCCCCAGAAAAAGCTGGATGATTGTAGATGATAGGGATATTACCTAAGCTTTTTGACAGCGTAGACCTGTGCTGACACAAGCTCTGATTGCTGTTGATCAGATACATATTTTAATTTCTTTTAAAATTAAACCTCCAAGCTTCAGAATTCAACACAGAAGGCCAGTTCTTTTCTAATTTTTACTTCGACTTTCTTAGAAAAAACAACACAATGTTAAAACGCCAAAGAAAATTTTCTCAGAAATGAAAAAAACCCAAACCAGCAGTATTTTAAAAACAGCACTTTTCAGCAGGACTGAAATTATTCCTACATCTTATTTTCTTAAACCAAAGTGCTGACAAAAACAATATGTTTTCTGAAGTGTTTCATTTCGACCAAATTTGCATATTCGGGTAGAACATAGATGCACTAATGTGATTCTGACTGAGGCTGAATGCTTTCTTTTGAGTAGAGGTCCCTACAAGTCTACCAAGACTGACTCAGTCTTTCCTGAATGGAGAAATTAATCCAATAAAGAAGAAAAAACCCAAACCCTGAACAATGCCCTGAATTGTTGCAACTCTCATTCCGAAAGCCAGCCTCAGGTGGACAACAGGAAAACACGGAAGTGTCAGGTGAGAACATGTTCTAAAGCTAGAAGCTAATGTGCACAGCCTACTCTAGGCAGTGGGTTTGGCAGTCTCTAAAGGACGAGACAAAGGACAGAGATGAAGGAAAATGTGGATTGTCTAGAGACAAAGATGCATACTACATGTGATGAATGAATCACACATGGAAAAGCCAAGTATTTTCTGCAGGACATTCCAGCTGCCTGCTCCTATTTCTGTTGACAAGGACAAACTGATCTCAGTCTGGATGGGAAGGAAGAGCAACTTTCTACACTATGTTGGGATGAAGAAGCTGAATTTGCTGGGAAGGTTTTTGAAGAGGAAGCAAAGAAAGGATGAAGGAAAAAAGGATTGATTCAGCAACAAGAGGCAAGTCTAAGGTAGGTTGGCACATGAGTTTCTGCTCATTTCTGATGGACTCACCTGTCTTCATGTTTTGGAGAATATCAGCCCTCGACCAAAGCATGTCCTTAGCCTTTTCCTCTCCCTCCTGTTTCCCTGTACACATATCTTGTTGGCTTGATATAGCAAAAATGCCAACTTGCACTACCTGTGAGTCCACTCATGGACCCTACTGCCTTGTTTGTCACTGTTTAATCAACATCTGAGCAGAGAGGTTAGCGCCATCCTATCTTTCAAACGCAGCACTGGAACAAATGGTGCCAAAACAAACCGTGCATGTGCTCATCATCAACTGAGGATGACAGAAGAGGAAAAGAAAACTATTGGCATCTCTTCAGATGTGGTCCATTTCCACACAACCCCCTTGTATGATATGCCAGGAAATCACAACAGGCCACAGAGTTCTGTCTGACCTTAAAATACAGACAGATTCACTGCAGGTGACTCCTCTTTTTCCACTAGTTCACAAATATTTTGTTTAGCTACACAAATTCCCTGGAAGTGACATGCATGTTGGCAGGTCAAAGGACCTGCTGTTGGGTTATATCACTGTTATGAGAGTCATGCTGCTAAGGAGCTTTAAGTTGTACCCCATGCTGAGAATAGTCTAAATAATCTGTGACTCAAAGCATCTCTCATCAGGGATCACTGTGAACACAGGCAATTTCAGCTGACCCGACGAGCTAAACACAAACATGTCAAAATCTCAATAGCACCAGAACATTTGTTTTAAATATCCTGAGTGTGAAATCACAGCCAATGGGCAACATCTCTTTGGTAATTGTTTTGTTTGCCAGATGTTTCTTTTTCTAATTTTACTGCAGAGCACATAAAAGTATGTGCTGGAGCTAAAAAGATGATCAGGAAGAACACAGTAGCCAACTCCCAGTTTATTGCAGCAGCAACAGCAGTATAAACCAGAGTGATTTCCAAGATGAGAGCCATTACTCCAGATTTGCATGGGTGTGAGACATCAATCCAGCCCATTCTCTCAAGGGAATGTTACTTGCAAGCAAATAAATTAATCTATGTGCTTTTTAAGATTAAATTTTGAGAGTGGTAGGGCAAGAGAAAGCTTAGGCTATAAAACTTTCCTCTCTCTTAGACTGTAAGTTGTGTGTTCCAGAGGAAAAAAAGGAAAGTGCACTTCACTACCGACTGCCCCAGGTACTGAGGCTGAACAGTACCCTTCTGAAGTTGCCACGAGCCTAGGGGGAACCACAGACCAAAATGTGTCCATTGAAATGTGAAATACAAATAGGTAAAACTGCAGATTAAATGAGACACAGAGCTGCCTAAGATAGATCTGTTTGGGACCTTGGCAAGGCTCCTAATCCATACTCTATTCCCAGCTATACCTATAATGCACTGCAGGAATTCGTTCTTTAACGGAAATAACCTTTTTGACCAGAAAGTTATTTTGATATTTATTTAATTTTTGGACAAGAGCAATTTTCAAGCATGCAACTGATGGACACATAAAATGTGGAAGCTGAGTAATGCTGGGACCAGTGAAAGTTTTCTGGTTTTAAATGAGCAAAGGTATTTTTCAAAGAAATAGAGCTGACACACTGTTCCACTTGTACCAAAGTATCAAATGTTATTTTTTAGGGAATTGCTGCTGTACTATATTCTGTAAAGAAACTAGATCAGGAATACTGAGACACAGTTCAAAATGATGATGTGTCTTTCCCTGCAAATTGTCAATAGATTCAGAACAGGAACAATGCCAGGATAAAGCAGAGCAAATATTTGCAGTACAATATTTTATTCAACAGCAAATTCCTAACAGTTTTTTTAATAGATATTTTGGCTGATAAAGCAATTTTTTAACTGTAAAGTTTTATTTGAGGCCTTTCAGAATCACTACTGAGTGTGAGTTCAGAAGGACAGTCAGATTTTTTATTTTAAAAAAGCTAAAACCTAGATACAAATGGAGCATTCATTTTTTCAACACATTTTTGTATGTCTTTTTAGGTTATTAATTGGTTGTGGGGCGATTGTATATGGAAAGATTTTTAAATGGTAGAGATGTCCTCAACCCAAAATCTCAGATTCTGGAGCTTTGCCTACAGCTCCCTCCTTTGACAGCTTATTGGTCATAACCCTGGGATCACAATTCCCCAAACTCTGGAGGGAGTTTTTGTCTGAAGCTGAAATTAAAGGGAGGTCCATGCAATGAATAGAAACTTTTATTTACCAAAGGAAGCCAAGCTCAGACCACATCATGTTTAACTTTGGCCATATATTCTGTAAGAGATGACTTCAAATTCAAGAAGGCATGCCATCTTAAGAAAACACCTCCTTTTATTCCTTTCAAAAAGATTTTCTTTGCTTTTCTAAGTTTTGTCCACTTCAGTACTCAGAGTGTTCAGTTGATAAATGGGAGATCTCTTCCATACAGAGTCCATCTTGGCTACACTCACTATTAAAAACTGTAAATACAATTTTCAAGGGAATCCAAAATTTTCAAGGAATGCTTAAAATTTACAGGAGTGTTAAATTCTTCAGATTAAACAGGGTCTGTTCAAATGGCTTACTTGGGGATGTGCATGCTCACTTTGCCAAAGGAAATGCAAACTAGACTTCAGGAGGGCTTATTAGCAAATCCCACACACTGAGCTATCCTTCTAAATACAGAAGGAACTGATTTATAGATTACCCCAGAATATGAAAAGAGGAATGCACTGATTTTTCCATAGATGGTTAAGTGAAAAAATATTTCCCCACAATTTGTTATTACTTTGAGTAATATAAATTAATCCTAGCTTCTACAGATGGTTTTACTGGCAGAGACAGTCAATCAACTAGCTTAGATTCAGGGCCTTGCTGATTTTAGCAGCACTTTAGGACAAGCATAGCTGCTTCACTAATATTTAAGGTGGGATTCATTGATGTGGCCATGCTATTTCCCACCTATAAACCATAACCATCTTTTTAAAAGCAATAAGCTTGTAATAAGCTTGCTAGCTGCAGAGGATCTTACACAACCCCTTAAAGAACCCTAACATGAAACTCAAGCAGAACAAGATCGTTTCTGTTCATTCCTCGTGTTATTTCACAGTGAGATGATCAAATATTTAAATAATCAATGTACAGGTTTTTTTCAACCCTCACACAGTACAGCACAAAAGCTGGCAGTCAGTACTATAACTTTTTCCAGGGCTCCCTGAAGCTCACACCCATGTCTGGTTGCTCATCTGATCTACAGTCTTTATTCTCTCATTGCCAGTCACAGGGGTTTCAGATAAAAGCCCTATGGAAAGTAGTAGGTGGCAGAAGAGCCACATTTGTAGTCCACAGCTTCGTGCACAAACTCAATGTATATTGTTGTTTGTTAAAACAGTAAACCTGAAATATTTTAATTATTATATATGATTGATATATATTAAAATAGGTAATATTGCAGATAGCAAAACAGGGAAGGAAGCTACCTCTTTACCACATTGGAGTTACTGAAGCAGATTGACCTTTCTGGAAAAGGAGGAGGAAATGCATCTTTCGTGAGAGCAAGAGCCATCTGTATGGGGAAGCTGCCACAGACAGCTCTGTTGTCTCGGGCAGGGGAAGACAGAAACTGGTCTGCAGTACCTGAGTCAATAGGAATATCTTAGCAGAGTCACCTGCAAAAGTTTTTGAGATTTTAACCCCCAGATTTTCTATTTAAGTTCTTTCTCAATTTTCACTGCAGAGACACTCATTTCGAGGCTCTTTGTCCATGGCTCCCATGCAAAGCAATATGGTCAACTGCTGACCAGAACTGCACCCTGAAAATAATTTGTTCATCAAAACTGTGGCAGACTATTGAAGTGAACCAGCTCTGTGACAGCCATGGTAAGATTTCAGTTATACTAAAAACCAGCTAAAAATCCTTCAGTCAAGTTCTGATAGCCAACATTAGCACTTTGATGTAAACCACTGGGTGAAAGCTGCCCAAACATTCATTATTTAATGAATATTTCAAAGTGAGCATTTTGGTAGAGCTGTCCCAGAAGCAAAGACTTTTTACATAATCAGTGACAGCATGGTCCCCCCATGTGCTGAAGTTCCATGCAGCTGCCAGAGCCTGTAATGGTGAGAGTGGTTCCTCATGGGAAACCTGTGCAGACTCTGGTATTTACTGACTTTCATGCTTCTGCTAGACAATGCTACGATTACATTAATGTCAATTTTGTTATTTAATACTGTTACTAACCCACATAATTGTTAAGAGACTACACAGTGCAATTTAGCATAATTAAGGCAATTCTACAGTTAAGCACCATGAGCAGTCAGTAGCCAAAGCTTTTGCCCAGCATAAGGAAACCTAAAGGCTCCATTCAGTGCAATATAGTTCTTGGGCACCCTCAAGGTTTTGACTGCAAATGAGCATGAAGGTGTCCACAGTGCGCTGTCAGGCCACAGCAGATCCTTTGCCTTTTTACCAGGTGGATGCTGTTGTCAAAGGGAGAGGGAGGTCTGAGCCTGTTTCCATCATCCCATAGGTAACCACATGAGAACTTGACCTCCAAAGTTGTTATTGGAGCCAGTCTCAAAATCTCACTGAGAGAAGATACTTAACATATTTCCTCTGCATTTTACATCCATCTGAAATATATTTAGGTAACTTTTGAGGTACCTTGCATGTAAAACCTTGAACCACAATTGTAACCTCTCCAGTTTCCCTTATTCACACAGTATTTGATTTGGATGACATATTTTTACAATATTTATTTTTTGGCCCATTTTGAGACTCCTATGTTAATGCCACAAGAACTTCAGTCTCCTGTATAATGTTTCAGGCATGGAGGAAAAAATGAAGAAATAAAGAAAATGAAAAACCAGCTGTCTGCATCCACTTAAACTATGTTACAATAAAGCTCAGTAAAGATCTGATCAGCAGGTTTTTTAGCCTGCTCTGATTTAATATGAAAGAAATTAGTGGAAAACCTAAAGACTGCAAGGAAATTTTTGCCACTGTTCAAAACAGGACATGAAACTTTTAACATAATATTTATGCACATTATGTTAAATACATTCTGCAAAGTTAAAATTTAGCACTGCTGGCTGCAGGCACACTGGGAAGGATGTTTGTTTACACTTAATAAATCTGATTTCGAGCAGAAAAGGTTTTGTTCTTTTTTTTTTTTCTTTCCACTTTGTATACACTAGCATTGACAGAAAATTCTGATTTAAGAGTATGTAAACTAATTCATTAAAAAATTTCTGAACACTTAGAAGACACAGTCTGTATGCTGTTTCTTAGTGAGTTAATCTTGGCCTTCATAGTTGTTAGGATTTATTATCTCTAGTGGTCCACAAAGCTTTTGAGATTCTTAAAGCATCACAGCTTTAAGTCACGTCTCTCTATATCTGAGTGCAGCTTTTTTTGCAATCATTGCTATTATACTTGGTCATGAATTTTCTGACAAAATATTTTACTATTTGGGGAGGAAGGTGATTGCCAAGAAATATCAGATTGTGAGGTGACGTTTTCACCAGAAAGCACTGGGCAGTTTCCCCTGGGGAAAGTTTCAGGGTCCAGGATAGAGCTGCTATTCAAAATAAGAAGGAGATGGACTTTTGCTGGGAAACAGTCCATAGTCCCCAGCTCAACCCTTTCAGAAAGATTTGGATGACAAAAGATCAGTCTCCTATTCTGTCTGACCCAGAATGAGGTCACGACATTGTAATTCCAGAGCCTTAAACGCTAGGTTTTAGGCTAAGAGGGGGTGTAAGGCTGGTGAGATTTCAGCTCTGTGAAGCACGAGAACATTTTGAAAAATCAAGAGTGCTTTCATAAAATAGGAACACAGCTTCCTACTGAACTGCAGCTAAAATCATGCCCAATCGCATGAACATACATTCTGTTTATTAAGGAAGTTACTAAGATGTGCCATAGCTCCCAGGCAGAGGTGAGAAAGAAGTCTTAACTCACCATCTATTTCTTTCATCTGAGATTTATCATCTAGCCAGACGACTCTGATCATTAGCACATCAAAGTTCTTAAAACCTCTCTGATGAAAAAATTAAAACTTCTTTAAGACCCTAGTATTTCAAAGATCAGTCATGTATTTCTAGATTTTAAGATCATATGGAAACTTTGCAGTCACCTTCTCTGACATCTGCAGACCAAGCCCGGAGGACGTTGCCCAGCAACTCCTAAATCAGTTCCAATAAGTTGTGGTTGACACAGGGCATCTTTCTCAGAAAGACATTCAGTCTGATTTAAGACTATACACAACAGAGAATCCACTACATTCCCTGGCAAGCTGCTAATTACAAAATGGGTGAAGTCTTACCAGAAGGAATGGGGGTTTTGGCTGGACTCATATTTAACCTGTACATCAAATATTTACAAGAGATAAATTATTAAATATTCTCAGAAGTAGTGGGTTATCATTTAGTCCTCCCAGAAATCATAAGCCTCTATTGGTAAGTCAAGTAAGAAATCAGGTAAAGTATTCCCAGTTTTAGAACAATTTTTGAAGTCAGAGTACATGAATATCCCTATAAGGAGCATGATAATGTTCATCCAAGACATAGGCTTTTATTCTTTTTGAAAACTAAAATCTTAGTGCTCAGAAGCAGCATCCATTTAAAATGCACAAGCAAAACAAGGCATAAAAAGGCTTCTCCTTTACCCTTGCTCGCAATACAAGTCTTCTGATGGCAGTAAGAGTCCTAACACCATTTCCTATATCATTCTCCTGGGGAAACTGGCTGCTCATGGCCTGGATGGGCGTACACTTTGCTAGGTAAAAAATGGGCTGGATGACAAAGCTCAAAGAGTGGTGGTGAGAATGGGGTTAAATCCAGCTGTTGATTGGTCACAAGTGGTGTTCCCTAGGGCTCAGTATTGGAGACATTTCTGTTTAACAACTTTATCAGTGATATGGATGAGGGGATCAAGGGCACTCTCAGCAAGTATGCAGATGACACCAATTTAGGTGGGTGTGTCAATCTGCTTGAAGGTAGGGAGGTCTACAGAGAGGTCTGGACAGGCTGAATCAATGGGCCAAGGCCAGTAATATGAGGGTCAACAATGCCAAGTGCCAGGCCCTGCACTTGGGTCACAACAACCCCAGGCAACAGTACAGGCTGGGGAAAGTGTGGTTGGAAAGCTGCCCTGTGGAAAAGGACCTGCAGGTGATGGCTGACAGCCAACTGCATATGAGTCAGCAGTGTGCCCATGTGGCCAAGAAGGCCAACACCATCCTGGCTTGTATCAGAAACAGTGTGTCCAGCAGGACTAGGGCAATGATCTCCCCCCTCTACTTGGCACTGGTGAGACTACACCTCAAATACTGGGTTCAGCTTTGGGCTCCTCACTACAAGAAGGACATTGAGGTGTTAGAGCATGTCCAAAGAAGGGCAACAAAGCTGGTGAAGGGTCTAAAGCACAAGCTGCATGACAAGCTGCTGAGAGAACAGGAGTTGCAGCTGTTGCAGAAGAAGACGCTCAGGGAAGATCTTATTGCACCTTACAAGTACCTGAAAAGAGGTTGTAGTGAGGGGATCAGTCTGTTCTCCCAAGTAACAAACCATGGAGCAAGAGTAAACAGCCTCAAATTGCAGCAGGGGAAGCTCAGATTAGAGATTAGGAAAAATTTCTTCACAAAAAGGGATAGAAAGCCCTGGAACAGGCTTCCCAGGGAAATGGTGGAGTCACTATCCCTGGAGGGATTTAAAAGATGTGTAGATGTGGTGATGAGGGACATGGTTTAGTGGGTACATTTTTTAGTGGTGACCTGGCAGTGTTAGGTTAACAGTTGGACTTGATGATCTTGAAGGTCTCTTCCAAACAAAATGATTCTACAACTTCTAGAGAAAATTACTTATATGGACTCCATCACTCAGAAATTGCTCATATGGCAGGACTTCCAAAAGAAATTTTATCTTGCTGTGGCCCCAGTTTTGGCCAATTGCTTTGCTACACTGACAGGCAGAAGTCCTTAGTTAGCTGTATGAAAAGCAGACAGCCATAATGTAAACAAAGTTTCTGTTTATTCTGAAGTCAGAAAAGTCATTCCAAGAGAAGAATAAATGTGGGATCACATGTATTATTTACTTATCTTTAAGAACACTGTTATTCCCCAAACAGGCTGGCTACTTCTCACTTCTCTTGGTCAGTTCCTTTTGCAAATGCATGTCATCAGCTTCAGCTAATTCATCACTGTGGTTTGACAATAATCACTGACTTTCCTTCTAAAGATAATCTGTGTTTAAAAGCTCTGTTATATAATATGCAATAAGCCAAGAATATCTTGCAACATTTGGAAAGGTAGGGCAGTAATGTTCTGCCAGATTCCTCTCAGCATTTAAATTTCCTTCAATTACTAATGACTTGTGATTTTTAAGAACTATAATTTATATCTGAAAACAATTAGGGAAGATGGATTAGAAAAACTCGTCTGTGTTTTGGGAGATGTTCTCACAAGAAATGTCACTGAAAGAAAAATAAGAAAAGGAATGAAACTCAAACATGTGTCCTGGCCCCTTGGGAAAATGTTAGTGTCAACTCAGAGCCAGTTTCCTTTAGAAGATTATTCTGGAGGAGAAAGAAAGATGTTTCAGAGCAATCCCTAGAACAGATAGACGTGTGTGTGCTTGTGGGCTTCAAAAAACAAAAGAGCATGGTAAAGGCAAAGAAAGGGTTTACAGTTCAGTGGAAAAGAACTTCCTGCAAAGGGAAAAGACACAAAGCTGAAAATCTGGAACAAAATAAATGGAAGGAGATCTAAAACATTCACAGGAGAGAGGAAAGGGGTTAAAAGGAAGTTTAGAGCCTGAATCAGAGCATTAAGGTGGAACCAGAGCTATCTGTCAACTGAAGGCAAAACACCATCCTCCATCATTCCTTAGCTGAGAAAAAAAATGTCTGTTCATACCAAGTGAGCAGAAAGCAAGCTTCAAGAAAAGAGATTCATCAAGAGAGGGACCTGCCAGGCCAAAGCAGAAAATATATCAGCTGTAGTGACAAAGGGCCTATTTGGGGCCAACGGGCAGGGATAGCCAGGAGTTGCTATTGCACCACATCCCAGGTCATGCTGACCCCAGAGATACAGCACAGAGGGGAATGTGTGCTGGTGCCAGCAGCTGAACAGGTCAGCAGCAAGGACTTGGCTGTGTGAGCAGAGCGTGTACTGACCTGGTGGGAAGTTACACCACAGCTTTTCTCCACAACTTTTCTGCAAATTCTCAGGGCGTAAAGGGTCATCACGCAGATGTTCAAACTCTCAGGTGAGCACAGGGTGGAAACTTAATAGAGCTGCTGGTGCCATTAGAAAATTAGTCATATATTAGTATCATTTTATTCTTGTTGGCACGAGAAAACACTACTGAGGGAATAACCCATTTCCCTACCTCATGAACATACACTCACATTTTCACTAGAGATGTTACTCCAAATTTCTAAACTCCTCCAGCTGTGCATTTATTGACATTGTTGTTCACCTGTTGTCCAGCCAAACTGCTATAACTCCTTCCTCTCCAATAGCTACATAATTATCCTAAATCTCTAGAACAGAGAAAAAAATTTGAATATGAGGGTGAAAGATATGGAAGGCCAGTCCCCCAAATCCAACTCTCTGGAATACTCCTTCCACATGAAGCAATACTGCAGAACTGATTTCCCACAAGCTCAACGAGGAGAGACTTGAAGACTCAGAAAGAAGGGGCCACCTCTGATGTCTGCAGAGTATTTCCTCCATTTCAAACGAAAGACAACAACAGCAAAAAAAGTGTATCTGCCTATAACCTACAAAGTGTGTCTGTCACCATTCTGATTAATTAATTTTGCTTTAGAATTCTAGATTGATCACAGCAATTGGACACCCAAATACACTTCATAGACACTAATATCTAAGGCATCTATATCTAAATATCTAAAAATAAGGCATAGTAAGCATAAGACACTATCAGCCATGCAGCAGGTCTGGATGAGGTCTTGGGATGGAGCTCAAATCTCTCTCATTATTCTGCTGGAATATTCAAAGTTTTAAACGATAGCCTCTTTGGTATATGGACATTTCCAGATGTCTCTGAAGCTGATGGACATGATAGCAGCCTTTTATTCCAAGTAAAAAGTAGAGCAGAAAAAATGCTCTTTTGTTTAACAACAGAGAAGTTACTGTTCATATAACTAAGCTATATGTTATATCTATTAGTGTTTCTTTGATGGTTTGGCTGGGAATTGAACACACACCCTGAACACTGCTCATGGCTTAGTAGACCCGTGTGTGTCTGCACAAGTGACAAAAACAAGCAGTGGTAAATAGAAAACATCACAATGAGCACCTACAAAATAATAAAACTACTAAAAAGGAGTAGAATTATGTTAGAAGAAACAGCATTATGAGCAAGAACACTGACTCCTAGTTCATTGCTGGAGTCCTCTGTGAACATTCTCTATAAGCAAGCGTAACTGAATTGCAGATAGACCTGTTACCAATTTCTCCTTCCAGTGAAAACAAGCTTGCACACTAAAAATATTGGCTATGGGGCCGGCGAGTATCAGAGGAGGAAAAAAGTTTCCCAGTAGAGAAAGGTTGAGCTGATATCTGCAATCAAACTGGAACAAATAATGGAGGTACTCACAAAACTCAACAATGGCCAAAAAATAATTAAAACAAGGTCTAAACAACTGTTAGTTCCATCTAAAAAGGAACTGACTCAAAATTCCATAGCTTCACAGAAAAGACAGAAATACGACCATTTTTTTTGGGGCAGCATGAATGAAGTGTGTCAACTGAAGAACCCTGCTAAAGTAAATGCAATTTTAACCAGTACATTAAAAAAAAACACTTCAGGAAACAGCACTAAGACAAACCGAAGATTCATGTAGCACAGTATCCTTTTCTCAAGAATGGCCAATATTAGAAGTGTAGGGCAGAAGTGTGAAAAAACCCAAACCTATAAGGTGATTCTTCTATCTCTGCTCTGCTGTCAGACTCTGGCACTCAGCTGTTAAGGGACTTCTGAGTTGCACTCAGTAATGGATCAACCTAATGCTGAGCAATGGGGTATGATGGATCATAAAGTTTCTCATAAAAAATGGGAGGCTTTCTTCAACTGGAATTTACTAATGCCTTTCAACTGAAGCAAGGGCTCAAGGAGCTGAAAAGAAAATGAACGAACAAAAATAACATCCCAGCTTTCTAATTAAACCAGATGTTGACTTGGGTCATCTAAAGGACATTCACAAACAGGGCACTGATGGTTCTTTCTACTCCAACTTTTGTTTGGGAATATCAGATGTGAGAGAAGGTATATGTGAGCTCAGGGGTAGGCTTTTGTGAAGGCATACATACCTCAGCCATTCTCACATCCCAAAAGGCTGGTTACGGGTTTTATGTGCCAGTCCAAATGGAATCACCCTGAGCAGCATCCTTTGAAAGTTGTACACAACACACCTACTGTATTGTTAATCTAAATCTGCTTGAGATCTTTCACCAGTTTGAGCTAGACAGACAACAGGTTACAGCTGGATGGAAAGTATGAGAGAAGAAGACCTCAAGTAACAGGGAGAAAGTCCAAGGAGACTTGTGCAATCTCAGTTTACATGGGCTTGGATTCAAAGAAAGGCTCTTAAGGCATAAAACACTAACATAGGCATGTGCCTGAAAACAAACATGCCTCTTAAATCAGAGAAGAAAGGTTCTGGGTACCTCAGGACATAGAAGAAGCGGCTGTGCTGCTCCAGCTTTTCAGTCAACAGTCTCTCAGTGAGTGAAGAGGCCAGAGTAGCAAGGAGGCTGGAAGATTGTGTCAGTGAGCCCTGATGAACTGCTCCATCGCTGGCATGTCTAAAGCAAAGGGACTCAAACTTGGCTTATGGCTTTTCTGAGCTAACATGGAAACAATGAAACCTTTTTTTTTTTTTTAAAGAGAGAGAAAAGGAGAGAGAAGAAAAATTTTCAAACACAAAATTCAGAAAACAGACCAGATAGAAGTTATTGTTATGAAACTTCTTTGTTTCAGGGCCAAGACTGATATATATCTCTGCCTGGCCAAACAGAGCATCACATGTCTTCAGTGGAAGCTTCTCTTCTACCCAGGGAGCTGGACAGAGGGAAATAAAACTTCGGGAAGGAGTTGGCTTGAACAGCAGCAGGGACTTCAGCCTGAGGCACAGAATCCTTACTCTAGGGATGTAATGGTACAGGATTCCTGTTCATTTTTAGGGATGAGGAACACCCTGCCTGTTGTATCATATAAAAATGGAAAATGTCTCAAAAAAGGGGAAAATATACCACAACAAGATCTGTAATGATTTAAGGTGACAGCTTTTTACCCTGGGAAAAGAGCCTGTCTCAACTGGGAGGCCCATGGAGCAGGTTTTGGATGGCTAAGCCTGCCGGTGTCAGAATGTTTTTTCAAACCCAGATAACGCCACAAAGTATTTTAAAGTCTTTGAGCAGGATTTGGTATTTTAACTACTGCTATATGACAGAAAAGCAAGTGGGCTCTCAACAGGAAAGTGAGTGCAAAGAAATGTTAGTTTTAAAAGATAGTTGCTGTCAGTGTAAAGGAGAAATGTCCTCTTAGAGAAAGAAAATGGAGGCTCTTCAGGAGAATCAGCTCTACAAACATTTTTCAACACACAGTTTTCTGTTGAGTTTTTGGCTTACATGGGGTTTTGACTTTACATACAAGTCATGGAGAAAATGTAATACAGACTTTGGCACTGCCAGGTAAAGTAACAAGCTTTCCTTGGGAAATGTACTTCCCTGCAGTAAATCACATTCTACTCCCAGTCCCTTCTGTTCATGTTAACACTGTCCTTGCACTGTAAGCACTAGCATGTGTGCTCCCTGAAAGAAATATGGAAACACAGGTATACAAATACTGGAGATGCCCCTTGAGCATTTTAAAGTTTGAATTCTAAGTGGTTTGTCTGGTTTATTAGATTGTGTGAACCTAGAAATCCCACACTTACCTCTGCAGAAGCAATCTGATCATGTTGTATTAAGGTTCAATAACAGTTCATCTGGTTGCGTGCATCAAACCTCCAAAAAAAGACTGGGAACAGCATATTCCATTCCTCTGAATAGAAAAAACACTCCAAAAAGACAGTAAAATATATCACGGCACTTTCCAAAGTGCTGCATAAACTCAGGTCCTTCATAAATTCTCATATGTGGTTCCTGAAAAGAAACACAGAAGTGTAGATCTTGTAAAAGCCTTCTACATGGCAAAAATGAAAAAAAAATGTTCAGTTTTGCTGAAGAAGATATTTTCAGTTTATAAAAGGTTTCTCACATATTCAAAGAGAGAACTTTTAGAAGAGGTATTTTGCTTGATGTGGGCAGAGCTATAAGGAAGAACAGGCCAAATAAAGTTTGGAAGACAGCTCTGAATGCAGTGGGGTCACCCAAAAAGTTGTCACGGGACTATTTCAAGTTCCTGCCATAAGAATCAAGGAGTATCATTTCAAAGACAAACAGTTGTACTAGAAAGAAATTATCTCCAGGAACCAAACAGAGCAGATTTTGTAGAAAAAACAGAGACCCATCAGAAATACACAGGTATGAAAAGATAAATGCTGAAAAGATAATCAGTCAGCAAGAAGGTTTGAATAAGATTTGGCAAGATCAGTTTGAGCTAGAATGAGCTTTTAAAGAANTTTGCTGAATTACAACAGAAACATGCTGTGGTATGGAGATGAGCAGCCAAGACCAGTAACACTCTGGTCTCCAAAAGTTGGAAATACCTATCTGAAGAAAGCAGCAGTAGGTAAGGAACCCCTTGCAGCCCACCTGGAGAGACATCAATGACATATTTTGGAAGCAGACTGTCCTGGAAAGGACTTGGAACTGCAAGCAAGGGAACTGACTTTGGTTTTGTTACTGCTGCATCTAGAACAACGTCTTCTGCCAAAGAAATATTAGATTGCCATTTGCTTTTCCTAAGGAAAATAACCTTCATGGCCCCAACTTGGGCTAGCTGTATAGACCAGAATGCAGCAATGATTACTAGAATTATACTCTTGCATGAAGGCTACAAACAGCTGTCAGCACAATACAGATAGTAAGGAAAAATTACTATTGGTACCCAAACAAGTCTAGAATATTTACAGTTATAGGAGATTTGTAGAAGAAGGTACAGAGGAGTTAAACTCATATACAGAGAGGGAAGCAAAACAAGAATACTGTTCCCAACCCACTGCTGTGTTTGATTCTGCCTCTCCAAATCTTCTCAAGAGCATCCTTCCAAATCCACCCCACACAAACTGTGTGGCGCACTGCTTAAAGTAAACTGTTTGCAAAAGCCTTTGTATTTCACACTGTAGATTGAATGTAAAAAGATCATCACTGAGAAACTCATAACACACGCACTTTGAAATGCTGAGCTCTGTACTCACTCATGTTTCATGCTTTATACTGCTTCATGAGACACTCACACTCAACTGCTCTGTCTCAAACTGATGAAATCAAGCCTTCGTGATGGGAAGAATTTGCACAGCCTGGGCCCATGAACTATGTCTCTAAGCTGAAGGCAATTTGATAGATGGTGCACTGACCACACAGGTGGGTTCAAAAGAAATCAGTTTGGAGTTCTGGATAATTTTGCAAGTATTTTTGATCAATGGTATTTGGAAGCCTCAAGAACATTAATTCCATATTCAGTTTGCCAAAACGTCTACCTTAGACACAATTTATGAGCATACATGTCAAGATATATTTAAAATACTTTGAGACTTTTGAGTACATGAATAACACACATATCATTGCTACCATTTTTTTAACATAGAATCATATAAATCAAATGAGAAAGACAGGCTTTCTCAACTAAAGAAAACCACTGCACTTAAAATAGCAAAGCTAGTACTTATTTATTAACATACAATGTCCAAAATTCCTATTAAATTCTGTCAAGACCAGTTAAATGCAGCACACTCTCAGGAATAGAAATGAGCACATATTCAGAGGTTAAATCCACCCGTTTGCTTTATCTGTATTTTTCATTTGTTAGCTAAAGGCTAGGAAGTCCCTGGTTTCTCCTCTGAAAAAAGTGAAGAAATGCTATGTTAAAAAATGGAAACACCATCTGATTATACCCACTGTCTTTTCATTTAGTCATTTATCAACTGTCTTGTGTCACAGTATTATAAAGCACTTAAAGATGGTCATTTTTTATCAGAAGCATTTCCTTATGGTCTCTGAGATGACCGTTGTGAATCAAGAGGTTTTGGAATTCCTTGTCAGTCAGGTCATGCTATGGGATGGGGACTATTGTCAGCAGTTGAAAAAGTAACTCACTCTGGATGGTGGCTAATGGTAGTTGAGGACACAGCAAAGAAAAGGATCAGCATTGCCATTTTCATGCTTCCACCTGGTAGGAGAGTTACATGGTCAAAGGCTTGGGATGAGCATTTATATTTTAAGTCAGATAGTCTGAGTGTATATTAAAGAATGCTACAACTCTATCTAGAATGGACACAAATTAAGTTGGGACTGAGATTTTTTTTTTAATCATTTTAATTTTTTAAATTTTTTTTGCAATGATCTTACAAACTGCCAGGAGTATTTCTATACTGACTGAGTCTTAGAGAGGAAAAAAAAATCTGTTGTTCCTTTGATAATCATCCAAGAAACACAATCATAACCTCAGAGTCTTTATAAGAATATAAAAGAGCTTGTAATTTCCTTGACTGATGGTAATATCCTAAATGATAAGGACTGGTGTGTCACTCTACAAAACCTTAACATCATTCAAACTGGTTTCCTCAAGACTGACTCCCTGCCATTTCTCTAAACAACTGCAGTTGGATCCCTGTTCAATTCTTCAGACAATAACAGTGTTAACTTTTCCTGTCAGGGAGGCTCATTTGACTTTCTTTGGAAGATTCCCTTACTACCTCTAGCAGCATGCAAACGGCAGTTATGCTGAAGAAAATTGTTCATATATGCACTCATTCCAGTTCTTTCTCTCTTAAAGGACAATTTTACATTTTTTATGGGGTAATGAAATACTAGTGGGTATGTTTTGTTCTTAGCATCCAGGATACACAGTTTAACAAGTGATTTTCAGAAAACAAAATCCATCTCTGCCCAAAATAGATCTGGGGAAAGCAGAATTATAGCCCTGTCTTCTTGTGAATAGGCATGTTGGTGGCTGTGGGACCACTTTGCTCACCTCACCAGTCCTCAGAGACACGCAGAAGACATTCTCAGAAGAGGAGAGGCACATCTCCTCCCTTCTGCTATGGGATAGCACCACATGGTCCCTAAATGAGTATGGATTGTGTCTAGTACATAACAGAAGGCCTTCTCTTTTGGTATAATGCAACAGCCTTTGGCTTTCCCAAGGCTCTGTCTGCTTCTGGTCTAGAGGATAACTCTTCCCAAATCTTCAGCTACAACTCCATCTCCATCTAACCTTCCCATAACTCTGGAACTTTCTCTCCCTTACTGCTTCCCATGCGGTTTCTCTAGCTTCTCTTCCAAATGCAAAACTGAAATTCTGTATTCTTCCTCAGACTCTGTTTGCACTCCCAACTCTCAAACACACATGTTCCACCTTCTGCCTCTTGTTCACACTCTTGTATACACCATGTTAGTCAGTTCTCTTAATCTCCTAATTTTCTACTTCACTCAGTAGCTCAAATCCTTAATTAAGGATGAAAATCTCATTCCAGGCATTGCACAATTGCAGTGAATCAATTAGAGGAAAGACCAAGGACACATCAGGACATTTATTAGCAGAGTGGACAGAGATGGGAGCAAACTAACAGCTCAGCAACCTCTACACTTCCTGCACATATAGAAAACTGTCTTGAACATGAAGAAGAGTTACGTTGCAGATATCCAAGTGAGAGAAAAATATTGGTAATAAACACATCTCTCCCATCAAGACCCTAAAGAGTCTTTATACAAAGCACCAGCTGAATAATGCTAGCTGCCTTTGCTACACTGCCTCTGAAGAGTCTTAAACTGACTCTTCCTTGCCTTAAACTGACTTCTTGCCATATTTAGTACTACAGTCAGTGTGCAAAACTCAAATCCTCATATTCAAGTGGAGCCCCTGGGATCTGTGACATCTCAGAACAAGAGATCAAAATACCATGAGAAAGACCATTCCACCCCCCAAAATCATTAGCCCATCAGGTGAAGCATACTTAGTGGAATATTTACTTTTAAATTAAACTTTATATGAAGGCATGGAACAGTCCAGATTTTGAAGGACTGTTACAACAAAAGAGACAGTTCTGTAAGTGCCACGTTGTGCATGTCAAAGAATGCGAAGACTGAAAGGCTTATATGTTAGAGCTTTACTCAGGAAGATAACAAGGGAAAGGAAAACTGGATTTAGAAGGAAATTACACATGACTTTTGAGTTTGTGAAAGAAATTTGATTTGGCAAGTGTGAGCAACAGAGATGCTGCTCTCTGAATTGGGGGTTAGTTTCAGCTAATGGAAAAATTTATATTTGAAGGAACCAAAAATACATTAATACACTGTAAGTCTGTAAAAACATCTCACGGCTGAGAACTGGCAACAGTCATTCCCCTCTAAATGTTACCTGAGGGAGTTTAAAATAATTTAAAATTATATACTTTTAGAGCCTTATTTCATCTTAAAATCAAAAGAAATTACATCCGTGTAGAAATGTGTCTTCTCTTGTGTTGGTGTAATCAGAAACCATTTCTATTATTTTTTCATAAATACTACACAGAAAATTACAGTGGTAACTGAAAATAGACAGAGGGCTTTAGCTGTCACTAAGTAGATCTTTCTAAAGGAAATATTTCTACTTCCCCCTA
>VWZY01007467.1:787318-866582 GCA_013399075.1 Chloroceryle aenea | reverse complement strand
AAAAAAGGAAATGGAAAGAAAGGTGGCAGCATGAATTTTCCAGTTAAGTTTCCTACCAGATCATCTTCCAATCAGCACAGGCACTGAGGTCTCTGCAAGGGAGAGCTCTGCTTGGAGCTGATCACTATGAGATGCTCCAGAAGTGTATGGCAGTTCCTGTCTCCTCTCACTGACTTTATGGTCATGTCATCAGTGATGCTCGACACTTTCCAGGCTGTGTAGAAGGACATGCCTTGGCTCACAAACACATATATTCCAGGGTTTTTTTGTTGGCCATTTCCACGACAGTCACATTCACACTTCCAGGAGAAGCAAGAAGGTTGGAGCGAAGCCAGGACAACCTATGAAAAAAACAGATTGATGGACTATTTTTTTCTCTGAATATGAAAGGTAATGCAATCAAGGTGATGATCAGCTCTGGTCTCTTGTCCTTTTAACATGCAGGAGCTGGAATGAGATTTGAGAGCATTGTATGGTTGGGTCAGGGAAGGAGAGTAGCATTAGATAGCAGACAGCTGTGTGGATGTCCTTGCACTATAGATCTCTTTCACACGAACTCCAGGGCCAGTGCAGTAAAAGCCATATCTGTGGCCTCTCCTGTGACTGACCACATAGGTGAAAGGTCTGTAAAAAATCCCTTGGCTACTCTTTGTTTCTCTGCTTACACATTTCCTACAGTGGGGAATGCTGCAGCTCTCCATCTGAAGTAAAGATGCAAAGCCAAAACAGCCAGCTGCTCTGAGGAGACTTTCTCCATAACCTGTTCAACTCCCTACAGCTATCAGTGAGCACTCAGGTGTAGCAAAGTTTCTCTCACATTTTTGTGGTTTCAGAGTGACACTTCACTGCTCTTCTCCATTATAAGTCATACTTCGATCCATAAGACTATGACTTCCTTTTCAATATTTTAGGTATGCTGCTTTAGCACATTAATTCTGGTTATATTTGTAAAGGAGAAGTCGCAGGTGTTGCCAAATCAGATCACCACTGGAATCAATTTCAGTAGAAGCTAATCCTAAGAAAAGCTTATCTAAAAGTTCAGCATTAAACTCTGTACAGGAGGTAGAAAGAGCTGACATCCAATTAAATATAGTGGAAACTGAAGGGAAATGTGGGGGTGGAAGAAAAATTGAGATATTTTGCTATTCTCTGACTGTTGCCCTTGAGAAAGTCATTCCATCTTGAATTTCTCCAATACCATATCCTTTGTATGGTTTCAAAACCAACATTGAAAATATATTTTTAAGGATAACCATGTCTGAAAGTTAAAGCCCTTTAGGGGAGAATAAAAGAAGGACTTCAAAGTAACAAAATGCTAAATCTGGCAACTTGTTTTTAATGGAAGTAAAAACCTGCACAATTTAATACTTTAAAGTGTAATAAGAAGAGAAATGTCACACGTAGAGTTCAATTTCCACCCATGGAATTGTGCCCCTGATTTAACAAATTCCAACTTAAATGCTTCCACCACAACTGAAAAATGTTTTACTGACCTCGAGCTCATTGTGCAGCAGAGGTCCAACAGTATTGGTAGGACTGGGATCAAAGAAGTAGTGGTTTTCAAAGCAGCTAGCTAGCTTGATGCAAGCAAAATCCAGCTGGCTAACATTTTGCAATCCATTGAGTGCCAAACCCCCTTTTTTTTTGTGGATTTTGTTCACAATGTTGCATCAAAATCTATTTTAGCTTCAGAGAAGTCTCTGGTCTCTCCCTCAATAAAGAGCATTGGTGCACATGATGTTGCACAATGACCAGATTTGCTTTAGATCGGACTTCAGCCTCAGAGGATCACCAGCCTGGACACTGGCATTCAACTACACTTACCTAGATTGGTTTCTGGTGTTGCTGCTTTCCTTTGGTCATGAGCAACACCCTTTCTACATGTAACATGGGATGAAGTCAATGGATTATTGCTAGTTTAATCAAAAGCAAAATCTAATAGTTTTTTTAAAAAGTCCTTTTTATTATTATTATTCTTTATTCATCTTTCACATACTCAAGCACCTGGTTTTAATACTCTGGACAGGGGACAGAATTCTGAATGCTACCACCAAATTGATGCATCTCCAGAGACACTGGTCACAATCTGTCTCACAAGATTACTCTGATGCAGTAAACATTATCATTTATGTGACGGGTTATTTTCATCTCTGCAGAGTGGGAAAGTGCTGTCTGGGATAATAGAATGTCTGCAAATTATTACATTTTGACCATTGAACCCAGTGGTACTTAACAGGGATGTTAAGATTAATGTTTATGATGTGTTTCAGAGATGAAAGCTTCACCAAAATATGATTTATGACAGGGCTGTTGAGGGAGCAGGGCTAACTGGTGGGAGCAGCCTGGAACTGCAGTCAGACATGAGGACTGATCTGCTATGCCCAGCCTGGCTGTAGCCTGGCACAGTACTGGTTCTCCTTAGCTTGCACTTGAGAACAGTGCCAGGGGGTCTAAACCAGGAGGCATGCACTGTGTTGGGTGCTTTTGGTATCATTTAGCTGGCATAAATATCAGCTGAAATGCAATGTTTGGGCAAAGGAAGCACACAACACAATGACAACAGCGCAGCTCAGAGCACCTGCATGAGTATCTGAGGAGACTGGGCATGGCAACATGACCTTGCACAGCTGAGGCAGACCAAAGGAGCACTGAAACTCAAACTTGGATAATTGAAACCCTATTAATGAACAATGGTGTGTCACTGATCAATTAGAGAAAAATCATTGGTCCCTTTGGAATTAGGACCCCAGCAGACTGACATGCAGAGCAGGGAAGCACCTAGAGCTACCAGGAGGTATTTTGAACTCCTACCTCTGCCTGCTTGTTGAAGGTATGGGTGATCTCTGCTTACTTAGGGGTCAAAGCCATGTGCACATCCACAGGTAAACATTAAAACTGAACGTTTCTAAGTAAAAAATTCAGCACCCAACCCATGGCAAAGCATATGCTTTACTTTACGAAATTTTGTTTTCTCTTATTTTTACTTATTAACTTCATTCAACATCTTTCTCTTTGTAGGAGGTGTCAAAATATAGGAGATCCTGGCAGATAGGGAAAAAGAGGTCATGCTCTATCTGTCCTATTGAACCTGTGTTACAGTAAAGCCTGTCAGGAAAGAGTTATATGGTCAAGAAGAAAGTAACATCTGGATCCCAGGTTTTCTCCATCCCATCTGAGTGCCATGATCCGTAGGCTACTGCCCACCTTCCTTTCTCCCAGATATATGCCAAGAGCTTTGGTCAAACCATTCAAAGAATCACAGAATCAATCACAGAATATCAGGGACTGGAAAGGACCTCGAAAGATCAACCAGTCCAACCCCCCTGCCAGAGCAGTATCACCTAGAGCAGATCACACAGGAACGCATCCAGGCAGGATTTGAACATCTCCAGAGAGGGAGACTCCACAATCCCCCTGGGCAGCCTGTTCCAGTGTTCTGTCACCCTCACAGTGGAAAAGTTCCTTCTCATGTTTACAAGTTCACTTGAGACATGGCTTACTAGCTGCAGAACTGTTCAGACAGATTAAAGCCAAGACAACAGAACTGGTTGACTGACCCAACAGGCTGCTAACACATACTAAGAAAACAAAACGCTTGGAAAAACAAACAGCAAAATAAGCTTGGCTCTCACCAAGCTTCCTTTGTCCAGATGTCCTGGGACCACAAGGCAAAAGGTGCATACACACAGAGTCTTCCCCCTCAAGAAACAGCTTATTAAGGCTTTATTTGAGGCGGGAACTATCTCTTACGCGAGGAGAGGAACAGAGGAAGGACCAGGCAAATTCCCCTTTACAGACATAACCATTTTTTAGTGCTCATAAGAATTAGCATATCTGTGCCAACGGTGATTTTCGAGTCTCTGTCTGTGTTGACTTTGGCTATGTCTCAGCTACAGGGAGAGTGAGTTCCACAGCATTTTGCCATTCTGAGTTGTCTGGTTATTCCTGTTACCCTCATCCGGAAACCAGGGCAGACAATCACACATGTGCACCTATGTCTCTAATGTGTAGTGAGGATATGCTAAGTGCAGCCTAAGACCCAGAAGCTGGGAAAGATTCCTACCTTTTGGGTGTATCCATTCAATTTCTGGAGTTTTGGTGAGAAGCTTGGCATAAACTATGAAAGTACAACACAGCAACATTACATACATGATCGATGTAGATTATGACACCTCTCAAGATGTTTCCCTCTCTCCTGCAGTGTCCCAGATATCTTAGCCAAGCAGATGTTCACCATTATTTTGAGCTATGGAAAAATGTAGGATTCACACTAAAAGAAAAAAATAGAGAACGTGGAAGATATCTGAACTATTCTCTGTTTGCTTTGTCTTGCAAGTAATGAGGAATTTGTTTTTTCTGAGTCAGAGCTGGAACACAGACATCTCACGTTCTGGAGAGACCTCACTATCCAGTACCTCCAGCCACTAGGAAAGATGAGACCTGCAACCCTCCCTTGAAACACTGTCCTGTTTTTATGTAGAAAAGCAACACATTTCTGTAAAATGGTCAGAGGAAGAAAGAAGAAATCTTTCTGATGATATTTCACCCAGTTTCTTGTTCTAGCACGTCATCATGCCCAATGACTGCAGGAGGAAAGGAAGACCTTGCTGCCCTTAGGATGTAATAGCTCCTGGCTCCATTGTCTTGCTGGGGGTAATGTTCGTTCCTTAATTGTAACCCCAATTCACTCCCAGACATGAAGCATTCAATTTCTCTAAGATTTCAAGGCTAACTTCTATCCAACATGAAATACATCCCTTGACGTTTTCCAGGAAAACTGTTGGTGATAAAGTTCACTATTGTCCATTGTTGAAATGGAAGAAAGTCTGTTGGAACATGGCATGAAGCCATTCCCTCCCACCTTTCCTTCCGGGTGTTAGCAGTGTCGTCGCTGACCCAAATAAATGCACTGTTCCCTGAAGCAGAGAGAATAAAATTATTCTGAACTGATAAGGCTCCTCCCTGACTATTCCCCGTTTGGACCTGGTTACCAGAAAGATGGTCCCCATCTGACTTGGCTGTTCTTCTTGGAATAAACCCAGATCCTCTCTATACTCCAAGCAATTTGACCTGTTTCCTTCTTTCAGCAGCACATTTACCCATGAAGCACCAAAGAACAAAAAGTTTACCAGAGAAAGGAGGTCCAAACAGCTCTGCAAGGGCTCACCTCATCAGGAGATGTTGTAATTAGGCTAAATTTTACTCACCAACACATTTGCCTGTTTACAACACATTTCAAAGACAAAATGGCTGCTGCAAACACTGACATATCAGACTCCGATGGGAACAGCAATGGTTATTGCATGGAACTCCTCCTTGCACTTCAAGCCAAGCCAAGCATTACTGCTCAGCTTGCACTGCTCACTGTGGTAAAAACAGGATCAGATACTCACTGACCTGGCTGCCCATTAGCTTCTCCCTGGGACCTAGGGAACACAAGTCTGAGCCCATGTCAATGTCTGACTCCATTCCTCTTTTCCAGGCCTGTGAACACCATGGGTTGGTACACGTTGTGCAGAATCAGGAAATGGCAGTTCTGCTGAAGATCAGCAATTGTGAAACAGACACCTTTTTTTCTTCCCCCCCCAATTTTCTGCAGATTTTTTTTACTCCCTTTTCTCTCTTCACCCCACACTTTCCCTGGGCCTCTTCCAAGAACAACCCTCATGCCATTCTCTCCTACCAAAGGCACAAAGAGCTTCTTTTACTGACCCACTGGCTGTTCAGGATACAAAGAAGTTAAACTAACAAAGTGGCAATGCAACAGCCCATTACAGGCAGGTCTGGATGAGTCACAAAAATAAAGAGTAGGAAGGGATTTAAGAGGCCACCCTCCCCTCTCCCCCAAGGCAGCATAAGTATTTTCTCCTGCTCTGTTTTCCAGTGTTCTTGCTATTTCTGCTCCTTCTGAGTAGAGCAAATTCTCAGTTTCTCCCCAGGAGTGGTATTTATTGCCAGCATTTTTCACTCCTCCAAACATCACTATCAAGAGAATATACCATCTTTAATTGTGGAATTTAACCCCAGAACAAAATACCATCTGAAACCAGCACTTTAGGTGCACATTTAGTCTTGGAAAGCGGCTAACATTCCTCTCTGAAAGTGTTTCTGTTTCTAAGATCTGGGTTGCCTAATGGCTAAGCTCCAGGCAGATTCAGAAAGAGTGAATATGGAACAGCAATGTGCCCTTGTGGCCTGGAAGGTCAAGGGTATCCTAGGATGCATAAAGAAGTGTGGCCAGCAGGTCGAGGGAGGTTCTTCCCCTCTACTCTGCAATATTGTGTCCAGTTTTGGTCTCCCCAGTTCAAGAGGGACAGGGAAATACTAGAGAGAGTCTAACGGAGAGCTACAAAGATGATGAAAGCACTGAAACATCTCTCTTATAAGGAAAGGCTGAGAACCCTGGGGCTGTTTAGTCTGGAGATGAGAAGCCTGAGAGGGGATCTTATTAATGTTTAGAAATACCTGAAGGGTAGGAGTCAAGTAGAAGTGTCAGCTGTGCCCTGTGATAGGACAAGAGGGAATGGTCACAAGCTGAAACACAGGAAATTCCACCTCAACATAAGAAAAAATGTATTCACTCTGAGTTACTGTGGTGGTTTGATCTTGGCTGGACACCAAGTGCCCACACTTCACCCCCTCCTCTCAGCTGGACCAGGGGGAAGGAAAATAAGATTAAATTTGTGGGCTAAGACAAAAGCAGTCTAATGAAGAAGTAAAGCAATGCTGTACATGGAAGCGAAAAAAAAAAATATTTATTCTCTACTTTCCATCAGTAGGTGATGTCTGTCCTTTTTTGGGAAGCAGGGCTCCAAACAGTTGTTTGGAGGACAAGACAATGCTCCCCTCCACCCCAGTCAGTTTGGGGAGGGGACACAACTAGGACAGCTGACCAAGATCTTGTCCACCCCATCCCACTGCCAGGAGAATGTTGAAAACCAGCCTTAGTGCTGTGTGAGCCCTGTCCAGCAGCAGCTACAACACAGGGGTGTTATCAGGACCTTTCCAGCTCCCAGTGCAAAGCACAGCCCTGGGAGGGCCGCTATGGGGAGTATTAACTCCAGCCCTGTCAGACCCAATACAGTGACAGAGCCTGGAACAGGGAGGTTGTGGAGTCTCCTTCTCTAGACTTTCAAGACCCATGTGGATCTGTTCCTGTGTGGCCTGTCCTGGGTGATCCTGAGCTGGCAGGGGGTTTGACTCGATTAGCTCCAGAGGTCCCTTCCACCTCTACCTTTCTATGATTCTGTGAATGCTGGATGCACTTACTGTATGATGAGTGGCATCATTTTCAGGTACCTGCTGTAGTATGCAGAGATTTAGAAGAGAAGCTTGAAGATCTAGAAAGAAATATGGAATTACTGCATTCAGCTGCTGAGAAAAAAAGCAGCACATGCTAGTTCCACACTTTTTAGCCATGATTAGACATGGCTTCTTCTCAGCATTACTACCCTGACATCACCCATCAGAGTTTCTGCCCTTACAGCCAGTTATAACAGAGATATACATCTGGCTACCCTCAGCCTGCACAAAACTGCAAAGTCATTTGTCCACTTCGCCCCTCACACAGGCCCAAGGCATGCATAGTATCCTTCACTATCACTTGTGCCTCATTTGCTGACTGTTTTCTCCTGTAATCTATTTTACTCTAACTAGAAGGCTATCATTCACTAGAATCATTGTTCTGATTAGGAAATGTATTCTACTTGTTTTGCACTAAATATGAACACAGAACTTGGTGCCCTCTCTTCACACATCTCAAAGCACCTACAGAACCCACAGCAACTATAACATTACCTTGGGTCCCACTGAATATACAGCCCCAGGAATGTGGCAGCCCAGATGTACAGGTAGGACAGTCCCCCAGGGCATGGTGTTATGGTGGGACCAGCATCATGGTTCCCACTGGTGTGGGAGCTCACCATTTTGGGACGAAACTCTTGCTGAGCATAGAGGCTGCAGAAGCACTTGATGGTGATGCTCTTGCTCTCCTACAACACGTGCACAAAGCCCCGGGACCCCTGCTTTTTATGGGAAGGTGAGGCTCTTCAAGGGTAATAAAACAACCTGAAAGAACACACACCACACATAAAAATGCCAAAACCAGTTTGTCTCCTGCATCTCAAAATGCAGAGGTCTCTGGGGATCTACCTGAGGTCTGCTCTGGTGTGGCAAATCATGGTGTCACCTGGAGGCCAGCGGAGGGTTTCCTTGCTAACAGACTCATAACATGCCTCAAAAGAACCTGTTAAAATCTGCTACTGTGATCTGAGCAGGTTTGCAGTCTGCAGCTGTGCAGCTCTTGTTCTGCAGCTGCCTGCAGCTGCCCACAGGCTCCTCATCCCTCAGAGATCTTGATGCTCTCCAGGACATGTCAGTCCCAGTTGCTCACTGCATATCGCCCTGCCACTCACCACCGAGACACAGCTCAGCAAAAGGACACCTGTATTCTGTCCCTGTGCCAACACCATTAACAAAATATCATAGCCATTATTCTCAATGGGGTCAAAACGATTTTCACATCAAGGTCTGCAAACAAAGGAAGCCTGTCATCTACAGGGTAAATATTAACAACCCTTGGACTATTTGTAACCTCATTAAATGCTCTTATGGAATATTTCCTGTGTTTGTAAAATCTGGACACTATTTCTGTTGAGTACAAATCCATGGGTGTATTAAAGTGCTGGAAGAGAAAACAAAAGAAAGAAACAAAAACCCAGCCTAAAGTAACCGTTTTTTTTTTTAATATTGTCATTTTAAGGACATAATTTCCAAGCTGAATAGCTCAAACAGGCTGGATGGGCTTATTTCAGGCTAACCTACAATTTCATAACACTAGATGGAGATCATTGTTGGCTGATAGCACTAAAATTATTTGCAACGTTTTTTGTAGTTTGAGTTTCTAATTTATTTATTTTTTCTTGAACCAAATTATTATTCTGAAGTTTTGTTCAATTTGACCTGGCACAGCTTCAGTCATGGCTTAATTCAAATGGTAAATGAACTGAAAAATGCATCTGTTCCTCTCTCTGGGCTTCACTATGTAATTTTGTAATAAAACTGCATGGAAACAGAAGATCCAGACTTCCACTACGTTAAGGAGCCTAGGAATTCCAGATGTGTTTCTGCCCAAATCAGAGCAAAACCCCAAATATTTCAAGATTCTACATGAAGGAGAAATTATCTCAAATATGACCTTTATAGTTAACTGAAATATTTCACTTAAAAAAATAAATAGTAAATTCAAGGCTACTAGTAGACAAAGTAAAAAAAAAAACCCTCCCCCCAAAAAAAACAAACCTCAAAAACCCCACTAGAATAAAATCATATTTCCTAATAAAAGGATAGTACACTTGTAGACTTCATTTCTATATATCCAAATAACAAATTTTAATTCTTATATATCATTTTAATGATTTTCTTCTTACAGGCAAGTAATTGACCCTCCTTTGTGAAATATACTAATTTCTCCAACCAATTTTTTTTTTGTTAATAAAAGGTGTGTTAATTATGTGCATATGGAAAGCATTTTCCACGGAAAATGCTTTTTTATTAATGGCAAGGATATGTGTGAGCATCACAGGCTGAAAATAATTAACAACACAGTTGAAGACCTGTTTCCATTCGGTATGGCATTAGATATGGCACATGGCTAACTTCAAACACAGAGTTAGCTTCACAAGGTTAATGGGACTAGCAGGACCCTTTTCCACCATAAAAGGAGGCAGCACATGTTAACTGCTTTATGGAGTTGGACATAGACCACAGGCACAGAAGATCTGTGCTCCCACAGGTCTTACAAGGATGCACAGCTGAAATGCATGAATAAAACCAAAGATTTGAAATTCATGATTGTTCTTAAAACAAGCACTCCTACTCAGTGCTAGTAACTCACTAGACAGAGAACATCCTCCAGTTTAGTATCCACATATAAAGAATATTAACACCCTGAATGTTATGGTAGCTAAAGCTGCTTGCTGACTTGTTAATCAAAAGAGAATATTATTTGGGAAGTGATAGACCTAAATAATGATCTTATTCCGAGCCTTGGTCAGTCCAGAAATATGTATTTTTATTTGTTAAATTTTTTTTACAATAAGTTCCTGATTTTAACTTGTAACAAAAACATCTGCAAACTTCCTGTGGGTTTAGTCAGTTCAGGCTGACACAACAAAAGCAGGGGAAGTGAAATCCTGGCATGACCTATATAAGAGTCTTTTTAACATACATTTTCCATACCCAGGCTTATATTACAGCACAGCTAATCAATGGAAACATTGTGCCGGCATCTGTGGGTAAAATCTAGGCCTTGATGTTGACACCTTTCAAATATTTATTTTGGTTATTGTATCAACACCTTAGTGATCTTCCAGCCAAGTTATACACACATGTCCACATTTTCAAAAAGTGGCTCTCAAACAGCGTATTTCTGCTGTGGCCTCAGTGCATATCACATTTGTAATAAGAATATATTTGTGCAACTTTTCACCTCAACTTCAGTATCAATGGGCATGAATAAAATTGACATGCTCAGTGTTAGGTTACAAACATCAAAAGCACAGGTCCTAATTCCACATAGGTATTTCTAATTACAGTGACAGGACTTTTAAGGATGTCTGAGGGTTTAGTCCATCTTAACTAGGTGTTTTCCCTCATCTGAACCATGTCAAAGCAAATGCAAGCTGTGTCTAGACCACAGGGCAACGCCTCCAAGCCAGCACTGCTCCAGGACATCTTTTAACAGTGACAACACAACTTGTCCGACCATTTATCAAGTGTCACACCAGCACAGCTGTACAAGCCACAGTCAGTGGCAGTTCTGGAACCATGTAAAATTACTACTACCTCCTCTCACCCACCCTGGAGCTTCCCAGATTACACTATCACAGTATGAACACCCAGTGATTTGGGAACCAGCAAGTGCTAAACGTAACCCCAGGAGAAGGTGCTGGGAGGGGTTCATTTCCATCAATTGCACATGAGGTGGTGGGGTGGGATAAGAGGAAAGACTCACCCTCTGAAGATGTCTCTTCTCTGCACTGCACTGCACGTCAGACCTGGATAACATATTAAAGCTGAAGACAGAGCCTGCAGAGAGCCAAGGCTATAAGCCCATCAGGCCCACAGTGCAAGCACCTGTCTCTGGTTTGTATTTGCACCCCAGGTTGGTTGCAGCCTTTTGCTATCTCCTGGGACAAACCATTCTCTCAACCTCAGTTCCCACCTGTAAAACACAAAGGTAGCACTACCCCCCTAACAGTTTGTCTTGTCTTTTTAACTTGAAAATCCTATTTAACAGCTGCATATTGTGGTCTCTTGCTGATGTGCCTGTGCTACAAGCCATACGTTACTCCAAAGAGGGGAAGCTTCCTTTGATCACAGGGTGGAACGTGGATAAAGAGATACTATGATCCTTTTCACCAGACCTCATTTGTCATTTAAAACTCTGGTACAACTTATTTATTTATTTTCCCAGCAGACGTGGACGTGAATAAGGATCCAATTTTCAGCATTCTTTGCTTGTTTTGAAATTAAAAAGTCTAGAAACATCCCAGGCAGACACATTGAAAATTGCTTGTATGACAGTGGTCCAACACTTTTCAAAGTGCTATGAATATTTAATTAGAAGAGGCGCTTGCAAAGTGCAGACACTTCCATGGGTATTTTCCTTCTGTGCTATAGTTTCTCCCTATTCATATGTAGAAATCAGATGTGTATCCCATTCATTGCCCAGACAATTTTTTTTCTGGTTAGATCTCATAACCAAAATAGCAGCCTTATTTAGGAGCTGCGTTGGTGTTTTAACAGACTTATAAAAGGCAGCCCTGTGCCCCATGTCTAAATATTGGCACTCAAGCTGCTTGGCTGGAAGCAGTTGCCTTGTATACGTGTATACTTACAAAGATGTTCTGTTCCTGTTGCTGACAGAAAGAAATTCCTCTTCTTCTGCTGAATAAACAAGTTGTTGTGGATTTCTCTCTTCCATTGCCTCAGCCCCTGCAGAAGCCCTTACATCAAGAACTAAGAAATATTCCCTGGGTGCGGGGGTTGCTCTTGTTCCATAAAGAGCTGACAAATGAAATGTAGCAGGCTTTGCCTTATGTTGAAATTAATCCATGAATATATGAAGGGGTGAGGTGCTTGTTTAAGTCTTGTGCTTCAGAAAAATCCTCTGGAGATTTATTTGGTGGCCGTATTAAAACATTAGATTCCTTTGCAATGGTTAGACACCTGCAGTTCCCCTCAAAAGAGCATGAACATAAACCTGTTTGTTTTGGCCACTATGTTGGAGTCACCATCCAGACTTGAAACTGTTGCATCTGTGCAGAAGCAGTAAGCTTCTGTCCACTTCTCATGTGTGGGTTTTGAGAGCAGAATATTGGTTTTATCAGTGTGTTCATGTGACACTGATTCTTGCTCTCTTATCTCACAAGTGAGCCCAGTGATTCGTGTTTGCTCACTGCAGGTCTTATTACAGGCACTGGAGCAAGACACTTCACAAGAATGGCAGGAGGTGGAGAATCCAGTCACTTCTCATGGAAAATTTTCCTAAAGTTTAATTGTTCTTCCATAAAGGTATGTCTGGCTTCAACTTGGCCATGCCTCTGTCCATGAGAGTGGAGCAACTATTGGTCTCAGTATTTTTCTCTGTGTGAAAGAACGTACAGAATGAAATTAATCCATCTTTTGACCTTTATTTTCAGTCTTCTCCTGATAACCTAAGAACTTGTTTCATAAATCCCTCATTACAAATTATTTTCTTTGGCCGTGAAAAAATTTTGCTGCAATAAAATCTCTTCTTCCCTTGACCTCCTTTCCATCTCATACTATCTTCACTAAAATGTGGATACTACAAGCAGACACAGTATTCCAGATTCTGCCTAATTAAAGCTTTTAATGGAGCTAACATCACATCCCTCACTCAGTCTTGCTGCTCCTCTGTTTGCCAAGAAACATGTCTCTTATAGTGATGTATAGAATAAATCTCTTTCATCTTGACATGCACTTAGTAGGGATATATTTTACACATGCCAATATGTCCCTATGTGCAATATTACAGAGATAGTGTGCCATGAGAAATTATCAGAAGAGGCACATTTAATCACTTATAGTTGCAGTTAAATCATCAATGATGTCTCAGTGACACTGTGAGTAAACGCTTGTCAGTGTTTCCATTATATTTGTCTGTGTTTTGGAATGCTTTAGATCACATTAAGAAGAAAAATGCAGCATTTTGTTTGCCAGACAGGATGTAAATGGCTTTGCAATTTTCAGTAATGTTCTAATCTGTATTGTGTGTAAGATGCAGCATAATGTTCCCACACATGAGGGTAGCTTACTGTGACGAGGACAGTTTTATGGCCTTCTTTGTTTCTTTGAAATGCAATGAGAAAATGTGAGGATTTTATTTCTGTTACTTAAATGTTGCTTAATCAGCAGTCTGACTCCTGGTTTTGTGGACATCTCCTGGGAATCACAGAGGACTCCGGCAGGCAGGTGCCCAGCTCTTCAGGAAAACATTAACATATAAAATATTTAACAATAGCACATTTTTTTCTTAACTGTTTGTCAGTCATTCGAATAAAACCTTTGATTATACCACAAGCTGCCAAAATGTCATTTAAGTAAATTGCTTGCCGAGAGGAGTGGAAAGACACAAGTCATAGAAGTACCTCAAATGTTGGGGGAGAAGAATGTAACCAACTTAATTTTCTTTATTTCTGCATCAATGAACAGTGCCTGATGCTTTTTATCCAGCTCTACTATATTCCTTGGAGAAAAAAGAAAGTCTTCTGAGGCTAGAAAGGTAATATACAATAGGTACAAAGCTGTTGCTTTTGTCTTTATGTCCTTAACCCATATTGTGACTAAGCTTGCTATTTTTCTACATGTACAGGTCTGCGTGTATAGAAACACATTATGAGGAGGGGCTGAGAGAGCTGGGGTTGTTCAGCCTGGAAAAGAGGAGACTCAGGGGGGACCTCATCACTCTCTACAACTACCTGAAGGGAAGTTGTAGCCAGGCAGGAGCTGGGCTCTTCTCCCAGGCAACTACTGACAGGAGGACATGGCCTGAAGCTGCACCAGGGGAGCTTTAGGTTGGATATTAGAAAGAACTTCCTCACAGAAGGAGTGGTAGAACACTGGAATGGACTGCCCAGGGAGGTGGTGGAGTCACCGTCCCTGGAGATGTTTAAGAAAAGACTGGATGCTGCACTTAGTGGCATGATTTAGCTGATGTTGTGGTGTTAGGTCATAGGCTGGACTCAATTATCTCAGAGGTCTTTTCCGGACTCAATAATTCTGTGATTTTGTAATCTGCTATCACAGAAGAGGGGAACTCCAAATCCTCAGAGACTGTGCTCGTCTTCAGCATCCTCTTCTTCAAGATACCAGTTGTGACCAAACACATGCAGACACAGTAAGTTCTGGGTGGGATTTTCAAAACCCTCAGTTTCCACTGAACTCTGCATCTTCTGAAGCCAGATGAAGGTTTAAAGGATTGCTAAAAGTCCCATTCCTCATATCTACCATGAAGCAGAGCCTTATTGGAGCATACCTTCCAATAACTCTTCTAAGCTACTGAGCTCAGGATCACAAGTGGCATCCTGTTCTATTGAACTGGTTAACATGTGCCAGAGCCTGGCTCTGTGGCTGCTCATATACAGTAGTTACTGCAGGCTTTCTTCTCTGGTTTTCATTTACAGCATTTTCCCCCTTTCAAATCTGTGATGTTTTGTTACCTCTATTTCAAGATTATAGCAGTTTGGATATTTTGAGGCATATTTTTAGGATACTATTTGACTCCATTAATTAGATACATGTTTCCAACTATGTTTAATAGGAGTGAAGCGCTGCAATTTTTTATTCTGTTACGATAGTACAATCCGTAAAAGTCTGGCTTTCGGAGCCATATGTTGTGTTTAAAACTCCATTTTAATACACAGTGAAATAGATGTAAAACTACATGTGGGGCATTAAAATAACCAACCCCCACAAAAAAAAATATAATTAGTCTTTCTCAGTCAAAACAATATGTATTTCATTTTATTTCCAATGTTGATCTTGTTTTACAAGGAAATTTCCCTGACCACTTTAAAATATGAAGTTTTAATAAGATATTTTTCTCTCTTCCACTATCATCTGTTTCTTTTATGAATTGCCCTAACTCTGTTGTTTTTGCTGTTGTTGCACCAGGATACAGAAGGTTTTTGTGCCATGTTCCTGGGTTTGTGGAGAAAATCAGCACTGGTGATCACAAACAGCCTCAGGCTGGTGAGACTGTGGGTCTGGAAGAAGCATTGCTGGTGCTCCCACCAGGGAAACATTCCAGTGCAGAAGCCTCTGGGCAAAACTGAGTGCAGAGATATCAAACCAGGTTGTCATGATGTCTCCTTCTAGCTTTAATTTCAACAAAGCTCAGTAAGTCATGACAAATTACATACATAGTTCTGAGTTTAAAATGCAGGGATTTCTGCAACATCAACTCTGTAGTTGAAAAGAAAGATGCTTAAACCTACTGCACGTAGCTTTGCATACTTAGAGGTCTGTTAGTCACTTTTGAAAATATCCAGTGTGCTAGAGCACAGTCAGAAGGAGAAAGCAAGCTCTTCAGTTGCAGGGAAGAGCAGGGAATGTTCTTTTGAGAATCTCAACAAAAGAATGTTCTTCTGTTGAGAATAGTTGACTCCAAGTTCATCCCACTCCATGGAGATGCCTAATGCTGCCAATGCTCCTTACATAGCCAATATAAAAATGGACACTTCCAAAAGAGGATTTCCCCACCAGAAGGTCTGAATCACTCTGAATCTCTCTCTGCACTGTGCAGAGAGGGCACTCAAATCAAGGGCAAGGTGCCTCTGGTGAACCAGGTAGGATAAATCAGAGCTAAAACATGTAAAGCATGATCCAATTCTCCAGGTAGCAGTGACGCTTAACATCAAACCCAGAACAGAGATCTGGGAAGGCCATCAGCTTCTCTGAGCATTGTGCTTGACTTGGAATTCAAGTCCTCCATGAGTTCTTACAGACTGGTTTATAAAAGGGAAAGGGTTATATCACACACATCATGGCAAATGAATTCCTAAAATGCACCTACCTTTGAAAAATTGAGTCCCATAGTTTTCTTGGGATGGAAGGTACTGATGATGACATCTGAGAAGTGAAAACAAGATGGGAGGGCACCTGTGAAATCCCATTAGCAGCTCCCTTATGAACTCCTGTTTTGCTGGTCTGAACTCCTGTGTTGCTGGTCTGAACCCCTGTCAGAGAGATTTTCTGATTATATGGATCACAATGACATAATAAATTAATTAAATCAACAAAGTCCTGTTTCATTTACAATGCTCAGTTTTCATTATTTCCTATTGCAAAGGAAGTGCAGGACTAAAACATCTGGTCCTGTCGATGGGCTTTCAGCCAAAGCTTCAACGTCTGCCACTGAGCTGAAAAAACAGTAGCCTAATCTCAGTATTGTCTTTAGCTTTTTCAAAAACTCTTCCTCCACAATGAGACAGCAGAAAGAAAACTTCCCTCAGTGTTTTATTTAAGGCATTGCACGTTAAGCTGCAATGACACACCAACAGCAGATAAATTTCCTTTCAGAATCCTGCCACTTCCTAAAATCAATAAAGGTTCAGAACAGGTGGAGAGTCCTCATGACTAAGCAGTTCATTTATCTCAAACGATATTTTTTACCAAGATCAGTTCAGCAAGAGTTGGTACCTTGTTTCTGAACAGCTGGAAAATGTTCCCAGGGAATGTGAGAGAGCAGCAAGAAACACAGAGGTCCCAGCAGAAATGAAGGAATTTTATGTCTGAGATCCTGATTCAGGAAGAAATATATTTCAGAAGAGATCCAAACCAACAGCTGAGTGCCTACACAGTGCCTGAATGCAGACAGACCTATAAGTATGTACCATTTTGCACTTCTGCAATATCCCCCATGTCACTTTTGTGAATTGTAATTGTTTTTAGCACCTCAAAGACCTGAAGTCCATTGTAAAGTAAAGAGATGTACAAGTTGGGTGGTATTCTGAACAAGATATACATGGGCCATTTTCTTAGTACAAATATAAAAAAACCCTCTAAAAGTTCCCTGGTCCAATCTAAGCAACTTTTGGCTCTTTCAGCAGAATTAAAAACTCTTGAAATATGCAGTTTACAGACCACTGTGTTCAGTGAGACATCAAAAAAAGTTTATGTAAATACACTTGCAACAAAAAGAGGGCTAAGGAGAGTCTCCATCCTATACTGAATTCAGAGAGAAAGACAGAGACAAAGAATGAGGAAAAAGCTGAGGTACTTAATGCTTTCTTTGCCTGTCCTTAATAGAAATCCCAGTTGTTCTCCAGGTACCCAGACCCCTGAGTTGGAAGACACAGGTGGAGAGCAGAATTAAGTCCCCATCATCCAAGGGGAAATGATTAGTGACTTGCTGCACCACTTAGACATGCATAAGCCTATGGGGCTAGATGAGATCCACCCAAGGGTAATGAGGGAGCTAATGAAGTGTTCACCAAGCCACTTACCATCATTTACCAGCAGTCTTGGCTGACCAGGAAGGTGTTACTTGACTGGTGGTTAGCAAATACAACATCCATCTACAAAAATGGCTGGAAGGACGATCTCTTCTAGAGCCCTGGGTGCTTCCTCTCTACAGAGATTAGATGTTGGACTGCAGGATAGCTCCTGTTTCATTTCTCCCTGCCTAGAAATAACTGTTGCAAGATGATAATAATATCTGAAATAGTGCTGGCACATTGAGAAAGATGGATGAAACTATTGTCCTGCAAAGAATGGAAGAAAGAGTGAACTGCTGTGATCAGTCCCCAGCTTTGCTCGTGGCTTTGCCAGCAAGGTCTGTAGTGACTGCCCAGGATCTCCATAGGTAAAATCACATTGTTGCTCCCTTGGATTGGACTCGATGGTTAAGGCTGGACATGATGATCCTAGAGGACCTCTCCAAGCCTAAAGATTCTATGATTGGATGTTTGGGGTTTAAATCTCTGGGATTGATCTTGCAGAGAGGACAAGGTGACCAAAAGCAATGAGAAACTACCTCTCAGCTCTGCAGGAATAGCACCAATACCCAGGTAAATGCTCTTTAAGCCACTTTTCCATGCCATCCAAATGTTGCAGCACTACAGGGAATTTGTTTTGTTGCTGAGAAGAGGCCCAACATCTTAGTTTCAACAGTCTTTTAAACAGACACTAGTACTCCAGACACTTGGAAGTATTTCTTAAGTCAAACATACATAGCAGATGTGGCATCTATCACCCTTTCTGCTCTCACAGAAGTGAGTTTTCAGCAGACACTTGAAAATACACTTCATCCCTCTTTCTCTTTTCCTTCTCAGCAGCCAAATGAAGCTGAACACCTCAACAGACTCAATTTAGCTCATCCTAAAGCAAGAAAATTCCAGATAACTTATTCCATTTTTATTTCATCTTATTTGTCACAGAATAGGAAATAAACAGAATAGGTCAAAAGCACATTAGTAGCCCCTTTGTTTGTTTTTGGATGACAATATTTAATAAGTTAAGCTTAGCCTGTAGCAAAGCAGCCCCAGATGGTCAGGTCTGTTCTAAACAAGCCACTTTTATGAGGCCAGGATTTCTAAAAGAAACACACTTCATGAAAGGAGAAAATGTGCAAGACAGAAGTCCAGAAAAAGAAAATCTCTTTTACAAAACTACTAGTGTTCAGACTCTCTATAAACACAATTATCAAAAATATACTTGGGGTTTGCTGGGATTTTTTTTCTTTTTTTTTTTTCCAAGTCTAGAAAGGAAATATTTTAGCCAGATATTTAAACATATTTCCATTCTTCCAAAAATGAAAAACCTCAAAGGTTCCCTTCACTGGATGTGAAAATTCACCTGCTAAAGAGATGTTTGGGACACTTAGCAGTGAGATAGGCACTTACTATTATTAAATTAGCTTACTAAAACTGTACCATTTTTCCAGAGAGAAAGGTCTCTAGGGTGTGCTCATTATCTTCCTGCTTACAAGGAGGAACAGTCTCCTTTAATCCATGCAGACATCCCAGTCTGTTCTGAAACTGCCCTTTAAAAAACAAGCAAACAAGTAAACAGATAAACGTTGAAAGGTTTGTCAGCACCAGCATAACCAATGAACCTTTCTCCATCAGTCAGGTGTTGACAATCTTTACAAAACAGGCCTGAAATACTAATTTATTCCAAATCTTATTTGAAGTAACTCATTCCACAAGCAACAGAACTACTTGTATCTGCTTTCTCATGAGTTTGTGTCCTGGAGTTGGATTTTCAGGTCAGATAAGATGCAGGGTCCTGCTGACACTTCTTGGTGACTTTTTTTTCAGGGAAAACCTGGAAACACCTTCTTCTGCAATAAGAAGAATACTCAGGTCAGCTCTCAGACATGTGGCAAGAGAAAGTCCAGGAGAAAATATCACAACAGCTATGTTTTTTTCAAGATGGACTATTTCAATTATTGTGGTATGTTGAAGCTGAGTTTAGGTATCTAACTACCTAACATCTAAAAAGCTGCCAGAAACAAGGAGCAAACCAAAAAAATTTCCACTCTGAATAGAATTCTTCTGTTTAGCCTGGAGATACTTTGTTTTAGCAGGAGTACAGCAGGCACAGTGATTGGTTTATTTTCCATGAGAAAATTAATATGTTTTCATTTCAGGTCAGACTGAGACAATTTTCCTTTTTAATTTCCACTTCAAGCAGCAAATTGAAAAATCAATAGTCATCATAGGTCTAATTGAGCTGTCTCTATTCTTTCACCCAACACTCCAGAACACAGCACAAAACCTGGGATATAGAAATAGAAAACAGAAAGTGGAAAATCTGCTACCTAATACCTTATGCTGAGAGGAATGGAAATATAGGTGAGTAGGACAAAAAGCTTGGCTGAGTCTTATACACCCTGCTGTGTGCTGGGACATGAGCTCTGTTCTTCCACGGCAGCTCTTGGCAAAGAGTAGTATCAGAGACATCATGGGAGATCAGAGATCCTTGGTTTCCCCATTCTACCCCCTACACAGCACACAGAGATTTCTTCCCAAGGTTGAGAAGATACTGAAGACCTGCAGCAAATCTACTGCCCCATATCTTATTTCCAATGTATTCAGAGGCACTGTCTCACTTTTCATTTCAGAGGGTGTAATTTTACAATACAAAGACCAATCAGGTGAGGGTACAAAGTGCAGGTGCTACTGACACAACACAAATACAGTGGAGAACTGTTGAGCAGATAGATTTAAACACTGGGAGATGGCAACTGTTGAATGCACAAATTACCCAGTCCATTATTTCACCGTGTTGAGTGTAATCATTGATTAAATGCTGGGTCATCAATTGCCAAGCAATGGTTAGCTTTGTATCATCCCGAAGTATCTCTTATCAAAGGAGTAAGTATTTGAATGTTCTCAGTTGGCAGCAAAAGCAAGACAGTTGCATTAAGTTAAACCCTGAGATTAAATCTGGTCTCCAGGGCAAAGGCAGAGTGATTAGTACTACTGTTTATAAGCAAAGTTGCTCTAATCTTTTACTTATAAATTTCCTCCTCCATCTGTTACCCATCAGGGAAGTGAAGTTTCAAGAAATTGTGCAGATGGCTTTAAGGCACTAGACTTCTTTCAATAAGCAATGCCTTGGCTTGCTAGATGTGTATCTTGGAGATGGAACTTAATTTGCAGAAATTGCACCTTTTTTAACCTATCTTGTTTCCCACCCAAGAACCTGCACTGAAGTCCTGTAAGTAAGGCATTTTTCACTGCTTCTTCTCTGTAGCAAATGGGATCCATTGTGCTGAAAGATGCAGCGTGCAGTACCTGTGCCAAAGGATTAAACTTTCATCATCTGGGATTGATACTTAAATTCAAGAGAGGAAATGAGTGTTAATCATCCACTGCATGCCAGGATATATTGAAAGATCCCTTTAGCAATCCATGCCAGTATTTTAAAAATAGGGCACATTAGGGTCTTTTGCACTAGAGAACATTTTATCTTTTTAAAGCCGTTTCCTCACCCTGCTTGCCTTTTTAGAGAAGTGAGCCAACTCTCCACAATTTTTTAAATTACAGCAGTAGAAAGGAGAAAGCAGGAAAGCAATTGAGGGAAGAGAGACAAAGAGCTGATAACAAGCAAGTGAACAAGAATGTGTTTGCAATGCAGTTTGGCATTAAGAAGGGACAGGGTAGCTTTGGGCTGCCCACACATGCACGTAAAACACAGATATCCCATCATTGACAGAACCAGAAATAGCACCAGCAAAATTGTTCCCTTGAGAGTCCTGGGGCAACAAAAAAATCAGCCTGACAAAAATCAGTGGTCTTCTGCCATTGACTTTTGTGAACCTCAGGTTTCACACTGGAGTTCACAATATATTAGGGTTAAGGTCTGTTATGGTCAATTCTAGACTTGGAAAAAAAGTCCATTTTTATCCAGATAGTTTTCATTATCACAGATGTCTTCCCAATACATGTTTCTGTATCTATATACCAGCTTGTGGAAGAAGTACTAAAAAAATACATTAAAATATTGTGGGAAGCCTGTGGCCCTATGATAGAAAGTTATATGACCTCCCAAGCCTTCAACTTTCTCACTCATACTCTAGCAGAGAAAAGCCTGTGGGATTAAGGTACTGGGTGCTGTGCTGCCTTGGAATATCACAGGAAATTCAAATGAATTCAAATGAAAAACATCATCAAATTCATAAGCACCTCAAGGTGAACAGGGCCTGATGATCTCGTACAATAGACAGATATTAATTGAACAGTTTTTCAAGGTGACCCTTGCACATATTGTTCAAAAAGGTGGAGTTGCTCTGGCCACAATGTCCTGCCAGAATAAAGTCATGTACTTGCTTTCATCACAACATTTCCAATGCATGTTCTTTGAGGATAGTTATTGTTTATTTCTGTGACTGCCATGGCACTGCACATACATGTGTGGTCATATTCTTCTTCATTAATTCTAAATCATTGATTTAAATCAAGTCTCAAACACATGTAACTTAAGCACAATTTTGTGTTTTCCATGTTACGTAAAACACCATTAAAGGAAAAGGTTCTCATTACCCACCTATTTTTAGAAGCCTAGCAGAGGCGGTTGAATTTGGTTTGTAAAGAACGGGCATTTAATCAGACAAGATTTTTATATATATCTTGCTTTAAGAACTCTGTTATTTAAAGAAAAGAAAATATATTTTTATGATTAAGATGTAGAATCAAGGGTGGGAAAGACAGGTAAAATTCTTTCTCCTGTCCAAAGTTTTCTGTGTCACTCTAGGCAAATCACTTCAGGCCTCTCTGTTTCAGGTCTGAATCTCTAGGATGAAGACTACAGTGACTTCTCTCTTCCCTTGAATGTGCATATCCATATAAAAAAAAGAAAAAAGTTAGAGCTTTTGTTTAGATAAAAAAACACTCATCTTTTATTTGTGGAGGCCCCAGAAAGATGGAACTATCTTGGCTGAGCGGCTAAGTGTCTCTACAATGCAAATATAAATTACACATTTGAGTCATTAGCACTCCATTTTTTCATAAAGTGAGATTCATTACACCAGCTAAAAGCTGAAAGACTAATCTAAGCTGGCCATCTAGACTCCGGCCATATGCAACAGAGACAGGCATCTCTAGAGGGTTATTTTTCCCACTGACAGTAGACACCTGGCACTCCAAAACATCAACATTTGTGTCACTTGAGACGTTTTTACAATGCCCAGCTGGTCTTCAGCTGCCACCCCAGAAAGGCACAGGTCTCCAGGACATCCCTTGTCACCTCCACTAGTCCTATGTGGTTGTCTCATCACACTACTGCTCTGCAAAAGCCCCTTCACTGAAGTAGCCAAATAATTCCACCAGGGGGGAATTCAGGTCATGTATTATGACACCTAATTTAGGTGTGTAATGTAGGCGTCTATGTGTGAATAAAAAGCTCAGGCTTCCTCTACAAGCCAGGCAGAGGTGCCATCAGCACAGTCAAAGGAGCACAGAAAGTGATTCATATGCCCTGGAGCAGATGGTTACATTTGCCAGCTGAATAGCTCTGTAGACTCCTCCAGCTACATAAACGTTAGATCATCCAACATATTGGATTCAGAAGACTTTTTCCCTCTTTTAGAACAGCACATAAGTTACTTAAGAAATTAATTTAACTTATTTATGTAAGAAATTACAAGCAGTTATCAGCAAGTTATTTGCTCTATTAAACAATGCTCCAAAACTGAAAAAAAAATTACACAATCCCTAGCACGTAGAGCTTGCAGCAGAAAGAATGTACAGAGCAAGCAGATACTTACTAATTACAGAAGAATGTTAGCAACACCGCTATTTGTTTTCAGTAAGAGAAAGGAAGCCCTGAGTGCTAATTCCTTCTAACAGAAACATCTGTCTCACTGGTATTTGAGAATTAAATTTATGTTCCTCCTTCAAACTTGCACTTATTCGGTAACATGGCAACCTTAATGGAAAATAGCATTTATATGCCTGGCAATTTATCTACAATGTTAATGACAGTGGATGGGGGATGAAAAGGGGGTAGGAAGGTCTGAAACAGAAGTAGCAGCATCTGATAAGTTTTAAGAAGCAAGATATAAAAGGCAGCCTCCAAAACCATCTGCCAAAGTGTCAAGGTGATGGATTTTTAGATGTAAATAGTCTTTTTTTTTTACACTCCATTTAGACTATAGTGCATATGAGAGCAATAGAGCAGGCACAAAAATAGAGACAACTGAACCACATGAAACCGTATGTCATCAACCTTGCAGTCTTTGCTCATTTATTTATGTACGAACTGGCTGAAGGTACTACCAGGTGACAGTCTGAGAGCACCCGTCTTGCAAAGACCATACTGGATGCAGCCCATTTTCACTGGATAATCTTAAAATAGTCTGATGGAAAAGGACCCCCTGCAGTAGTGCTACAGAGACTTGTACAGAGATTGTAGAAGGGTCTTCCAGAGCTCCTTGAAGGAAATCTCCCTGCCTGTGCATTTCTCCCAGATCTACTTAAGGTCATATTTATCATTCAAGACTATTTTTTCTGAGGTTGAATGAAAGGTCAAAGCCTGCAAAGCAGGATACGGACATTCTCATCCCTGTGTGTTTCCCTTGGACTTGTTCGCTGTCTCACTTTTAGAGTAACACAGTTTTGTGTTCCTATTCAGAAAGGTATTTAGCTGTGCCTCATTTTAGTAAGTGAGTAGGTGGATGAACAAGGGTCTTGAATTACAGGTAAAGGTAATTTTACAGGTAAATTACAGCAAAAGATAATTGTAAAGTGTTTCAGAAAGCAAAAAAGAAAGCTTTCTATTTTGAAGTAAGGCACGAACCTGACTTCAGCCTTTCATCATATGGGGACAAGTAGAACAAATTCTCATTCTTTATACACTTGCTTTGTGAGAAAACCACAACCTACTCTTTGATATCTATTCAGTGGAGGAATTTACTAGTGGTATTGGAGGTAGAGAAAGAAATATGTAAAAAAATCTTTTAGCAGTTGCACAGATGCATCTTGTTCTTGGAGTGTGACCATGCAAGCAGTCCTTTGGCAGTGACGTGTATTGCATTTTGGGCATCTGGCAAGATCTGGAGTGGAAAATGTCATCAAAATACGACAGTACTTCCTGATAACCCAGGTTATTCACATTTCTATCCTTCACCAGCGTGAACCACGTGACACTTTTCTAACACCAATTGTCTGTGTTCACTGTGTTGTTGCTGAGTTGTCTTTAGCCATGTAGCAATAGCAGCACACAGGCCAGCAAATACACCAAAGTAGCAGATTAGCAAGACTGAGAGTTCCTTCAGACTTCCAGCCTGCTGTGGTGACATTGTTAGGACACATAAGCTGGTCCAAAGCCTCCCCATATGCACCTATCTGTGTCATGATCAAAGCAGGACTCTTGGTGTTGACTTATCTTGGTCCAAATTTACATTTACTTCAGCTTCCCCATGACTGATAAGACAATAAATTCAGCAGCAGGGCTGCAGGACTATCTTCTAGGGTGGGAATATGGGGAGCCAAATGGTACCAGATTAACAATAGCTCTTCCAGTGAATGCCCAGAGACTTAAAAATATGTTTTTCACCCACTCCAGAAATGCAGATTATTAAAGACCACTCCATAACCACTTACAGGAGCTGGTTATTCAAGGATCACCCTTGGCTGAAACAAGACATGCCCTGCCTATACCATTCCTGTAGCTTTTTAATAGCTCTGCCATTTTAGTTAAACTGGGGCTGCTTCTACCAGCCAAAACAAATACCACATTCAAAAAGTCTTGTCTTGACTGTCAGAGTGTTAGCTTTTCTTCTTCTAGTAGATAAGTTGAAGTAGGAAAAGAGATAGTGACTTCTGCATCCTGTGCTCCCCTCACACAATGGGAATGTGATCACAGCAATGCCATGCCCCCAAGGGGAGAATAAAAAGCCTCTTTCTACTCTGTCTTACAGGGTAGGACATCATTACTCCATGAAACATAATAGCTCAACACTTACACCTGAAACACAATCTACTCCCTTCTCTCTTCATTCTCACTGGAGCTACTACAGCTCCTTGTTCCATTATATAGGATATTACTTTCCCTGTCTGAGAGCAGGAGGGAAGACATCAGCTGTTATCTTTCAGCCGATAAAGATCTTCATTCACGCCTGACGGATTGCAATTTAAGAAAAAAAAAAAACATCCTCCCTTGGGCTCTGTGAATGGCGGTGCAATAACATAGTGTTAATAGCTCCCAGTCTAGATAACACCATTACTTCTGACAGTAGGAAACGGAGTGTGATCGCTGCTGAGATGTTTTGATCACCTGTCAGGGAAACATTATGTCTAAGTTTTGCTTCAGTAGAAATTTGCCATTAGCATTTGCACCACGTTCCTTGCCTAGCTTAAGAGATGGAACCATACAGAAGCACAGGCTTTGGGTATAAATCCACATTATAACAATGAAAGGCTGTGGACCCTGAAATCCCATTATATTTGACATGATATTTTTCCTCTTATTTACCTGGACTTTCTCCTGGAAAGACTTTTGCAACTTAGGCACACAGCTGTGTCTCCTAATTTCACCTCATGTTTTTAGGATTTTACAGCATTTGCTCAAGAGGGTTTCTGCACCTTGTCAAATCTTACCTCAAATTGACCACCTTATTCAAGAGGGAAGAAAAATCAGGACTTATGGTAAAAGTTCAGTCTACAAATCTCTGTTTTAGGACATAAATATTTTAGGAATTATACCTCTTTGGAGTCTATAATTCAATGATTCTGAGCTGTAATAACTTGAATTTTATCTCATATATGGCAGTGCAGAATCTAAGTCATTGTTCCATCCTGCTTATCCCTGAATTCACTGCTTAGCTGTTTTCATCCCAACACAGAACTCTTAGGTTCTGAAAAGTTGTGAAACTGTGGATATGGACAGATATTCCCATTAAAATCACCTAAGAAGTAATAAAATCAACTGTTTGTATGGAAAAGTCAACCTGGAAAAATATCTTGTATATTATGAACTAGGTTTCCATATACTTTCACATGATCAGCTAATTCGGAGGACCAGATAGGGCTTTGGAGACAAACCTTGACCTACAACCACCACCAGAAGGCCCAAAACCAAAGAGCTTCCTGACCACCATACTTTCAGCAGCACTTTATAGATACTCAGAGATAAAGCATCACTTCTAAACATAATTATCAGTGTCAAAAGAGTTTGGCTGTAACACCACCAGGCAAAGGGAGAAATCACAGGAATTCATTCTGTCAGTGATGACTATTTGGACACCAAAGAAATGAGCTGCGTCCACAAAGCTACGTCCAGCAAAGGGTATGCACAGATCTTTCTGAGCCATGGTAAGCCAAGCTGAGTCTTCCTGGTAAACCTATAGTACTTTTGGAAACCGCAATAATACCAGACAGTGCTCCCACTTGCTTCCTAAGAAGTATGTCTGAGTGCTAGCAGGCACATCGCCATTGCTGTCACTCAGGCTGATGCTTAATGTTGAGCAGACCCTTTGCTGACGATGTGTTGGATGCCACCATCAGAGCTGTTATGGTGACACTGACAGCTGAGCATCCTCATGTACTCCTGCTCTGATGCTGGAGGACACAGAGAATGTCCACCTCTCCTGCCAGAGAAATGTGGGTGGGAGCATCCCAAGGGTTGGGGTGTGCTATCCCCTTAGCATCCAGCAAAGCTGCATGAAGGCTGCAGCAGTCAGAGCAGTGCCACTCCACTGCCCATCCTTGAGATGAGTTTTAAAAGCGAGTAAACTAAAACAGATGACCTGCCTAAAACCAGAAGAGTGGAACAGCCTGATTTTCAGGCTGAGGTCTGAGCTTTGCATGCTTTACCCATGGTGGACATATTTCTGCATATGTATGTGCAAGTTGGCAGAGCCACGTATGTTCACATACATGTTCTCATGCTTTGTGGACACTGTCATGCACATAGATGACCCATCAGACAGTGAACCAGGTCTGAGATGGGACATGCAGCTGTCTCAGAATGAGACTGTACCATTTAGAGCTCCTGTACCCACGAGAGGGAGCTGACAATCCTCCAGATGAGTTTGACAGCCACAAGGCTGCTAACAAGGGGATAAGCATGACATATTTTTTTTCCCACTTTAGATATATCTGACACTTGTTTTTCATAAAGCTAGGGAAGAGCAGATGATGTGAGGCAGGTGAAAGAAAACCAGTAAGGAAATAAATTATGTATGAACTTTCACACATGGTGTGGAGAGGGTTTTTCAGAAAATAGTTTGAGTTCATGAATAGCTCTGGCTTTGTGGAGTGATTCCAGATCACAGTCTTGCATTAGGTGCAACCCCTAATCTGCTCTGAAGGTGTCTGATGATAGTTATCATGCGGCATTTTGTGCTTAAGTCAGACCCCAAGTTACAGCACAATTTGTAGTTGGTAGCACATAAACCATGCTATAGTTTGTGTTGCCATAGGGGAATCTCAGCAGAGACAGCCCTGGAAATCACAGACTTCAACTGAAGCCTGGAAGCCCATGTGGAGGGAGTCAGATAAAACTCAAGCCATGGCTCACCAGGTCTGGCACTATGAGCCACAGCACTACAGTTGTTCAGGGGCAAGGCAGCAGTTCTCTGGGCTGCTGGGACCTGGCAAAGGTTTGTGCTGCATTTCTTTCTCAAGCAAAATTCCCAGAACTCCTGGGGCTGAGAGAGGTAGCAAAATCAGCTTTTAAATGAAAAATATACTCAATTTTAGGATAAGAGGGGCATCTGGTGATATGTTTTTTCATATAAAGATACACTCTCACCAGTTCTGCATGTAGATATCAGTCAAAATAAAATGAGAATACTGCAAAATAAAACTGCCGTGTTCATAAAACTTGACAAGTAACAGAACAGAATAAAGCATAATTCCATTGCATATGCTCCCTTGACCTGTCATGAATCATTGCAACAGAAAAGGTATTGTGTCTGTGGCAGTGTCAAAGATTGAATTGCCATTTAAATTCCACAGCAGATAAATAACTCCATGATTTAGCACTCCCCTAGCAGCAGACCACTGTAAATAACACCTAAAATGCTCACGAACTCCCATGATGTCTCTCTTAGGCCTTATACTAGAGCTCACAGAAGTCAGGAGTTTCCTCATTGGTTTGAGCAGGCTTTGGATCAGGTCATTAAAGTAGATGCTCATCACAGTAAATCTGATGGTATCAGTGGGAGTGTTTTGGGGTACTATAAGAAAAATTGGCAGCAGAGCTATTGCTTACTCTGAGCTTTGTGAAGGAACAGGAGACTGCAGCTGAACTACTGCAAGATATGTTTTACTTTCAAAGCCATATCTGAGCCTAATTTAAATGTTTTTTTCTGATGCTAAGACTGTATTACAGTCTGGAAATCCATCGAGAGCAGTAGGCAGAAATTAGTTCCCCTGTTCACCATCTATCAGTTGGGCATTTTCAGCTCAGGGGTACTGGTCCCATCTTCATTCCTCAGTTATTTTGGAAGCTAAATAAATATTTGCTGCCCAGAGGAGAGAGCCCAGAGGCTACGGAGGTGAAAATGGTCCCCATGAGGGTCCTCAGAGTCAAACCCAATCTACTGCAGACTGAGTTATGAAATGTAATCTGAAAACTGTCTTTATCCCCAGGGAAACAGGACTTTGTTTCATGAAAGGAAATTGTATTTTCACTGTGAAAGCTGGTTATAGATGGGAGCAAACTGACACAAATGCATTTATTCAGAGAAATCCTTGCTCACAGTAAGGTGTATTTTCCACATTCAGCCAGGCGTAGCAATGGGAAAGCAGAGCCAAGGCACTCTGAAGCGTCTTGCAGACAGTTATGACTCTGTGAGGAGTTTATATTAAACAAATTCTGGTAATGCTAAGGAATGTTTTGTATTTAACAAAACACTTTTGCCTGTTCCCTCATTACTTATAGATACCTCATTCTTCAATTGTAAAATATCTGTATCAGTCAATTAACTTCACTAAATACTTCTCAGGGTTTTTGCTGAGTGCTCATCTTGTGCTTGCTCTTCAATGTGTCTGCTAGGACCACTGAGACCTCTCATGGTGATTTTGAATATATTCCCATAGATTTAACTGCTCCTCCAGGTATTGACTCAACAAGATAACAATGAATCTTGCCAAAAATTTGTCTGAGCATCATCTAAACTCAACCCACCAGGGTCACAAAAACCAGCATGTATGAAGACTTTTTAAGTTTTCACAGGCTCTCTCTTGCTTATCCCCACATCCCTTCCATATACACCCTTTGCTTTCTTGGGAATGTCAGAAATACAGAACTCTCTGCCCATCCCCACTAATAGCAAATTTCTCTACAACATCTGTCTCCAAAGCTGAATTACAAGCAATTCTATAACTAACTTTGTAGGGAGCTTCTGCTATCAGGCTGCTTTCTTGGACATTGAATAAAAAGTATAAAATATTTGAATTTAAGCAGACAATCCTGAAAAGAGAGAGCCTGTAACAGCCCACAGATCAAGCTGAAATTTTAGAACAACCTATGCAGTTCTCATTCTGATGAGCTCCTAGATGGCTTTCAAAAAAAACCAAATAGAGTGTGTATATGGAGTTAAATAAATGTTTTGGAGAGAGAGGAACCATCTCCATTGAGTTAACAGAGCTGCATTCATCTTCATACACTAAATTTGAAAATAACTTTCTTTGAAACTGGAAAGTTGTTCCCTTCTATTTCTGTTTACCAGCATAGTTTGTCACCACTTGAATAACAAGTTTTCAGGCTGAATCATGGAGAAACTATAGAGTCTCTTAAATCTCAATTTCCTTCAAAGTATACAGTAAAATTTAATCATTGTTATTTTTATGAATAGGCCAACAGACAGCTTATATCCTCAAAATACTCAATATAGCACAACAACACTGAAAACCAAGGTTTTAACAGTTATGATAAAATTCTATATAATTAGCAGCTGTCATTTAAAATTAGCACTGCAAAAATCAGAATATTTTCTCTTGGTTATTTCTGCAAGTCAAGCCCAAACCCAAAGGCCTTCTGAAGTCAAGGGAAAAGGTTGTATCTTCAAAACTATGTGGTTGATTGAAAACCAACATGCAGACCCAGTGGCCTGTTAGGTGCTCTTCCCTGGCACCGACTGTCCAAGGAGTATCAACAATGCATTGCAGTTGATATGAACTGTAATGACCTGAACTGATTTTCACAGCTTCCAGCCATGGACCAAAAGGAGATAACAGCACTTACCAACAAAGAAGTGTGATATCAGTATGGTTCACCTGAGGCAGAGGTGGCAACCTGAGCTCATAGTCCTTGGTGAAAGACCTCACCACTGTAGTTCCATTGGACATTCTGGGTTTTAAAAAGAAGCAGACTGGTTCCTCTCCCTTTCTGTAAACTTTGGCTATGTTACATGAATATTTTGGTTTGGAGCAGTTGTGCCACTCTGAAGCAACTCCCCATTACTCTCATCACCACAAAGTTCACAGAGTTTACTTAGTTCATAGAACAGTCTTCATGCACCAGATTCCTTTTGTGGGAGACAAAACCAAAAACTCTGCTGTAGCACACTCCAAATGCTCTCCTACAGGAATGTGAGTGTCTAAAACTCTATCCTCTGGACATTACTTCAACCCACATGTCTCTTGAGGCCTGCCTGCTGAGGTATCCAGACAACATATAAATGGAAATAACCCCACTGAACCACATCATGCATAGATGTAAAGACCTCAGCAGCAACCCCTTAGATATACTCATCCTATCCTTTTCTGCTAAGTTGCTTGCTATTGTAGAAACAGCCTTGTAGAAGCTCAAGAGTTTTATCCCTTTGCAAAGTTACAGACACTACTGTGAGCAAGTCTTCAGGTCTAGCTCTATCCTTAGCACCTTCTTCTGGTAGAAGTTTTACTTCAATAATATTTCTGGCTCCTGTGAATCCAGTTCTTAGGTGTCTTGAGGTCCCTGTACATCAGTTAGGCCAGGAGTCTGACTTCCCTAAAGCAGCAAAAGCACCTAATGGTTATCTGCTGTAACACCACATGACTTTTCTGTGGATCTAGCCCATCCTCCATGTTACTGTGTTGTTGTTTGTGGTGTCACAGAGTGGTCAGAAACTTTAATTGCAGGCATTCAGGTGACAGATACTGCTGATTAGCTGGTTACTTCACAGGGCACTAATGGTTTCAACCCCAGCATTAGACAAAGTAGCTGGTAGGAGCAGACTGGGTCTGGGATTGTACAATGAGAAAGGAACTGTAAAAGCAAATTTTTCTGAGAAGAAGAATTAGCCTAAGACTTAGTTAATATTTGAAAGAGTTCGGTTCTTTTTATTTTATTTTGGAAATAACCCTCAAAGGGAATTTTTTTTAGGCTCTATATTGAATACTAAGTTAACTTCAAACTACAAGGGACCCCATTAAATCCCCATTATATCTGCACTCTTTTCTGATGGTGTAGTCTTTTTTTTTTTTTTATGCTGGCCATGTAACTCATGCACTACCTTTGAAATTTCATAACTTTTTTGTGTAACTTCTTTTTCTTTTTATCCTGACCTAGCTCACTTTTAAAACCAGCTGTGTCTTTTCATCTGAGGTAAGGCTTTGCAGCTAGACTACATTATGTAAACACGTATTGTAACATCCCCAAACCTGCAGTTAGTCAACAAAAGATCAAACAGACCAGCACACTTTCATAGTAGCCATCAAAATCACTCAGACTTTCTCAGCAATAGCTGCCAGCTTGCAATTTTTTTTTGTCCAATGGCAAAGATAAGGCTATTTATCTTTCCTTCACAGTTACAAATAAATAAGGAAAGGAAGGACAGCAGTTTAAAATGATATCTTAATCAGACCTGTTCATCTCAGAGTTTATATTTCAAGCCTTTACTTGCATTCCAGAGTGAAGTCAAATGTCAAGCTTTCTCCCTTTGTCATCTCTCCTTGACTCAAGAGAAGATCTGTATCTTTACAGAATGAAACAACTGTTTTCCTCAAAGTGTTTCAATAGGCCTTGATTTTGTAAAACAAGCCACTTCTCTGACAGGTGCTTTGATTTCAGGGAATTAAAGCAATTGCCACAACAGTGCTGACAAACCTCCCAGCTGCTGGAATAAATGAAGAAGGAGCTGCATGGGTGTACACAGCATGTCTAGGCAGGAGCAGAGGTGGACAGGAAGGTTTTTTTGTTTTGTTTTTTTTTAATACACTTTCTTTTCTTACTCTTCAATCCATTTTGCTCCTAGGTATATATAAGGAGAACATCTGCTTTCTCCTTTAAATCAGCTTTCCCAACTGGACAGGTTGTGGATGTTCAAAGAATCACAGAATGGTAGGGATTGGCAGGGATCTCTGGAGACTATCTAGTCCAAACCCCTGCCAGAGCAGGTGACACAGGATTGTGTCCAGGTGAGTTTTGGATGTCTACAGAGACAGAGATTCCACCCATCTCTTTGGGCAACCTGTTCCAGAGTACTGTCCCTTCAAAGTAAAGAAGTTCCTTCTTATAACTAGATGAGGCTTCCTATGTTCAAGCTTGTGAAGAGAAGAACTAAAAAGCTGAGTCAGAGCTGTAGAAAACAGTAGAAGCAGTCAGAGCTGTTGAGGAAAGAGTGCAGAAATAGATTGTGTTTAGCCTTCACACAAGAGGACTGAAGTGAAGCAAAATAGACTTACAAAGTGGCTGCAGAGGAGGAAGAGACAGTTCTTCATGACACTGATGATAGGACAAGGAGTTTCGACAGAGTGAAGAGAACTTCAGGTTGGCTATCAAGGGAGACTTTCTTTCAATGTGATTAATTTTGTGCTAGAAAATCTTGTCCAAGAATCTGTGAAACCTCCACAACTGAAGGGTCTTATAAACAGCTGAGGCAGGAATGATTTAAGTGTCCATGAAAGCAACTGATCCTGCCTTAGAGGAATAGTCTGTAGGATAAAACACTTTGAAATCTCTTCCAACATTATCTCCCAAGACCGTCTTTTATATTCTCAAAAAGCCTTGGATTAGGACAACACTCATGGTTCAGAATTGATTCAAAGTTTGGGGTTGTTCATCCCTTAGCCAAGATTTTGGTCTGCACTACTTTCTCCCTTCCCAGCTACCCTTTCAGCTCACAGAAAGAAGAGCAAAAACTGAATTCTAAGCAAGGTACCAGTAGTGAGAGCACCCTCAAGCAGCATAATCCTCACAGGCAGCCATCCCTTAATGTAAATATCACGTTCTTTCAGAGTTTTTCCACCTGCTGCTAACTAATCCCCAATATATTTAATCCGAATCCTGCCTCCCCCCCCACTTCAAGTTCTACCTCCTTACAGACAAAAACTGAGCACCCCAATATATGTGTACAACAGCTAACCCATTATGGATGCTAGGAGCAGAAATTACATAGAATCATGGAATCATAGAATGGCAGGGGTTGGAAGGGTCCTCTGGAGGTCATTGAGTCCAAACCCCCAGGCAGAGCACTATCACCCAGGGCAGGCCACCCAGGAACAGATCCAGGTGGATTTTCAGTGTCTCTAGAGAAGGAGACTCCAAAACCTCTCTGTGCAGTCTGTTCCAGTGTTCTGTCACCCTCACAGTGGAGAAGTTATTCTTCATAGATAGAAGTTGTTAAATGGATGTTAGTTTGTTCATTAGTGAGGAATGATTTCCTCTGTTGCAAGAAGCCACAAGGCCTCCAAGCATCTGTATTTGCACACACACATCTGCTTTTTCCACCCAGAAGTTTTGTCTGCATGGATTTTGAGGACTTTAATGTGCTTCTCCAGAATTTCCAGTCATCTTATAACTTGACTGGGAAAGGAAGCCCTGTTATTGCTTTGGAGAGTAAGGCCAAAACTTGAGGGGAGGAGGGACAGGCTGCCCAGGTGCTGTCCTGTACTCTTAAGACTTTCTCCTCTTCCCTTCTGCTCACCTACACAACCAAGCAAGCAAGAGCAGAAAGGACAGGATGTCTCTCACCTGTCTTGCATCTCCTTGCAGGTAAGGAAACGATTTCTTTATTCTTTAAACTGAATCACTATTTGCATGAAGGCAGACAGTACATATTCTTGGGGAATATATACAAAGACATGCCTTTCTCCCCATGAACACAATATATTTTGATGCCTGTGAAACCATCTGAAAAAAACCCAATTCATTATCTTAAAGGACTTTTCTTTCTCTTCCTGTCTAAAACATTTGAATATATTTTTAACTCAATTTTCTTCTGAGCTCATATTTAAGTTACTTGCTTCTCTACAGAGAATTTCAGTAGCGCTAAACCTGGGTTTAGCTAAACCTGTTGCTGGATGTGAGGGCACAACAAAGCCTAGCCAGACTTATGGAGAGGGAGGAGGAATCAGTCACTCTGTACGTGTGTAATTGCGGCTTCTGGGTATAAATCCAGAATTCTCCAGTAAATTCTACTGGAGATTATTTTGGATTCCTATATTTCAGTTTCAAAATCATGTCACGGTCTCTGACTCTGTACTTTCTTTCCCCAGTGATGTTCCTTGTAGGGGAATGTGAAGAACTCTCTTTTGAAGATGCTTTTTTCCCTGCCATACTGAGAAAATACATTTGCAATACTGCATTATATTTAAAATCCATGAAATATTCAAATCAAACATTTAGGAAGGCCTGATGTAGTCAGACCTAGTCAGACCATACAGAGAAACCAGCCAGTCTCAAGCTTGAAAGGTTTTCAAGGGACGGTATTGTCTTCATGTCCTTGCACAGTGTCATGGATGAATGCCACACACAGATGGCAAGGTCACTTCTAAACCTACAGGAATTGTAGGGGCTGTAGCTTTGGAGGACAATCTAAAGGACCCTTTGGAGTTGTGCTTTTCTCCAGTCCACAGGATCTTAATTCTTGTTAACACAGGTACTATGTAATTGCCTTTTTTTTTTTTTTCTTTTTCTTTCTTTTTCTTCTCTCTCTGTCTTTTCTACGTGTATTTTGACACTTCTGCTATTGCAATTCCCTTCCAAACTTATCACCATCCTCTCCAGCCATTCCTTTCTTCATGGTCGAGTTTGCTGCTTCCTTCACCTTCTCATGTCTTTCTTCCCTGTTGCTTCTATACCTAAAGCATCCTGACAGTGTCTCTGTTTACATCTCCACCTTGTTCAAGTCCCTTTTAACAAGTTAGTCCTTTCAAAATGCTCACAAAGAGAAACTAATAATGGGCCAAAATAACACCATGAAGTCATTCACCTCTTTGACGCTGTCATGCACCCTGTCTCCTCTGTGTTCAGGCTTTCACAGTGTGGTCTGCCTTTTGCCTCTCTCAGTCCTGCCCAACACCAAGAAACTTCCTAAATGATTAGGTAATGTGATTTGGTTTGGAGAATGAGTCAGTGACCTTGCTCTGCTCTTAGCCCTGCCATTAAGCTGGTAAATGACCTTGAATAACATTTTTAACCTCGTCTATCCCAATCTGTCTCATCCTGTGACTTTTTTCAGTAAAATGTGTAAGCTCCCAGGATCTTGTTTTGTGCTGTTAAAGCCTCTTGAACAAAAGGGCCCTATTTTCCCATTGGCTGGCTCAGCTGGGACTTATCCCCTACAGCCACAGACATCTACATTGTGAATATCTACATCTGAGCAATTCGCTAAAGTTTCCTAGACAGTCAGAGGGAAACAACAGGCAGTTTTAGGTTGAGGTTCACCTAAGAAAACATAAGCTTCACCTTTGGGATGCAACAAATTTTCTGTTGGAATGCCTGCATGTTGAAAATTGTCTCCCAAATATTAACTGATAGCAATTCTTTGGTGGATTTAGCTGAAAAATTTAATTTATTCTGGGCCAACTAGATTGTATTTTTTAATAAATAAACTTCCATTAAAAAAAAAATTAAATCATCTGGATCTTTTGAAAAATACTAAATGTTTGAAAGGTCATTTTTCGAAGTCTTTCCAGAAGTTTCTCAAAAATGGCTTCTTGAACTTCTGCTTCATGAGGTAGTTTTACCACATTTCATGCTCCTGAAGAGCCCTAACTGCCCAATGCCCACAGACATGCAGGTACCAGCATGTCAGCACACTGAGCCCACCTCAGTGATCCCGTGTTGGTTTTATGTCAGCAGAAAGTATGAGCTCCTTAACATCTTGAGAACTTCAGTACCTAAACCTGGATGTGATAACACCGATGTTAGATGCAACAAATACACTTTTGCTGTCTTAAATGAGAACTTCCATGAAATGGCATCTGCTGAAGAGCTGATAGAAAGGAATATTCTCTTTTCCTACTCAAAGGAAGAAGTTTTGGGAACAGGCCTTTTGCACGTTACCAAATATGCAGAAATGGAAGAGCTGAATAAGTGGCTAGCATGAACATTACACCTATCACTGCTAATCAGCATCACCTCATACAGCTGAAATGGCAGCAGAATATTGGTCTTTGAAAGTCTAAATCACAGAATGAACTCTTTTTTTAAAAAAGTCAAAGTTTTGCCAAAACCTATTACATGCACTCTACAAAGAGGTGTCTGTGAGCAACTAGGAGTGAAACAATAATAATAAACTGGAGGAATAGCTTTCATAGGATAATAAATGAATTGCAAATAGCACACATGTCAGACACACTAATTCTAAACAGAAAACTGCTCCAAAAGAGAAATAAAATGAGATTGTGACTGGGACAAATAGTTTCTTCATCCTTAGAAAAGGAGACTTTCCCAAGTAAGTGTTATTTAAACAAAACAAAGGCAACAAAAGAAACCAAACCAAACAACATCAACAACAAAATACCACAAACAAAACAAAACAAAACAAGATAAATCTTTGGAGTTCAGGTGCCATTTTATGTGCCAACATAAAAACAAATATATATATGTATATACATCCATTCCACCACCCTGAAATCCCAAGCACCTAGAGAGATTTATTACACAGATTTTACTACACAGATAATGGGGCCCGCAGCTACCAGTCAAAGAGATGTTTTAGAGCCCACCTGAAACTGGATTAGGCACAACTGGGAGAATGGATCTAATCTGAGAAGAAAACCTTCCACGAGGAAGAAAATTCAGGGAATTTCTTCAGTTATTAGTCATACTTCCTGAAAATGCCTGTGCCAGCTGTATGAGGCTGGAGAAGTCATTGTGGACAATGGAAAACAGAGATGGACAGATCTTGTGAAGGAGATAGAGGAGTTAGTACCTCCCTGTGAGTTTCTTCCTCCCAGTGCTCCTCAGGAAGGGCTGGTAAAATGTGGAGGCATAATTATTTCAGCTCATGTGAGTTTGATACTCCAGAGAGTTATTAGAATAGCTTGTAATTCTGAAAACTTGAAGTTGCTCAGCCAAAACCTTAATTTGAAGCCAAGGAATCTACCTCTGTATACAGCAGCTGGTGATGTAAAGAAGAGATATAACTAATCAACTCAATGGAAAGCTTCATCTGTCCCCACATCCCTCCGATCTCATGCCACTGCACTGACCTGTAGATCATTGCTAAGGAAAGAGGGGATTTTCTGGTTTTAATAACTCTGCAGAGGCCCCTGCAGTACAGCTATGTAATGTGAACACCTGGTAACTGAGGAAAGAATGGAGGCTAATTATCTCATTTTGAATGGGCCACCAGCCCAAATACCATTTCCGTTTATTATCAGGCTGGACTGGACTTTAGCTGGACTTGGAAAAGAAAACTGTATCTTTCTACAAGCCCCCAGAGCCATCCTGTTCAAGGAAGAAACTGCACTGAGACATCATGGTAAAGTAACTGAAAAACAAAGTCTTCTTTCTTGAAGTACGTATCTAATGCTTAGAGCTCTGTTTCATTGGTGGTGATATTGTGCACGCCTATAGAAAACAAATGCTATGTGCAGGTGCTCAGAAATACCCGAGGAGCAGCCACAGATGAATCCAAACCACAGTGCTCCAGTTTTCTTTGAGGTAGAACAACGACAACCTGCATCTTCAGAGACTCACATTGACATGTCCTCAGAGAGGATTAGCAGCAGTCTTGGAATCACTTAGGAATCCTGATATTTATGGGAAAGCCTTTTGGAACTGCATAGGGATTAAAAAATAAAATATTGTGTAGAAATTATTCTGCAAAACAACACCATGTCATAGAGAGTGAAAGCCTTGCCTTTCTACAAGAAACCTAAAAATTGTGGGTATAATTCTGTACTAAGCTCCCCAGAAGGATTTAACTGCTTGCACTGCTTGGGTTAGTATATAATGTTCTGCTGCAACACCAGTGGTTGTAGTTCTTTCCTTTTGGTCAAAGAGCAGATTTGATGGTGGTCAGTAAAGAGAAGCTTGAGAAACAGAAGTAAGAGGGTGGATTTGTAGTGAAAATTCATTTAGACAATTTGGCATCTATTACAAACCAAGTCAGACAGTGTCTGTGTGCAAAGGTGGAGAGGGTAGTGAAAGGGAACCTCATGCAGTGAAAGGGTCCTTTTCATTCATTAGCATTTGCAAAGTAAGTAAGTGGCATAAATACGGGATCTGATGACTGGAAACACACCGGACATGTCCTGCATGTCACAAGGTTCTCAGGACTTTGTGTTAGCACCACGTGTGCTATCATGTTCAGGTGCTCTGTTCATCCAGTTGACTTTGAGAATTTATTACCACTCTGGAAAGAGTCTGTAATCTCTCATCAGTAGGACATGGCTGTCTGCTGGTGCACACAAGGAAAACCTTTGTCCATTAATTCTTTGTCCCTTGAGCAAAATGGCTACACTTAGGGGAAAGTAATACCAGTGTTCTCAGATGCCATAAACTCTTTGCCATACTGTCTCTGGTTGGAAAGCAAGGAAAAAGGAAAGAGGATGTGACTCAGAAAATGACAGTGCATGACCCAAGCCTGTCAGTGTTTAAGAAGCATTTGCCCTTAATAACATGCCTTAACTTTTGATCAGTCTTGAATTGATCAGGCAGTTGGACAAGATGATAATTGTAGTTCCCTTCCAGTGTAAATATTCTCCTCTTCTCTTCTCTCCATGATAAGGTGTGTTCCAAGAAGAGGTGTCAGTGTTCTTTGCCTTCAGACCACGGCAGTAAAATAATCCACAAATTGCTCACAAAGCATATTAGCATATAGCAATTACCTATATAAATTAATTTCTGCTATGTTCCATGACCACTGTGTGTGTGAGAAGGGAGGGATGGGAGAAAGTGGATTGCCTTGCTCCGAGGCAGGTGATTTTGAGAAGGATCCAGATGGCACTGGTACAGTATGTTTTATCTGTCTCATGAATAAAATTGATCTGTCATTCAAGTCATTCAGAGAGGATTTCTTTTCACTCTCCTGGAAGTGTTTGACTCTACCTGGTGGTTTTCTTACTGTTACCCATGAAATAAAGATTTTTATCAGTTACAGTGGAATTGCCAGAACTTCTTTATTGTCAGTTGTGTTGAAACAGGAGGACAGTGATGACTGGAAGAGCTGGAAGCCTGTGCAGGCTGATGTGAAAAACAATTTGCTGAGCCTTGTCTTTCAAATAAGGACAAAGGAACAAAGAACCAGGTCGAGCTCTGGGGGAAGAATGCAGCTTAAACAAGGGTATGCAAGTTGGCAAGAGCCAAGGTAGCAGAGGAGATATTTCTAAAGTGGGGAAGTTTGAAATAGCATCTAAAAGATAAAGCAGAGATGGCAGTTGGCTAAAAAATTTTACAAGATTTTGTGCAGAAAGGAAGGGACAGAAAATGCATACAAGACCAAGTGTGCAAAATCTTCCCACCACTCTCATCTATCCCTGTTCAAAGAGGGGGAAGAAAAAAAAAAGAAGAGATGTATTTTAGGTACATCTTTAAAAGAGGCAATCACTTGCTTGAAATTATGCACAAAAAGCTGGGTTTAATTTCCCTATTGAAGTACTTTATTTTCCTTGATGTCAGTAAATGGCCAGGACAAGATGACTAAGAAGAACAGTAGGAAGCTTTGTAACGTAGAATTGTGGAAAGGAGTTAGCAGGGACAGTAATCTGAATGTCTTTAGACCTTATATTAATTCACAGAATCACAGAATCACACAGAATCACAGAATCCTAGGGGTTGGAAGGGACCTCGAAAGATCATCTAGTCCAACCCCCCCTTTTAGCCTAGCAGTGGAATTGGAATATAGCGTTAGTAAGTGTTACATGTCATACTCTAATTACAGTACTTACGTACAAGAAACATTGTTATAATGCAGCAGCCCCCGCCTTGGCCTCCTCATGCACAAGTACATCAGACAATACACTTTCCACGAATCTTTCAACATAACAGACAAATGCTTTTTTCCAGAGAAAAGACAAAAAATGTAATTTGATGAAGGCTGAGGCAGGGTAGATGAGAAGAAGGAGAGGGAATGAGAAGTGATAAAAAGGTGAGTACAGAAAAGTTGTACAGAGGGATTAGCAGGGCTCTGGCATTCCCTATTTTGCAGCACAAGGTGCCATTTGGTCACTTGAAGGATGAGAAGAACCAGCACAGAGACCTCTTTCTGATCTCCCATCCCACTGACACCATTACTGCTGCACTGGACCATGACAGGAGCAGATGAACAAGATATTACTGAAATTACTGCATTGAAAGAATGGGTTCAAACTAAACAGCTAAACCACAGGGTTTTTGTTTTGTTTTGTATTGTTTTATTTTTAAATTTCAAAATATTCCTTGAAGGCAGTCTCACAGCAGGAGCTAAAGAAAAATAGGCTGGTTATGGTTTAATGGACTAATCCCAGAGAGCTTTTCATAAAATAGTTACAATATTATAAACGAGAAATGTTGTAGGAATAGCTAAAATGGGAATTTACACAAAGTATGGTGCCTTTTATTTGCATATGACCTCAATGATTATGTGCAAGATTTGGCCCTCTTCACAGTAAGTGCCACATTCTGGTTAGAGAAATATGATGCCTTTGTTTTGGCAGAAAATAAATCTCTTAAGGTAATCAAAAATCCATGTAACATATTCTAAAAATATCCCCTCCAAAACTGTCTGTGCCAGACAAAACAGAAGAAAATATTTGCCTTTGACAGGGATATTGATCTATAAAATGTTTCTTTTCTTCTCTCTACTTTGCTCTCTTGATTTCTTTCCAAACTTGCCTCTTATGGTGCTTCCAATGGAGCAAGGCCTTCTTAACATCTTGAAGCACAACTTTGCCAGCTACCCTCTGATTTTTATTTATTCTGAGGCCCTTTACACTGTTCTGGCAATTTAAAGACAGATTACATCCATTTTTAGCTCTTTAGCCTTCGCCCAGCATGTATAAGGACCTTTCTATGAATAAGGACTTAATATGCAGATTATAAAGTTGCTTTTGATGTCCTTCTCCCTAAATAGAAATACATGGAAGAGAACCTGGAAAAAATATTGCACCTCCTATGAAAGTCAATCCACCTAGAAAGGAATCCTCATAAAGAGGAACACCGCTCTGGACAGGGATTTCTCTGAATAAAATAAGTGTCTAGGTGCTCAGGAGGTGGATTTCCTATTCACTGGTGTACACTAGTGACTTTATAATGCTACAGTGACACAAAGCAACTATACCAGTTTTAGAATACAAGGTTTGGGATCACTGCAAGAGCACTGCAAAGCAGTTAGGCTAGACCAGTGCATCTGGCACTTTTTTTACTGGTTATGGAAGCTAATTTGGACCAGCTGTGGCTTCCTTATGTTGGTCACTCCTCACATCTCACATCTTTTTAAGCTGAGGTGAGGAGAAATTGCACCACTATACTCCTTCAAGATCAGTATTTTGTTTAATGTCCGCTTTTCTTCAGAGGCCCAACAGGGTTAAGAAAAAAATCTGCAGGTCTGTGACTAATATGGTTACAAACCAGGGCATTGGGTGGAGAGACTTTGTTTTTGTTTAGGAGAAAACAGCAAGTCACTAAGGGGGGGGGGAGGATGGTATTTCCAAACAACAAATATCCCACCTGTCTCTTTGACCTGGCACCCTGTCACACCAGAAGAGTGATGGATTAAAGCTTTTATACAGTCCACTGCTGTTTCTGAGTCTCATTTTTCCACCAGGGGCTCTATTTCCCCATTAGCAAATGTTTTAATTTCAGGCAGACTACAATGCTTTGTGTTTGTTTGGCAAGCCATGGTTATGCCTGGTTAAAGGAAGGTGGAGACACAACTCATCCTTTGTGTGACTGTCTTTTAACATCTCTGAAATGCCGCTGATGGGCAGCTGTCCCTTCTACTCCCACACTGTATTTTAGGCAGACCATTTCTGAGATAAACCAATATAAACTATGAAGCTTAAGCTGACATATGGCTTTTGAGGGACAAAATCAGATAAGAAAGATATTAAATATTGAATCTACTTGCGCAGACAGTTTCTCTGTTGGTAAGGAGGAACAACACAGAAGTTTATTCTGAACTCAGTCAATCATTTCAAAATGTACTCAGTAAAACCAGTGTATAATAGCTGCTGGTAACCACAACCATGTGTCAAATGAACGATCGTATTTTCTAGGAAAGAGGATGTAAGAAAGTCTTGTTATTGGCCCATTCTTTTTCCTGGAACACTATACATCTAAAACAGTAGCTTAACAAAACAACACAAAGATCAAGGGACATTGCTGTCAAAGACCAAAGTCCCCCCTAAACCAAGGGACTTCAAGGCCTGAAGGAGCACTGAAAATGGTCTTTCAGCTTGTCTTTCTCTCCTTTCTGGTCTTTTTTTCATTTGCAGTTATTTGCAGAACTAAAACCATCTTTCTGCTAATTCTCAATTCATACTTTCACATGGAATAGGCTTAACATTTGTTCAAGACCCATGACGTAAAACAGCATTCAGAAGTCTGAAAATGTCCATTCATATTTTTGTGCATACAAAATTACCTGGAGGGTAGCCAGCTGCCCTGCTAGCAGTTTCAGACTAAGAATTTCAGTCTTAATATTAAAAAAAAGTCCTTCAGGTCTTCAAAGTTTGTGACAGGACTCACTGTTTCCAGTGACCTTTGAGAAATGCTGCTGTGTTCCTGGTCCTTCTTTCACTGCAACCTGATGACAGATCAGTTCCCTGACTACTTTCATAGTTTTTGAAGCCAAGCAGTAAACAAATCATATCTCATCTATGGCAACTTAAAACCCTTCAGACAGTGCTTTTTTTACAGTGCCTAACTTTCAAAAAAAATCAGTGAAAAGATGAGTGGATCATCTGCATCCTATAACATGTCACCTTCTCAATTCAAGACCAAGCCTGGGATCCAAAATCAGGGCTATACACCGCCCCATGTGGTGCCAGTTAGTTGGAATCATGCTGTGCAGAGCCCTGTCTCTGCTAGAGTCAGGCTTTGGCTTTTGATGACCAAAACAAATGCTTCAATTTCCTTTGTGAAATCTGGAAGCAGTCTGCATTGGTGATAACACATCAGCATAATTCTTGCCATGGTCATTTAGTGGACTGTTGACAGAGTAAGCTGCCAAGCAGCTTTGGAGTCCCAAGACTCAGCTGATCACACCTATGCCTGGGATCACTGAACCATCTGAATCTGGTTGATTTCCTCACCTTTTTCTCATTAGAGAAAATACGGTAAATTCCTCATGTGAAGAAAAGGGGAAGCCATCACAGCTGCTTGTGAAAAACAATCATGGAAAAAGATCTGGGAATTCACGAGTAGTAAAGAGTGAATATACATTGCTGCATTAGAACATGTTCCTCTCTTGAGGAAAACAATCTACATGCCATCTTTTTCTGAAACACACATCCAGTAACCCAGTTAAATTGTCTAGAGGGAGTGAAAGGAAATAATATCCCTCCTGAGAACAGCATGAGATCTTTCCTGAAGACACCATAGTTTTTTCCCTTCAACTGTGTGTCCAGATCAAAGAGATTGTGACTTCTCTTGCAGAAGTAAGAAGGAATTGGATGTAAGACTCACTCACTGCATGGAAATAGAAGGCTTTGCACAGCTTGGTTGAGTTCATTCCACCCCCCCCTTCTCCTGTCAGACCCTCCTTAAAAGAGCTAAAGTAATAATTTCATAAGACTATCTATAACTGACAGTCTATTACACTAATTAGAATGGGATTCTTGCTTTCTTGCTTTGGTTTAAAAATGGCTTTGCCATTCACGAATGATTTCATACTTGTTACAAAAATACAGTGCTGTGGGAATATGTCATTTCAGTAACAAACTACTTTTCACCAACACTATTGATCCATTTCATATTGTAGTTAGAATCACACTGATCTTATTCTAAAATACAGGAATTTTCACAGAGTACTTACGAGCTTCCTCATGCTGAGCTGCTCTTGACTTCTTGCTTGGAAGATGGGTCAAACATTATGATGGAAAAGATTTATATCTGACAGGCTGATCTTCACTTCTCCAGGAGCAGTGTTAATAAATCAGTGGAAGAGAGTAGATATTTTGTTAGTTTCTACCCTTATTACATGGACAATATTTTTCTATACATTTGAATAAACACAGCTGCATTTAAAATTCTTCATTCAGAGTTTTGCCAATTTATAAGTACTTTGCAATCTGTAATTGTAAAATAATTCAATTCTTTTCCCCTGGAGATACCAGTATTTTGCAGTAGGAGGTTGCAAGTCTGTGCAAGGTGCGTGTCTGCGCATGTCTTGTACATGTATGCACAGAAGCATATATTGTTTCATGATTTGCCTTTGAATGGAAATTTCCCATAACTATAAATGAAACTATTCCACACAAGTGAATTCAGTACAAACACAATTACATCAATGTGTTTCTTACATATTTTGGCAAATTAATAGGATCTGGTTATCAAATTTATAATGTTCTGCTCTCATAATAAATAATCTGTGAACCCATTAAAACTGTGTTTCTCATATGTCACTACCTACAATAGACCCAGCACATGTGCAAGCATAATCTTCCTAAAGCCAGATAGTGCATATCAACCTGGGTTTTTCTATGTGGCCTGTTTGTAATACTCTGGGAACAGAGGGAATTAAAATATTTGCTGTATCTTCGAGACCTCTGAGATTCAGTTAATTTCTTCAAATGTCAAATAAGTTTAATTTTTCCACTCAACAGATTCAGCTGAATTTTCATTCAGTACCTCCCACCATCAGATCCAAGCCTTAATCTGCTAATTACCAGCAAAAAACAGCTCCTTCATTTTTAACCTCCTTAAAAGGTAGACAAAATATTTTCTGCTAACAGAACATTTTCTAGCTTCAACCTCAACTCAGAAATGTCAGACCACCTCTATTCTCTACCCTCTTATCTATCCATTTTACAGACATGACAGCATGTAGTTTTCTTTTCTTAGCATCCTGTAGCAGTTTATCTCCTGACAATTTTATATCATTTCCCTCCCTCACAGAAAAAGTAAAGCCACCTTGACAGTGAAAAAAACAGAGGACAGAGAGGTGAAATGATTTGTTCATGGTTGCACTAGGGCTCTGTGGATAAGGCATCTTGCTGGAGTGCCAGTGCCACCTGAAAGTTACCCTTCCTGTGAGCAATAAATACTAATGCTTTTGCACATGCCCATTAATTCAACCTAGGAACAGTGCTGCTGTCATCCCACCAGCAGCACTGTCTCTCACTGAAAAAGAAACAAACTGCAATTTGAATAAAAGCTGGTATTTGTCAGCACTCTGAGTTACCACACAGCAGCAGAAGTTGCATTCATTTCTAAATATTCATCTCTCCCTCTCACTCACATGCACTAGTCAATTTTTATTTGTGGAACATTTTCACCCTGTTCCGTTTCTGACAGAGCATGGAGAAGAAGGGTCAGTGATATTACAACCATCTAGCACATTGTTTACTAAATAATTCTTCATTACATCCCACCAATTGTTTTCTTTGGAGAGAAACAAACATTCTTACAAATACAACAGATGACACATAAATGGTAGAAGTGCCTATTGGGTAAATGAAAGATCTGCTCTATTCTCAAAAACATCCAGCTTTACATGTATAATGTGGAGTGCTGTACTGTGCCAGATTTGATTGGAAACTCTCCCAATGATCACTTTGAAACTCTGCCTATTTAAAACTTTTGGCATCTTTAATCACAGACACAAAAGCTTTAGGAAAATTGCTGTTTTAATGAGGCCAGCTCTGCCAGGAAGCAACAAAGCAACCAATGCCATCTGTTTGCATCTACCCACATATAATCCATTAATGTGAGCCAAACTTACAGTCATCAGCATTGTTTTACTGGTATCATTATCTAGCCTAAAAATAAGCTGTAGTCTTATTCATTGCTGAGGTAACTGAAATCAGCACTCTTACATTAGATATAAGTTGGACCTATTGCTTTTTTGTCCAGAAGAAAGGAAAAGTTCAGCTTCATACGCCATGAGTGGAAGTGAGCCTTGGCTAAGCAGACAAATGTATTTTTTTACATACGCATTACAAGCTGAGAACTAACTACATTTGTGGGTCACAGTGACTGTATTCTGAGTCTCTGTGGAGTTAAAATATGTGGAATAAAAATAAGTTTAAAAGATGTTACTATGTTCCTACGCTACTATCAAGTTTCTACTCAGCGATCCAACATGCAGTAGCTAAATAAATCCAACTGGCTTCTTTTCTATGCAATCCCAAGGTCCCTCAGGATTTATTTTTCTTTTTTCATATATTTTCCACAGTTATAAAACCTTTGGACAATTGCAATGATAAAACATGAATACGGGCATTAGTGGCTTCCTTATACTTCAGTGCAAAACTTTAAACCATGAATTGTTTTGACACTCTAAAGAAAGACACTGCTGAGAAACGTCAGCTTACATTTCATGATGTCTCTGTCTACACATTAAGAATGGAGTAACCAGGATTGAATGTGAACTGCAGAAATCTGAAGCAGTTCCTGGGCTCTGAATATGAGCTCTAGTTATATCTCAGGTCCCATACAGGGAGTACTGCACTAGTCCCCACCTCCTTATTCTGCTCCCCCAGCTGACCATCTAGCATCTGGGACCCTGGCACATGGATTGAAAGGAAGCCAATGCAAAATCCCTGCTCTGGTCAGCACCAGTATTGTGGAAGTGCCTTAAAGAACACTTGTCTTGCAGTTCACAGTAGTTTAAAATGCTTCAAAACTTCTTGAAGAATATGCAAGGCAGAGGTGAATGTTTTTGGATACGAATGGTGTGAGCTTGAAAAGAACAGAGAGCATTAGCTTCCTCATCTGGCAGCAGCCATCCCTCCGGATGGAATATTTGAGCCTAGAAAAAGGACTTATTTATTTCATTTTCAATGGTACAAGACAGTACACCCAATAAAGGAGATGGACAGACAATGTCTATGTTTTGTCTAACAAGTGGTAACATAAAGTAGAGATAAGCAAGGCAAAGCAAGAGAAACTGTCAACTTGTTAACACCTATAGGATCTGGAATAGGTCTTTTAGTGGATGGAGAAGGAAATTTTCCTAGTTTCCTATTTGCTTCCCACACATAAGACTGAATGTGGAATCGCTCTTCTCCAGCATCTTTAATCATAGTTTACTACAAGAAAGATGTTAGCTTCATTGGTTGACTTACAGGCATTCTAATGCAGTAGAGATAATTCTTCCCAATTCCTTAGGCCTTTCATGACTCTATTTCTTACTTGTTCAGAAAACTACTTCTGATCACCTATATCCTCTGAGTTACTGGTACATTTTTGTTGTTGTTTTGTGCAGCTTATGTTATGATCTCTGAGACTATACTGGATTTAGGGATTTCAGTTTGGTCTTTAGTGGCTCATGCAAATATAATACATATCACAGGGCACAGACTAAAAGAAAATGTGTAACCGAGGAGGGCATTTCTGTTAAAGCCCAGAGTGCTGTTGTATGTTGGCAGGCTAATCTGTCATGAATAAGAATTATTATATTCATAAGTCTATACCACACAAACTGAATCCTCTGATCTAAATGAAATTACTTTGGTTTCATGGCAGTGCTACTTAGATTGCATTATCGTCCATTATCCATGGCCTTGTTCTGGCTATAAGTGATGACAGATTCTGGTGCCTTGTATAGCTATATTGCCCATTTGCTTTCTATGCTAGAGCAACAGGCATAAACAAGTCTGGTTTTGTAAAGATCAAGCTGGTTTGGTTCAGCTTGATTTACATACCTACCTCAGCCTTCTCTCTGGCAGGTACAATATTCTGCATTTTGATACAACTTTTTGAATATGTCAGTCTTCTCTTTTTCAGTACTGTTCCTTTTATCTTGTGTACCTGATTCTTAATCATTCATTAGGATTTCACTAAACTGTGACATGAGCAAACTTTTCCAGCATTTTCGGCTCCTTTCATGCCAAATTTCATAGTGGTTTATAGATTTTACATTGACATGTTTACTTCACATTTAATTTAATATATGAGTATATCATGCTCTGACATTGCAGTTTTACAGGTTTTGATGTTGATGTATCTTAAACACAGTAAATGACAGTTGTCAAAGCCAGCTTACCTTAAGCATCACTGGGCTAGATGACCCCAAAGGTATAAGCACTGCAGGACTCCTGGGGAGAAGCATGGTGGCCACTGTGTCTGGCCCTGCTCTGACTCGTGGCTCTTACACCAGCTGCTTTAGAAAAAAAGGTGCAAATGAGCAGATTTACGGCAGCCTCCAAAGAAAATTTCTTCCTAACCCACCACGCCTAGGTATTAGATTAAGCTCTGAAAAAGTTGCATGGCAAGTAATTACGGAGAATGAGAAATTTATTTATTTTTAATGTTTTAGTTCCATATTATTCTCTCAGTGCAAGAAGAGGTTTATGCTGGCCTTGAGCAGCACAGTACTGGGTGGCAGCAAAAGGGACAAGGCAACATCATACGGTTGTTGCCTTTAGAAAGGAAAGTACTGATAACTAATAACAAACACATTTCCACACTTCAGATCCTATGCTGTTGTACAGGAATGCACAAAAAATTCCCCTAAATACATCAACACAACCATTACTATCTAACATCCATAAATACAGACCTTAGCCTCCAAATACAAAAAGGGAGATAAACTATGACCTGCTTGATTTTAAAATAGCAATTTAACAACTGGTATAATAGCTTCTGATAGTTATTTTCCGAAGCTAAATCCAGACCACCAGCCATATTTAGCAAGCACTGGAGCATAAGCCGGCTTTCCAGCGCCGGTTCCTCTGTGCAGAGCTGGAACGACGCAGCCATGAATCAGTTACATGCTGCAGACCACACTCCAGCTGTCTTACAATAAACTGAGCTGCGGCAGCCCCAGAAGTTCACAGTAGCGGCACTAATTTTTACCAGCTGAGGACTTGAGCCTTTATCTCTTGTTTAGACTTCAGAACAGACCTCAGATTGCTGCAGTGCGAGTCTCCTCTAAACAAAGGGCTGATCTGGGGGTTTTTCCTTTATACTCAGTCGTCTCGAGTGCCAGCGGGCACAGAGGACCATTTCCCACCAAGCGATGGGGTGTTTACACGCTTTGCTCGGCCCCATAGAGCACGATCTCCCTCACACCGCAATAGCGTGCGGCTCTGGTGACAAAATAGCATCTAATACCTGGAACAACACCGCTGTGGATTCAGGAACTGGAGTACCTACCACATGGGTGCTACTGAAATGAAATCAGCCCTATGTGCCAGCTTTGCAAAAAAGAACACTTTGTTTCTGCCTGCCCTTGGCAAGATTTTCACCCTGGCTAATTTAACATTAAAGCTACACTGGCTGTCTCAGATCCATATTGTTAAAGCCAGCTGGAGATGCCAAAAACTACAAAGCGAGGGAACTTTTTGCCTAAACAAATAATACCAACTGTCACTTTGTATCAGGACTTAATTCTGTTAATGAGCTACAGGTGGGGCAATTTCCCTGATTGAATGCATTTTTCAGAGCCCATTTCCATTCACTGCCTTCCTCCCCGGTAGCCATAAGGTATGTACTGTAATCCCGACTTCACTCTTACTCAGCAGCTCATTACTTAGAGTGCCTTTTGCACTTCTATTGCCTCAACCCTGTTATCTCTACCGCAGCCACAAGGAAATGCTGTTCCTGTTTGTTGCGGGGTTTGCACAGCGTGTTCGACTGCAGATTCGTATTTTGTGCGGTATAAAGGGGTTTGGGGAAGTTTCAGCTGGTTTCATGCTAATTCTATTCTGCTGTACTGAATGTTGGAAATTTCACAGGATTAAATGAAGAGCAATGAAAATGAGGTAAATTCCTTGGTAATGCCACTTCAGATCCTGTTATTTCACTTTGTGGTGCATAGAAACAGACCCATATACTGGAGAAATTTAACATCTGATTAGCTATGAAAATTAGTCCAGAGATACTATTTATGTTAACAGCAAAATATATTTTAATTTTCCAGTTATGTTGCTTTAATTTGATTGACCATGTCTTTATGTAGAATAACCAAGAGGAAGTTTTTATTTTGCTTCTGAAGACAAATGCTTAAATTAATTTCCCTATTTATGTTATGTGGATATCCTTGGAAGAAAAATCTAGTGCTACTGAATAAAAAGATGCCACTTTAGACCCCTGGAAACTAGGCGAGTAGCTGTTCTTGTATAGATTCTGCTTAGGTGCAGCAAGCTGGGTGAGAAGTTCTTTGGCCAGGCTTTGCTAGGTGACATCCTGGCTTTTCTAGTTCCACTTGCTCTCCCAGTAAGAAGAATATGGGAGAGCAGTCAGTCACGATACCTGTTTATGTGGCCTCTGAATAGGAATATACTACTGCGGGTAAATGCTTTGTGTTTATGATCTTCCTTTTCAGGTTGACAAGTGGGAAAAATATGAAAAGCCCACATATTTTTCAGGGAACATGGAATTTTTTAAAAATCACCTATCTTGGAAAATCCACTTCTTTTCCCTGAAATCCAGTTCCACTGCTGAAAGCCACATAACGATTGATGCTAGTTCTAGGCACAGGGCCTGCACACCTACCTTCCTTGGGCCATTTTGCAGATCAATACCACAAATGATTTGTTGCTTGTTTTTAAACTTATTACTAGACAGAAAGGGCTACTTTGGGTTCAGTGAATGAACACCTCTTTGAATACAGGAACTAATAAAAGGCTGGCCTCCAGCAGATGCCTATCTCATGCTTTGTTTGTTTTTACCTGAATTAGATTAGTGCTGCAGTGCGATTTCACCCTTATTAGACACTGGGAAGGCTACACAATGTAGCACTAAGCTCAAGGAAAAGTTCAGACAGAGTTCACAGCTAATTAAACATCTCAGGCTTCACATGGCAAAGCAACCTTGATGGTGGAGTGGATTCTTGAGTGTCTGATACGACTGAGCTATGCAGGCGTGGATTTTTATTGTCACCAGCCAACAGAGCTTCTCCTTGTGCCTGAACACTACTGCATCCAGCTGGTGGCCTGTCCCTCAATGGTGAACTAGTAAGTGCTGTCTCTCCCCTTCCAGTTTGCACATAGTGTTCACTGGAAAAACACTGAGAGCTCTGTTAAAAGTATGAGTTATACATCACATAAATATTTATGACAGAACAGCATAATGAGGCATAGCTGGGACCCCAAGAAGAGCTATACATAGCTACTACTATCATTTAGTATAACTTTTTATGTGTATTTTCTAAATAAATTGCAAAGTTGTTGCGCTTTTGTTTTGTTTTGTTTTGTTAAAGATAGATTTGGTATTGCCAAAACAATAATATCGGGTTTATGGAAAAGAACTCAAACTTAACTGCTACTAATTGCCTAGCAAACATTTCTATTTGTTGCCTTCCCAGTGATAACAACCCAAATGCCAGAAGTTTGGTCATTTATGAAGTTATGTGGCAAAACACATGCACACATCTCTTTTTAAACCACCAAAACCTGGGATGTGGGGAGGAACTGTGAGCACGGCCATTGATGTTTCAACCCTGCTTGACTTTCATAGAAATCGCTTCTTTCCCTTCAGAGTAAGAGGCTTATTGCTCTCTTTTAAAAGTAATTGTTGGCAGCAAATAGTTATACGACAGACACCTCTGCCCAAAAAGCTTCACAAAGAACAAAACTGCCTCTTGCTCAGATGGTCAGGCTCACGTATCACTTCTGCTCCCCTTCCTTGTATTTTCAGCACGTGAGTGGGAGACACAAGGCTCATGAGCTGTTTGCTGACAGTCTTTGCTGGAGTAAATTCACTGCTGGTTGCCAGTCTCTCCAATAGCAAAACCCGGCCTGTGCGCACTGGCTTGGCTTTAGCTGTGCTGTGTTAATATTCCATTTCAGGGTCTGCTTATTACTGCTTAGAAGGACAACGTAAGAGGTTTTATTCCTTGAATAGTTACAATTTTCACTGTCTTGGGGTAGAAAAAAGGTGGACTAAACTCTACATATATTTGGAGAAAATATAAAGCTAGCACAGCAGCATCTCATTGAATGTGATCTATACAGGAATATGACTTTACACACAGTGTATTCAAATTGTTCAATACTGTTGAATGGTAACTCAGGTGAAATAAAACATTAGCATAGCACAAGAAAGCTCTAAAGCACTCTAAATTCTGTTCTTTTTTTTTTTTCCTCACAAGCTAATTAATTTTTTTAAAACAGGCTGCATTTATGAATTTTGGAAACTAAATGAGGCACGGCAGGGATTCCAATTTATTGCCCGACAAAAACTATTACTCTTTTAACAGTTCTGACAGGCACAAGTGAGTCTTACAAGTCTCTTCTCTCCAACAGCTCTCTGTCACCATATTAACAATTGATGTAGAAAATTTGCAATTACCTCAACAGCAAATTATAAGGAGCTGATTTTCTCATTTATATCTTTCTCAGCTGATTCTCAAGGAATAGTGTATGAATTAACAATAGGAAGGTTTTCAATGTGCATGTACTTTACATACAGTGTTTGTATATTTGTGACATTTATTTTATAGCTTGTACTTTTAGTGGTAATATTTGTAGCTCCATCGCCAATAACCAAGGAAAGAGTTTTAAGGGAATAGCAGGTTGAAAGGAAGATTGCCCCAAAGAAAGCAAGCTTGAGTTGCAATGCATTAAAATGCTTGCCATATGAAAAATACTTATGAGGTCACCCCTCGATCTGAGTTGCAGAGCCAGGGTGCGTGGAGCAGATTTCACTGCTGAAGTGTTACAATCATTAATCACAGGCCATAGGAAAATCAGTCTTGAGTGTTGCAGGTGGAGGAGCTCAGGGACACCACCATTCAAGGACTACAAAGAGGTTTCCATAAGCCAGCATGGAGACAACTTTCTGCCCCATCCACACGTTCTTACAAAGTCTGACAAAAGCTGGTGAATTCAGCCCACCAGTGAGACTCCAAATCCCTTATTCCTGACCCCCAAAAGGCTGCTGCCTCAGCCAGTGTGCAATAAGGGCTCAGCAGTCTCACGCTTTAGCATTATTATTATTAGCTGGCTGTGATTTATGGGGTGATGGAGAGGGACTGCAGCTGGGGTGTGGCTTGCTAGTTTCCAATTGGAGTTGAAGTGGAAATTTACTGCAGCTTTCCTCTAAATCTGCAATCACAACATCAATACTTAACATGAGCAAGTGAAGATACAGATCCACCATATCCACGTGCATCCATGGAGAAGTACCAGTCATTCAGTCTGTGCATGCACACACCCAAACCTAGAATCATAGAATCATCATGGTTGGAAACAGCCTTCAAGATCATCGAGTCTGACCTGCTCCATACATGGCCTGAAAAATGTGAATGGATGGGGTCTAACAAAGAAATTACTTTGGGGATGCACGTAATTCTTTAGGAGGACAGTATTGTACTACCCAGTATATTGTATGTGGCATCGGCTGTGAGAACATCGGTTAGGTTAAAGGAAAAATCCTTACTGTATGTGTAAATGGCACTATATTTAATTTACACATTTTCCACAAGAACTATTGAAAACCCTGACAAAGTGATGTATGAGCAAATAAAATCTGAGTTTACTGCACAGACTCACATTTTCTGATACATTTTTCTCAAAACTCAGTGCCAACTGTTTCCCTTGACATTTTTCTCAAAACCCACTGTGCCAACCAAATGTCATTGATACGTGACTTTCCACATAGATAGACAGTATTGCAATTTTTCAAATACTAGACTAAGTCTATTAAGCATATTGCTATATACTTGCACCAGAACCAGAGGATATGAAGGAAGCAGACAATTGGCAAAACTAGCCTTTCCACCACATATGTCAGTAAGACCTATAGCTTGGGAAAATTATGCTTTCTGGAATATAGCACTAATGCATTTACCATATGCTGTGCTAGAAGCTTTTTTACATTCACGCTAATAATCTGCAAACTTGGTAATTTCACACACACAAACAAGAGCTCTCCTTTTATGTTTCATCAAAGATTTAATGCATGGTGCTGTAACATTACTGGGCTGTGTTACTTTTACCCACACACTCTATAGACTCCATTGAAAAGCTGTGAAACGCTGTCAGAAGTAACAGTAACTGTACTATGCTTGTGAAAAAGTACAAGTCTTCTGCATTATGAATTTAACTGGCCTTGCTTCGTAGCCCTTTATCTATTTATTCTTTAGTCATAAACATGCATCATTTGTAAAAGACTTGCTAGTCATTACTAGGAACTGCAGCAATTCTAACAGAAGGGGGATACATACATAGAAAGCTGGAAATGCCCATTTTAGAACTTAAAATGAAAGAAAGAAATAAGGCAATCCAGGTCTGCATATTTGTTCCAAGAGGAGTGATATAAAAGCACAAAACAGCAGAATTCTTGACCATGTCATTTAACCAGCTCTCCTTTAGGTATTCCACAGTCCTTGCTTAAAGGGTATCTCCACAGCTAATGTTGCAAGGGCAACAGCAGAAAAGGAGAACATACACAAACATCTGAGCAGACAGAAGAAGAAAAGCTGAGCAAGATTGGAATGGGGTTCATTATGCTGAAAACATTCCTTGATGCTCCTGGCTGCTTTTCTTCTTCCTCCTCTCTATCCCCCAGCTAGACTTTCCCACCTCACCCCCCCACCATCCCCAATTTATAATGCTCTTATGTTGCAGGCAACTGCTGGCATAACAGCTGAATCACAGGGAGCAGTCCCCCTCCCAGGCTGGGTCCCGTTTGCAAATACAGGTCAAAATCATAGTTGAGACTGGACCAGGTAACCCCAAAGGGCCCATCTGTGCCTTACTCCCATGAAGCCTTTCCTGTCATCACCCACTGTGACTCTTGGAGATCTGTCCTGCCTGATTCACATCAGCTGAGTTCAGAAGAGCTGGAGATGGCTCCAACGTTTTTTCACCATCCTCTGCACAGCCAAATGCATAACGACACAGATGTACTTAGACCATCTCCAAAGTCAGCTTCTGTTTGGCTCAGCACTGTGCTGGGCAAGGATGTCAAACGCGGCTACAATGCGTGCTTGGTTAAGGCCGGGGCCAGAAAAAGCCTTCAGGAATGTCTAGTGGGACTGATTTCCTCTTCTCTTTTGTGTTGTTTCCTCCAGATGCCTTAACATGGGGATAGACAGTCTTTGATCTTGTCATGGAGGCAAGAGATGTGTCATAGGAAATATGGTTTATGCCTTTATTTGAGCAGCCCTGTCTTGGTTAGGACAAAATACCACCTGCATGGGGTGATTCTCTAGCATGCCAGAATTAAAGTGGATTCTTTCAACATTGTTGATCTTCTGCAGAGGTGGTTTTTTTGCCTGTGGGTCTTGGCAGCCCAGCTGGTTTAAGTGCCTGGTTTCAAACTATTGCAAGGTGGACCAGGATGTGGAACAACCTCTTTTCAAGCTTTGGTGGCTTCTGAATACCTCTACACCAGTAAGGTCAAGGGATTGCTGTTTGCTATGGGCAGGGCTTTGAGGGGCCTTTCCCATGTCCTGCATAAAAAAGGAAAGAACTCTTTTCATTTGTAAAATAGAAAGACTTTTCCTCTTTTGCTGGTGGCAAACTGTGACATGATAACACAGCTTGTTCACTGACTCTTAACACTGAAAAACTGTTAACACGCCATCATATCATTCCCCACCTCATCACCACACAAGTATCATTTTTTCCCAAGAAAGTTCTTTTCCTATCCCCTCCAGATAGCTGGCACCCTAGTCCTGGTACTACTGTACACTCAGGAGTCCAGGCAAATGTTTAGTATCTTTCCAAGGGACAAAGTATCAGGTCTCTAGACATAGTCAAGGGAAAAGTGGACCTTGGGGTAGGACATCACTAACCTTTTTCTTGAAAACATTCATTTGCTATGAAAGGCACTGGTGCATACTGGTGCAAATCAGGCAGTTTTGCCTGTGAAGTGTTGTAGCAGTCAGGGGTTTTAGTGTTGCAGGCAATTTAGTGACTACATGGGACTAAACCTTGCTGGAGCTGATGGGAATACCTAGCAACCCTAAAGGTACAATATGAAAGAACCCCAAATGCTCACAAGAATTTGGGCATGAAGAGTGGGCATGGGCCATGCCCACAGCATGGCATGAAGAGTGTCCTCCTACCCACATGGATGTTTCTATCTCCACAGAAGAGATTGGTAGAAGAGTGTGGTACAATGGCACATGTCTGACCATCAGAAACAGCATGTTCTCCAGAGATACACAAAGCTGATCTACACACTGAAGCATGTTGGCACTTTTGCCACAGAGACCACAGGAGAGAATTATCAAATTGCATTTCCTCAGGTCACGAGCAGGTTAAATTCTAGAGGAAAAATAGGAATAATGTAGACAAGCTGACACTGCTGCCTCTTGATGAGTTATGACATTCTTTCCTGACTGCCAGAACAGGAGGGTTCAAAATTAAGTGGTAGCAATTTCGCATTTTAATTGGCACGATTGTAGAAAATGCTACTTGGCAAGTATCAGGTATTATGTCTGACAGACTAAGCATTTGTCTGCAACAGACTTCCTTTGTATTACAAAGCAATAAATACATGATGCTACCTTATATGGTATAAGCATCACTTTCTGAAGAGGGTAAGTGATGACTGTGAAATGAGACCAGCAATGATAAAGAAAACAACAGGATACCTTCAGCATTAGTGGTGACCCCATTGCATGAATAGCATGTTTCTGACTTGTAATAAAATCTTAGGCTACCGTTTGTATGTGCATAAAAACCCTTGCAATGAAATATATACACTTGTGTTCTCTCCCAGAACACTACAGAAGATAAATTAGTGCCCTCTTATGACTTAAATCCAGAAAGCTGCAGACAGGAACACTGACTATGACTTGAGGCCAGTTCAGTCTCTGCCCTTCTCTAAGCTATACACCACCACCACAGCTTTAGCACCAGCCTCCCACCTCTGCGGTCCTGAATACCCACTCTCATGGCGCACTCACCCTAGTGCCTTGAGGAAGTAGTCTGTTAAAAAATATTGTTTCCCAATATGAAGGCTGAATAATTTCTTCCTTCGTCCCACTGCTGTTTACTCCACCAGCATAACTAATCTCTGCTTCCATTATCACCTTTCACAAGTGTAGACTACTGTATCTGAATTACTGGTGTAACTTCCAGTTCAGTCCATTCAGTCCCTCACATTTGCTGCTCATCTTAGGGTCATGCTTTTCTGATCTTCACTCTACATCACTTTGTTGCNTCTGAATTACTGGTGTAACTTCCAGTTCAGTCCATTCGGTCCCTCACATTTGCTGCTCATCTTAGGGTCATGCTTTTCTGATCTTCACTCTACATCCCTTTGTTGCTTTTTTTTTTTTTTTAATTATCTGTAGTTTTTCTATGCAAAATCCAAAAGGCTGGAATAGTGAGGATTTTACTCCACTTATGCAGAAGAGTTGTAGGACTAAAATAAATGTGTTTTGAGGTAAGTTAGCACCCTCTGGTGTACTATTACTGTACTGCATATAATTAAAGGATGTTAATTGCTCAGGAAAGCAAGAAAAAATTGGTGAATGTGGATGCCTAACAGATGAATACCGAAATTTTTGTGCTTCTTGGCAGAGAGAGGAAATGATTTTTTTTCCCTTTTCTTCTTTTTGAAGAAGGAAATACTGAATTAAGTATTTTCAACTAATTCTTTTTTAACAAATTACATTCCCCAAATCATTACACTTTTAAGTTCTTTTTTTTTTTTCCTAGTAATTATTTTGCATGATATGAGATAAACTTAGATCTAAGTTTTGAAAAGTTTCACATTATATATTATAGATTATCAGAGCCATGAAGATCATTAATGAATTTCTGTGGAAACTGCTGTGATGAGCATCAATGCCAAAATCATTCAGCTCTCTAGGTATATTTACTCATGCCTTTGAATGGCAGAGTGCATTTTTTATTATTTTTAGTCCTGTAAAACTAACATATATGACTCCTGCCTATATGATTCCTTCCAAGGAGCTCTCAGACAAGTTTCATTTATAGGAACAACTTCACAGGTTTACCAACCTTAAATTCTGTCTTCATTTACAACTGTGCAATTGACGAGACCGGGCAGGAGGAGGGAGAAACAAAATGGGTAAATATCAGATTTCCCACCTGATTGTAGAATACAACTTTCAGCAATTATAAAAGCTATAGTATGACTTTGTAGAGCTGGATGATGCAGTGTGATGGAACAGAAATTAGAAATAATACTTTGTTGTGATACAGAAAATCATTGGGGCACAATTAATGTAGAAGCCAGCAATCCTATTTTACTAGCCTCATTTTTCAAGCTATTCCTGCTCATTCGGAACCAAAAAAGAGTAGGAATTTTAAAAAGTTACACCATGCTTCTTTATTGTCTGTGTCTGTGGTATTGTACAATTACATCTTTCAAATGGAAGTTTGCTTGAAAGGAAATTTCCTTAGAAATCCCATCTAAAACTGCAAGTGTAAGAATTTTGAAGAGGAGAAAAGACACAAACTTTACCATGGTAAAAAAAATAAAAGCAGTTTTACAATTGTAATAAAGGAAACGTGAAGCTTAAAACTTGTTATGGAAGCCCTGTTCCAGAGATGTTCCCAAAACAGGTGTTTCTCTGTCTATCTTAGTCTCATTCAAGGGGCACACTTGCAAGTTAAAACACATCACAGTAGATAGCTGGGAAGATGATGTAAGAACTATGAAATCAAATTAAAAGAGAGTAAGAACAATCATTTGCTCTTCTATTTTCTAGGTGAATTAATACTTTGTCTCAGCATCACAAAAAAAACCCCTCCTTTATACTTCCCTTTCTGTTCTAACATTTCTTCTAGGTCTAACATTTCAACCCAAAAGACATTTATCATGTACTCAGGGGACTTTAATCTTAAAAATACAGCTGTTAGTTTCATTCACTTTTAAATAATCCAGGTAAAGATAGATCCAAAACAAGAGGTGTCTATTTGATGCCTCAGTCAAACCAAAATTTTACCAGACATACATACTGATGGTGGGAATTACAACTCTTGAGGTAGTCTCAAAATAAAGAGGCTGCACTCTGGCACTCTTTATTCAGAGTCGCCAGTTGCTGCTCCTTTGTGAGAGTAAAGGTTTGTTTTGTCTCTTTATGCCAGTTCCACCATTTCGCTCCAATTTTGAGAAGAAGTTATTGCTACCACCTAAATCAAATGGTAAACTTCCTGGAGTATGGAATAGATACTATGACTTCAGCAGAGCCTGCTAGAATGTAGTATCCCTCCAGCCTTACCCCTTTCTACAATGCAAACAAAAAGCCAACTACTGAAAAGGACCAAAATTTGGAATTCTAAATTCAAAAATCCATGGGCTCATCTCTAATACTTTACAGGTGCAACAATCTAAAAATCAAGTTCTGCTGCAGCAAAATGCATTCACAACAAGAAATGCTTATTGCATATCTTAACACTTATTTAATAAAGGCTTTTTATTTATACAGTATATTGTAAGCCAAAATTTCTAAAATCAACAAGAGGGTTTCGTACTCCCATTTAAACTTACTGTAGATGCTAATGGGCAGGATCAGTGACGTTTTAAATACATTATTCATGCTGAATAGTTAGCTGGTGTATGCCAATTCCACATTTTACAGAAATTACAACCACTTTGATATCCAAAGACTGCGTAGGGCTTCTCCAGATGCTTATAGACCAAAACGATTCACAGATGTTTGTTTATCTTTCTGTGGAATGTCCTCCAAAATTAGTGGATCCTAGAATAAGAATACAAGTACACATGGAAAAAAATATTAGTGAGACTAAAAGGAAACTTCATTCATGTAAATTCTTTTGGGAGCTTATTCATGGCAGAGAGAAAGTGAAAACTATCAAAAATTTAAAATAAAACCCATATATTTTGATGAGAACTTTTGTATGGCTTTTTATAAATCTAAATATGCTCCATTATATTTATATAAAATAATTAAGCCTTCCTTTCCATAAAAGCATTTGTGCCTTATTCCAATTTCATTCACCCAAGTGAATGTCTGAAGCACTGTTCTGTATATGAACTGCAAGTAGCATATAGCTCAAATACAATTAATACTTATGTTCAACGCAGCTGTTTCTTTAAACTTTGATTTCTACTACACAATTTACAGATTCTATCAGGTTCATGCATTATTTCACACACTATATCCCAGTCTAGAAATTCCACAAGGAAAACAATTATGCTGTAAGCTTCCATAAGCTAGAAGAGCTAGAAGCATTCATAACTTGAGCACAAATGAATCTCTTAAAATATGTTTGTCTGTTTCATGTTTCATGAAGTCAAAAGTTCTTGGGATGTGCTGTTCTTGGAATAGAAAGGTCACATTATTAATATGGACTGAAAAATGCTTTATAGCTGTATTATCCTTTTAAGTAAATAACAAAGATTTTTACCTGTGATGTAAACCCTGTGATAGAGAGAATGAGGTTTGCAAGATGTGATTGGTCAGGGTACTAGATAATCTCATCTCGGTTCCCTTTCCCACAAAAGGTTGGACCAGATGATCTTTCAAGGTGCCTTCTGCAACCTGGGCTCTTCTATGATGTTTTATGACCCTATGATTCTATGATTTTATTCATTAATCTGCCTCAGTGCAATTCCTACCTACACCCCTCTTGAACAGTTCTCTATGCAACTAGTTTCGCTAGTTTTCTGCTGCACTTAAGAAATGATGCCCTATCTCAGTCTTGCTATGATTCCCACTGAGTTCACTGCACTTCCTCCACTCATGTTTTTCTTTACTCCTTACTTGAGATCAGTTTCAAGAGCAGTTTTTAACAAATTATTATATGCTTTGCATTATTTAGAACTGGTTTTGCTTTGTTGTTTGGTTTTTTTCCTAGAAAACAGTTATGGACATTATCAGATTTAAAACTCTTTCAAAATAACATTCCAAGCAAAGCAATAGCAAGAAAATATTTTCACAGCAGATGCCATATTGCATAGAAGACTAAGGCAAAATACTGATCATAAGCATCAACATTTTTTGCTGCTAGCCTACTTTCAATTTTGAAATTTCATTTTTGTGCTGCTTCATTTATTTTTTGTTTACTGTTCTCCAGTAATAAGTAATAAGCAGATGTTATGCTGAAAATTTCTCAGGAAGTGTTCAATGTTTTATTATAAAACACACTTGCCTAAATGTTGTCTTTGCAGATGTCCAGAGATGGTGATTGGATGTCTTGTTACAGATGACTGCGGAGAAGGTGATGTAAATGGATACAGCTGAGGGGTTCTGAAATCAGAAGTAGCCCATGACCCCCTTCTACTGCTTTGTGATCCAGATGATGATGATGTAAGTGAACATAAACTATTTGGTAGTCTTATAGGTGTGGATCTGTTAAAGAAATTAATTCATAGATAAGATTTGAGGCTACTTTCATATTGTAAGAGATTTCAAAACCACTTAAATTCAGAAAGTAATTACTTTATTAAAATTATATAAATTCCTGTGTTCTACATATTCTTTATCAGACTTTTACTTCTTTAGAAATTTGTACATATTTTAAAAAGCAAAAGGACAGAACAAAAGAGATAAGAATCAGAGATGGAAAAGAAAGAAATACTTTAAATTTGTGCTAGGAAGATATATTTGATTTAATGATTACAGAGAACAAGTGTTTACTTTTTTTCTGGAACCATTTAAAGTTTTTTCTTGATGCTTATAATTTGCACAGTTTGAGGCATTTTCAATGGTTAGATGAAAAACCTGACACCTGCTATATGCTGCATGAAGGAGTTCAGGCTATACAGAGAATAGCTCTTGTGTACATATTGCATTGTAATCTCTAATTTTTCAGAAGTAATATAAAGCAGAAATATTGTTGCAGTTTCTTACTACAAAATTACTACCCTTTGTACAAAAGTACCATGACCATAGGTGTCCATAGACACAGGAATTCATTATGTCTGCACAATCTTGAAGAAACTGATTTGAAAATAAAAACTTCCAGCTATACCAAACACATTCATCTAGGTGATCATTTGCTTGTACAGTACTGTTTCTTTGGATACAGAATATAACATGAATATGTACAGATTAATATAGGGCAGACAAGAGAAGTTCCAGTCTCTCATAAGACGGTAATGTCTTGCAAAGGTATTTAATTACCTTGTAGATCCTGCTCTACTATTTTGACTTGACATTATTCCAGATGACTGAGAACTTCTGTAGGATACACTACCTGTTAAGAATCAAATTTTTGAAAACAGGATTGGCATGAATTATCCATTTTACTTAAGCGATAACTTTGGAAACAAAGATTAGTTCTTCAATTGTATTCTTTGGGACATATTCATAGCTGATTTAGTCAAGAATCAAAACCAGTGCACAATTACAATGAGAGAAGGAGTTGGCTGACAAAATAAAGTCACCATGTCACTTGAGAAGGGATTAAAATAGCCCTGAAAATTAATAATGTGTTTTTACAATTTGCCACGGGCAAAACATCTGCTGAGAAGTGAGCTGGCTTCCAGCACCTCTTGCTGGAAGAAGATCCAGCAAAAGTAAAAGCTATCAAAAGTCCTCAGCAGCACTCCAGCAAAGGGTGAAGGTGAAAAATTGTCTTCAGTCTGATTAGATTCATCCTATATAGAGCTTAGTTGTCACAAAAAACACCATGTTGCACCATACTGAAAGTTAAACACATACGTTGGTTTCTTTTACCTTCTCTCATTTATTAGACTATTAATAGACTATTGGAATAGGTCTGCTGATGTGCTGGAGTTCTTCAGCTACTCTTTTTAGTTTATTCATCTCTAAGAAGGAAACTTTCTTTAGTGCACCATTAAATAAATGTTTCTACTTGCCCTTAATTTTGCATGTACACTTTTGATACATTCAGCTTTGTCCACTGCAAAACTTCATGGATTGATTCTGAAATGTGCTGAACATGTAACTATTCTACACATAATCTTACTATCTAACTATCTAACTAAGGATCTATTTATATTTAGACACACACACAAAAACAAACAAACAAAAAACCCCACCAAACAAACAAAACCCAAACAAACCCAGTTAACCTCACTCTTGTTATCCATAAATTTATCATCAAGTCATTTAAGAAGGATCTAAATATCTAAATAAGATATAACATAGAAGCATCCTAGTCTTATTTATATTAGAGTGTCACTTAAACTCTGCAACAGCCTGGCAATGAAAGGAAGTAGGGACAGGTAGAACATCTTATACCCTATTACAGGGATATGGCAGGAAAAAAAAAATAAACCCCAACACTTTTCAGAAGTAATTCTTGATCTCAATTGTCTCACTTTTGTTATGAAATACTTTTCTAACTTCCATTTAGGTCCCTTTTGCTCATGTAACTGTAAACATGACATTGTGGACAATGTTAATCTCTGGTAACTATAAATATATGTAATTAGGAAGGTCAGCAGAGGATCAGTTCCAAGTATACTTGTTCTGCTGAGCCATACACATCTTTACAGTATTTTCACTACAACTGCTGACTATGATTGCTCAGCAAGAAACATTTTGGTTACAAGTAATTATTCACAAAACAGAGTAGGTCAGTACTAGGAAGACTTATTTCTTATACAGTAACTTCCTTATATCTCAAAACAACTCAAGTTTGCTCAGTAAAGAATGTAGGGGTGTTTATGTGTTAATCATTTCAATGTAATACAGGTGTTATTCAGTTACAAACTTTATTTCCACTCACCCATACGTCCATCTTGCGGTGGAGATATTAATGATAATCTTGCTGGACCAGTCGGTGTATCAGGCTAAGTGGATGGCAAGGTATAAATGACAGTGTTATGTTAATTCTTAAGGTATTTTAAGCAACAGTGCTTCCTTTTTGAGGTCTATAAAGCCTGCAGATTTCTGGCACTATGCACTCTCAGTTTTGTTCATAAATTGCAAAACCTCGGAATTAAGTTATTATTTTTTAGAAATCTGCAGAGATGGAGGGGAAAATACATGTATTTTACCTTTATTCCAAGAAGTCCTCTCTGTAACGTTCAGTTAAGAAAAATATCAGACATATCATTTTCTGTGCTGGGATTCCATTCTTAGGCTAGCATCTATCTGTTCCCAGATTTTGCCTCTTCTAATCAGAATACTAATACAGTGAAAAACTCCTGCCTTCATTCTCATCTTAGATATGTCATTCAAAGCTTGTCATTCCCTACTCAAATATCAGGTGCAGAGCATTGACTTCCACACCTAGCTTTTTCTTAACTGTGAAGTTACTAAACATACATCAGCATCCCTAGGCATAGACAGAATCAACATCTGGTCAAGCAGCAAACAAAATTCTTTATGAAGGGTGAAAGATTATGAATGGCTTGATTTGTGACTTAAAAAATAGCTTTTATCTATCATAAATGAAATTTCAGGAATGCTTTGAAAATCATTGTGATGTGAAGTTAAGAGTGTCAAGTGATTCACCTTTTGTAACTTTAGACATCTGCAATGACAGCATTTATATCCAGCCTTAGCTCCTGAAATTCCTTTTATGGTCAAGGAAGAGAAACAGGAGTGGGATCAATAAATTTCCTTTAGAATGAGGTGAATCAACATATTTATCCATAGGTTATACCTATGGATATAGGTCTATCTATAGACATAACCAATCCATAGCTTATAAAGGAAACCTGAGATGCTAGCATAGATCTGTACTGCAGACATCTCCGTGAGGTCTGCTGAAGGTGGAAAACTCACATGTATTTCCAATCCTTAATTTATTAGAACTTAAATTTAATTGCAATTCTCAGTTTCATGCATTAGTAACATATATTTTGGAAAGTTACAACATTTTTAACATACTATATGTAACCATAATATATATTTACATAATAAAACATGTTGAGTTTCAATAATTTGCCATGTAATTTAGCATCAGAAGTTTAAAAGACTGTATATGACATATGGAGAAAATAATTCCAAAATCAATGTTTTGATTTATTTCTTTCTCGGGGAGCATCTGACTTCTACTGAGCATGAAGCACAACTGAAACCAGCGTGTATGCAAGAATTGTTTGGAATTGGGAGCGATACATTTTTTTTCAGTATTAACAGAGTAGGAGAAAACAAAAGTGTGTGTATACATATCTATAAACATATATACAAAAAACCACTTACTTTCCTCATTGGTGAAGGTACAGGATCAATCTCCATTGACTCCATTCTTACAACAAATGTCAAAATAAGCATGATATTGGAATAAAAATAACACTTTTGTTATAATGATTACAATTATATTATATTTTCAAGTTATATTTAACTAACAAAGGAAAAACATAATACATAACACATTAACACGAATATTCAGAACTCACTCTATTAATTTATTCTGAACTTTGGTTTAGACATTTACAGTATGTTGTCACTGTTAAAATTTTCATTGAAAATGAAGAGATTTGTACCCACATTTCAGAAGTCGAAGGATGACTAGGATGAAGAGCATACGAAGAATAACCATTCTGTTTTCTTGAAGGAACTAAAGACAGTAATAAATAGAATATTAGAACATAGCTTTATGAAGCAATATATATCCATAGTTAGTATCTTAAACCAATACTTCTTACTGGAAAGTGGATTTCTACTTGTACTGGAAAATGGTAGCTTTGTAGTTTTTTCTGGAGGTTTTGTACTAAAGGGGAAACAGAAGAAACAACAGCTATAAATTGAAATCTGGTTTGGTTCATTCTTTTGTCTAACTGCTCCATAAAGCATAAAGTCAAAGCATTTTGATATGACACTATTTGCCATGAATGAAAATAACAATCTATAAGCTATTACCTTCTTCCCCATATCATAATGTATGTATCAGTCATTCCAAGACGAAAAATGTCAATTTAGGATAACATTATGGCAAAGTACATTATGGAACAACAGATGTTAGAATGCAACTTTTATCTACAGTTGAGCCAAAAATCTTCATTTCAAGGGATACATTTCCCAAACTTTAAAAAATCTAGTTATCAAAAGAAATGCTGGCATATTTATGCTATTCACCAACAGCTATGCAGAACTGATGCCTTTGCCAATAACCATAAATAGGAGGAATATGTCCACTGGATGTGCAAGGAGAAGCCCTAGGTCACATTCTCTCGGTAGAACTCTGAAAAATCTGAAATTCAGTGATAAGTCTGTATTTGGTATAACCAAGAAGCTATTCATTTGAGATGCAGACATGAAAAAGGAGGCAGTGGATAAAAATATATAAGCTACAATAACCCACCACAGACATAGTTTCCTTTATACTGTTTTTCTTTCAGTTACATTACACAAAGTAGCGTAAGACAGCATCAGTCAAAAGAAAGTCTATACTCAAAAAGCACAGAAGGGGAATACAGATCAACAGATTTTTACAATTAAATGGCTGGCTTATCTCAAGGGAGAAGCACATTGTAACCATAAACTAAGTACTCTTAATACTGATATTCACTAAAAGGGAAAAGCAGACCAAGTCTTAGGTTTTTTCCCAGTAGTTTCTGAAATCTTAGAAAACAGGAAGGATAAATTAAGACATAGACACCAATGTTATATAAAAAATGTAATAATTTCACCATAGGGAGATCACAGTAGATCAAAGTCACATCTTTTTTGTTTTCTTTTATGTTCGGGTAAGCAGATTTTCTTTTTTTTTAAACAGCAATAAGAGAGTACATGTTTCCTGCATTAATTCAGTTTGAACATTAGAGTGCTGTATAAGCCACATGGACTTTAAAACAGAGATAAGAGCGATCAATTCAGGTAAGTATAGTGTAAATAATATTAAAAGGGAAACAACAACATAAAAGGATGCAGAAATGTTATTAGTGGTGTCCCCTTCAGTTTAGTCTTGCAACTAATCCTGTTTAATGTACTCCCTGATGAGTCAGGGATCCCCCACAGTTTATGAAACCCAAAGATAGAAAGTTCTGAAGATAGAAAGTTACATCAATATTGAGGAGAAAAACATAATGATTTAAAAGCATGGTATTTTCAAACAAATAATTGAAATTAAATTTAATTAAATTGATATTAATAGCACAGAGTGCACTTAAGGCTCAGTAAGAACTTTGGATTTAAGTTGGAAATAAGTAAGATTAAAAGATTAAGATATATCTGTCAATGAGCAGAGGGATTACAATGAGCTACTTCTTGGCTACCTCTTTGATGCATTTGTGAGAAAAAGTTGATTTTTATTAGAAATAGAAACATGAGAATCATATTACAAAACTCTGGTAACTGGGCTGATGTTGGAAAAGGACATGGGAAAAAATCACAAAGATGTTCATGCAAATGTAAATAATTTTTTTTTAACATAAAATCTATATGGTAGAGTTTGCTAAAAGTTCATTTTTATAGTAACTCCTGACTTAATTTAAAAGTAAAAGGATTCCTTTCTCACAGGCTTGATTAATATGAAGAAAATGGACCCGCTGACAGAAATGACTCTTCATTCATTTCTTTTGTTTCATTGATTATATAGTACAATATATGTGTAAAGGAAACAAAGCATCACTTTATTGTTTTATCAGTTAAACATGCTGTTGTCTTATTACAAAGACCATTTCTTATTTACTTTTTCTACATTAAACCTCTTACCATTGTAAATGATGCAGTTGTTCTGTTACTTTCTTGAGAGATTCTTCCAACTTTAATGTCTGTGAGATAACCATAGATTTAAACAAATCTATTTATGTGATATACAACTTCATTTTCATACAACTAGTATTCTGAATTGTTGAAAGGCTGTTTTTTCCTGATTTTAATCTTAGATATCATTGCTATTCCAGATTCATTGTGGCAAGACTATAGCTGTTGTATGGGTCCATTAAACAGTCAGTCTGAAAAAGAGTTGCTTCTTTTTGGCAGTTGCAGACTTAGTTTGATTCCTTTTTGTTAAGTGTGCTGGTAATATTGGACAAATGAGTACCAAAAAAATTGCTTAAACCCAGTTTGTTTTTATTTTTCTTCCTCTTATCCATATGTGGTTTAAACGTTAGGTTGCATCTAATATGGAATTATCTGGAAGATACCAATAGCTGCACAAAATACCAAATGCTACATTCTCATATTTCTCATTTCAGATTCAAAATTTATTGAGTTCTTTGCAGTATCTATTTGTAATAAGGTTGTGTGAAGAGCATTTCCTATTATGTTATAGACACAATCAAATATATCTCCATTAAAGAATCTTATGAGCTTGCAAAATTGAAGAACATTATGGTCAAGAACATTAGGTCAGCTCCCTGGTATGTATATTTTTTACAGTCTTTCATTACATGATTATACATTATATTTTATGAAGGATGTAAAATTTACTCAATGGCCTCAATACTGCATCAGTATTTTATCTTTCATTTCCATTGTGTGACCTTAGTCCTTCATTACTTTGCACTGGTTTTATTTTGATTTGAAGACAAATTATGAATATTCTTGCTTAACTTTTCATGATTCTCCTCACAATATTATCTGATTTCTTTAACAACGTTACCCAATATACCTTTATAAAATCATATTGTTTGAGGGAGATATTATGTTCTTTTTGCAGATGTGAAACTTTGCAAAACAGATTAAAGACAAAATTTAATTTACATAAGATATGGAGGTTTGTACTCTTCTTTTTATCTTTTTCCTAGATTTGATTAGGTTTGATTAAGAAAGGTTTGCTAAGGTTAAGCTAGGTTTGATTAAGAAAGTGATCAGCACTTTACTCGGTCACTCTGTAGTACTGGATCACTTGAAGGCCAAATGCCTTAAAGAAGGTGAGCATCTATTTGATTTACAGTATCTTTGGGTTCTAGCACAACACAGGATCTACACTTGCAAGAAATATGGACATTGAGAGCCCAAACCACACTCTGTCACCAGCACCCCCGTATCTGTACAAATCACAGAAATAGCAACAGAGCAGCTTTTATGAAGGTCATGAGAGCTGTTGGTTGATGGTGACAAGGATGATATACTAGAAACATGGAAGGGGATCACAAGCATGAGAGCTAAGCACAAAAACCCAGTTGTGAATGGTCTTATGCAGTACTCTACCATTCTCAAAAGCCAAGATCCTACTGGGCTATTCCTGCTCTCTCACCCTGCATGCCTCTGCCAGTTGTGACCTAGACTTTCCCAGCTCCTTCAGACTTCCTCCCAGTAGCCCTGAAGGAGAACACACTGTTCTCTGTCTGAAACTCACAGGAAGGAGATGGGTATATCAGTATGCAGGGAAACTCCTCTTTTTCTTGATCACCTCAACCTCACTTTTCTCCACCAAAACAGCCTCACCAATGCCAGCCATAGCTGTACATAGCATGTTTAAGACTAAGTCTTCCAATAAAATATGAGAGTATTTTCTAAAAATAAACCACAGTAACAAGGCAAACATAAGCAAGAGAAGTAAGAAAATCACAATTATAGTTACCTTTTGTCTGTGGTATGCTAATAAATGCTTACGATGTTTTTCTTGAAATTCTGAGATCTGTAACAAAAGAGAGTTATATCAAGCTTCACCTAATTACATTTATGCAACCTCAGCAAAAAAAGCGATGAAGAACTCCTTCACAGTATTTAAATTTTTCTATATTTTAATAAGGATTTAACATATCTGCTTTAAATCCTCTCCAAGAAAGCATTCTAAGCTATTATCACTGATAGAGGAAGTCTTATAAAGTTAATTTCATCTAGTATTACCAACCCTAGAGTCGATAGATTTATTTCACTGAGTTTATATTTTAACACTATGTTCAATAACAAGGTAAAGACATTGGCAAGCCAGTTAGCTATGGTGTTTCTTATTCATTAGTGCTAAGCAAACACGTAAAATTAATGGCAACATAAAATTTATGTGTCTTACCAGCAATTATAACTTGCCTTTTAAAAATATCCTGTTAATTAAAAAATAATTGCTAGACACGCTGTCTGGTGGTGTGTAAGCACTTCTTGTGTCCAAATGAGGACCATAAACCATGACAGATTAAAAGTAAAACCATATAAGTTAGGCAAGACAAGAGCTTGAGGAACAAATTACAATAGGCAATAAAATACTAATACATCTTTCTTCTCACGTCTAAGAAATCTGACAGAAAATATGTAGGGATAGAGACAAATGAAAGGAAACACTGTGAGAAGATAACCCCATAGCAGAGTATCTAATTGAAATGATTACTTTTATTCATGGTGGAACAGTCTGCGAGTGTGCCATTGGATATTCATCAAAGTATCCCAAGTGTCTTGAGAAGAACTGATGGAAGAAACAGCCACTCAGAAAGTAAAGATTCTGAGATGCCTCCCACTAGTTAGAAATGAGGTAGTGGGTCTAAAAAGGAGAAATCTGTGAAAATGTCAAGTCAGTGCTCAGTACCAGTCAAAAAAGCAAATAGAAGTTGTTAAAAAGGATTAGAATAGTGAATATCATTATCAGACTTTTAAAAATGTATGTTACTATATCCCGAGTCTGCTTAACATCTCACAAAGGATGTAGTAGGACTGGAAATATTTCAAATTAATCAGAGGTGTGTAAGAGCTTCAGTAAAAGAATGACCACATAGAAGACAAGTCTTGATGGCTGAATAACACAGCTGAAGAGGGATGCATTAGCAGACTAAAACTCATGATTGGCTCAGATAGAATGCATGGGAATGGTTACATTTTCCTCTAGGCTGAGCATCAAGAGTATCAAATAAAACTAGCAAGTAGCAGGATAAAACCTGGAAAAGGAAATCATCATCACACAATGTATATATACCTTCCTTCCATAGGATGAGATAGATGTTAAATATTCGGAAGGCAACATGATAATTACATGGGGATAAATATCCCTCAAAAGCTTTTGAATGCAAAGACAACAACTGCACCTTGAGAAATCCCTGTGCCACAAACTGTTCAAAGCTAGGAGGCTGTTCTGAAAACATATCACTACGTGCCAGCCTTGCTCTCATATGCTTTCCTAAGCAAAATTACACCTCAGTATGTTTCCCATAGGTTATCTCAGAGTAAAGAAATCCCTCCTGAGTCTTTTGAGATCATGTCCTCTTTTTCCTTCCTTCAATACACTACAGAAGTTTGTGTTCATGTGTGATGGTGCTATAGACCTCTGTATTTGTTCACTTTACTGATAACTACCGATTGTCTTACATGCTGTTAAAAAAGTGTGTATGGAGGAGAGATGAAAGCTTCTTCTTCACCTGGTGTCGCATGTTTCTTAAAAGGAGATGTGCTAAGGAGAGGAACCATGCTCAACTTTGGAGAACTTTATGAAGCACAGAGTAGAGCAAATGTGAATCAGTAATCACCACTGAAGAAAGTATGTGATATTCCCCGGATTACTTTTCTGCTGTAAAGAAGCTCACCACACGCTCAAACAAGTACCAGCCCAAGGGAGATGAGAATACACAATGAATGAAGGTTGCAGGTTGCTACAGGGAGAATGCACTACTACAGTTCAACCTAGAGTGGTTTAAACAGCCACTGAAATGATAGGTAAGGGGGACAAGGACAATTCCCAAACTAAGCTGAAGAGAGCCAGGAAATGAGGAGGTAATGAGAGTTTGTATGTATTCATTCAGTCCAGACAGCTACTAAAGTTCTGGAGTCAAAACTAAGTGTGAAGGAAAGTATCCTGCCTGGAGTTTACAGAAGGCAGAAATTTTTTCCTTGGAATCATTTACTGCATCTGTCTGATGAAAGCAGAGCTGGAGATGGGGAGAGAGAGTGTGCATTCAGCTCAGGACTTCAGCCAGCTCAGGTTTTCCATGTAACTTTTTATTGCTATAATTAGGGCACACTATCTGAGCAGGTTTACAGTTGGTCGATTTAATTTTTCACTGCATGGCATTGAAAGTGAATTTACACCATTAAAATAACCACAGTTGTGGTCCTCAGAGAGAATTTGAAAACGTAAGCAGTGACCATGATTAATAATTTATGCTTCCTTAAGAATTTAAAACTGGAGAAGGAAGTAAAGATAGTAATGGGTATACATGCATTTTATACAAACATTCACTGATATATATTTCCTATATATATAAAAAACAGGTTTTATATAAAAAATGTTGATTAAGTTATAGAGTTTAAAAGTTTTAAGCAGATTCACCTGTGTTATTTCCTTTGAATATTTCTTGCATAACGTATCTATTCCCATGAACAGTGATTGAATATCAGGATTTGTCTACCAAGAAAAGAAAGTATACCAAGGTTAGCAATTTTATTTGCAAGTTACATTAAATAAAGCATTTTATGAAGTGCTCCTTAAATTGGTTGATGTATATAAATAAAAAAACAAATCAAGAGTAGGGTGACAGAGGAATTGAAAGCAAGACCAGTTTTATTTAATGCCCTTGTTAAACATCTGGAAGGCTTTGTACTTTTGTTTAAATGTATTACACACACATATAGTTATTTAAACAAATCAATTTCCAGAGGACATTCAAGGAAGATGATGTGTTATGATTTATGATGAGAAAGAAATGCTACAAAATATAAAATCAATATCAGAATGACAGTGACATTTAGACATCTAACCAAATCTGCAAAGCAATGTAGAAAACTTAGTTGTTACTTTAATTCCAAATACAAGTGTTCCTAATTTATTTTTTTTTCCTTATGAACATAAGAAAAACAAACAAAAGACTGCTCCAAACAGTTAAACTAGTCATAGTACTAAGTAAAAATAGTTTTATATTACTGCGAACTAACAGTGATCACATTTCATTTATCTTCTACTGTAACTGTAAACAGCTTGAAAATTGAGGCAAGAAATACCTCAACACATCTACTTGTAAACAGTTTAACTGGAAGGTTCCCTTCTAAAATGATATGTTGTGTTTGTGTAATAGAAGGTAAGTTTGCAACTAGACAAAACTTGAATTAGAAAAAGTAGAAATAATCCCAAAATACTTAGTTGATAAAAGAAAATTGTCCCAGGGAAAAAAAGTCATCCTTCCTGTACGTTATCACTTTACAAAATCCAATCAAAGAGAACTGAAACTGTGGCAGGCAAAATGTAAATTAATCCAAGTACTAAAGAATCTCCAAAAATTAAAAAAAAAAAAAGGAAGTTGAATTATAGAAAAAAAAAAGAAGTAGGCCACGTTTGAATGCAGCAACAGTATTCCAAGCTACAAAGAAAATCAATGTTATCACTTAAATTAAAAATATTGCATTGAAATCAAAAAGAATTAGGCTTTGATGGTTTTGGAAAACCACAAACATACAGACCAACATGTTTACCTACTCCAAAAAATGTGTAACACTGGCATGAAGTTGCATATCCAAGACTGAATAGGAGATGTATTTGCCAAACAAATTTTCAATTTGTGCCTATATTATACATTTTTAACAATAAGAGGAAAATTAGTCTCAAATATGTGAAAAATAATTATGTGAGGAGCTAAATTAATGACCTGGATTGGCAACAGATTTATGTTTGTTGTTCCCCACATTCTGACATCAGCTACTTCAGTGTCCTGTATAACAATTCATCTGAGCAAAGATGGCATGCACTGTTAGGTTACCATAGAACTGTGCATGTGGCTGTCAAATGCCCTTCTAGCTGTGCTCATGTTTCTCTCACCAGGGCAACTAAACTGCTTTTACTTGCTTTCCCTAGCTACTATTTTTTATAGAACTCACAGAAGGAAATTAATTGTATTTGAGATTTTCCCTGCTCTTTTGAATTTGGTTGACATCAGCCAAAGCATTCAAAAATTCTATAGGGTGGACTGGCAGACCAAGAAAGAGGAAAGTAGACAGCACACTCTAACCTATCTATGCTAAGTAAAGAAAGTGCAAACAAGACAATAAAATTAAACCTGGAAAAAATGATGTATTCATAAAAATACATTTGGCATCTTTAAAATGTATTCATAGGAGGCAAGCTCTAGAAATTTATTTATGGTCCTAACAAAGCAATGACTTTGGATTAAGTACATATCACATCTCAAAAAATAAAACCCAACCATTCACTGTTGGTATAAAAACTTTAAAGTAAAGGTTTGTAGGACACCGTTTATATTTAATCTGCTGCATGGAGAAGCAGCAGATGTTAATATGAAATTCTGAAATAATGAACAGCAAGATTCTGATTTATCATAACACTTAACCATCCTCTGGGAAAAATCAAATGGGGATCATGAGACATAGAAGGAAGATATAAAGGTGACAAGCATGCATTACTGTAAAGATGAGAATATTTAATGTGTAGATGTTGATTGCTCCAATATACAATTTAATGAGGAGTTTTAACACATTTATAGGACCTCCTACTCATTGGGAATTCTTCCATAGCATCAAGCTCATAAAGGTTACCAGGTATATTTCCATTCAGGTTCCTCAATTATAGAGGCATGACTTTTTTATATGCATCTTTAATTATCATTCCAATCATTTTATCTGCTCTTAATCAAGGCTAAGCAATCATCATGAATGTCTTTTTCAAAGAATATGGTAATTTGCTTCCTTCCAGTCCTACAGAGCAGTGGCAAGTTCTAATGAAACACCTAATATTTTTGTTAGTATCCCAAGCATTGCATTTTAAAATTAATTCAGTAATCAAAATTCAGTATTTTTTAAAGTCATTATCAAGCTCTGTTGACATGCTGCAATTTAAGACTGATCAAACTTCAAAATCATCTTTGTTTTGAGGAAGGTGGCCCCTGACAACCTAAATTATTCTGTGACTGAAATTCACAACAAAACTTGCAGCCAGGGTAGACTGATATTGAAAACCTATTAAAACACCTCCAGGAAAAGTTTTATGAAGGGTGCTTTTTTAATATGATTATTTTTATTTTTACTCAACTGTCCCGTATTCGTTTGTATTATGTTTGCTTTTTATTGTTTAGCCACAATTTTTTATTTTTAGTAGCAATTGTTTATTCTGTTTCAGTTCTGCAAGATTCTGTGTTTACAAATACAAAATATAGCATAAGAGTTTTTTACTTTTTTTTATATACAATATGTAGAGGTAGAGATCTCAGTATTTAGATAAGCATCAGCTCAGTTTTAAAGACAACTAGAGAAACCATGCCCTCCTTCAAGGTCACCTCTTCAAGGTTAGTCCCAAAATGTCCTCTATTTCATATACATGATTGCCTTATAGCCTTGTAGGACTTTATGTGTTAGCTATGTTGAATGCTTTTAGTATTCCTCCTCCATCATTGTAAGGATGGTTTATCTCTTACGTAGGCATCAGTACAGAAAGATATAAATCTTTTCACAACCCATTTATGAAATCAGATAAGGGGAAGAAAGTTCCTGGGAGAAGTTAAAGATTTCTAGTGATTTCTCAAAAAAGCAAATTAAAACTTTTTAATTCTTTAGCGAATAACAAGAACTCCCAACAATATTTCAGATCATCTTTTTGTCACATAGCCATAAGGAAAATTGTTAAGCTTAATAGATATCAGGGGAAAAAAAAAAAATCAATTCACTCGAAAACACTGCTGTGCCACCATGCAGGTTTTTGACTCGGCCCATTTCATTAAATAATTCATTGCTGTCCACAGTCTCAGATATAAAAATTCCAAAGTCAATAAACATTTTTCCACGTGTTAAAAGTAGACATTGGTATTACGCAGTAGCCAGTCATGGTTCTGGAAAAGGTTGGCATGATTTACAGTCCAGCAGAGTCTGAAAACATAAAAAGTCTCCACAGGCTATTTGAAGAAATCCCTAAAACTAAAAGCTGTATAGTGTGTAAGTACCTAAGTCTACCAACCTATCAGCTGTAAATATTCATGTCACAGTTGGCAAACAAAAGGGAAGTATTTTGTAATCAAAATAATTTATCTGTTAAACAAACTACAAATTAATGTAATGCGACAATACTAGAGCTTCGTTTACCTGTTTTGAAAGGACTAATGTGCGACAAGGAGTTCTACAGATCAAGCATTCATCTTTTTTGCCTGTAAGGTAAAGATATATTTAAAATATGCATCAAAATGGATAGATACTGAATATATTTTTAATAGAATTTGATACCTCTTTGTATAGAGGTTGTGGAAGGAATCTGAAGGTTACACAAGAAATGTAAATAAACAAGAAAAAAGAATTTATTCTATAACCACTACACACAGTTGCACAGGGAAAATGTGTGTGAATGTCATCAGACCTTACTTCTGCAAATAAGCATTCATGTAAATTATTTTATGAATATCATTAGTGTCACTGAATGCAGGTGACTTTTAGTTCCATTGATTTAAATAGGAATACTTGCCTGGTTTAATTAAATGTATGCTTAAGTGCACTAATGAGTTAGAGTCAACCAGATATGTGACTCCTTAGACTGGGGCCCAGTCTGGCTTTCTCAATGAAATAAAATATATGAAATATAGAAAATATATGAAACTTCAAAGAACTAATAATTTTACCTTGTCCATTTTTCCAGTGAAAAAATCATCAAAACACTTTTTAAAACTTTATCATTTTTCCAAATGTCTCTTTGATTATGTGTAAGCATATTTCTAGTAAATGCATCTTACTACAGTATCTACAATTGGTAATTTTACAATATGCATTCTTTCTAAGGCTTCTAAGGATCAACGTTTATAAATATATATATAAAGTAAATAGATTTTAAACCTGATATAATTATTGAATTCATGGGAAAAAAAAATACATAGTGTCTCATTTTTTTTCTCCCAGACAATATTAAGAGCAGAAAAGAAAGCTCTTGTTCAGGTTCTAGGAGCCTGCAAGTTGCATTTAGAGGCTGCATTTGATGATCCTCTCCTCAACAGCGAACCTGTGAGGATTTTTAGTCAAAAGTTTTTAATTCTGAAATGCAGACCGATTGTTTATTCCATGTGCCCATCAAAAAAACCAAACAAACAAACAAACAAAAACCCCAGGGCACCTAACAAAGGGAATAATCTTGATATTCGATTGTCTACGTTTCATTAAAAAAACAAAACAAAGCAAAAACCAACTTCCTCACTCCACTATCTTTTCCACAGGTCTTTATCTAAACACAACTCAGGAGTCCAAGAATATGACTCAGGAATGGCACGCAATACAAAAGGGCTTCAAAACATCACCTTCAATCCCCCTAATGCTGCTGAAATTTTTCTAGTGCTTCAATGGCAACACTGAGATTTAAAGTGTCTTAAGACTATTAGCAAAACCTGCCCTAAACAAATCCTGTGTCCTGCAAATTCCTCTTTTACTAATGGAAAAGCATGTCCTTTCTAAACCTAGGCAGAAAGGAATGACATCTTATTTTTTTCTTGCAATGCAATGAATCATGGATCATAAGCATCCAGACTCAACTTTTATCAAAGCCTCCTGTTTTCTGTGTCTTAAGAATTGCTCTCAAAACCGTATCACTCCAGCCAGATTCAGCTGGAGGCAGATATTATTCAAAGAAAATCTACAGCAAGAACTGAAAAGGTTTATCAATCACATTCGATCAATAAGAAGAAATGCTCAGGCCTTTCTCTTTTTCCACTGTGAGCCAGAAATGGTAGTGGTTAAAGGTGTGCACTCCAATGCTGCCTGACCAGCTGAAGCAGCAGTCATTACCTTTCTGGAGGCAGATCTCACAGACGACGTGGCCACAGCTTGTGAGGTTGAACTGTGGGGTGGGCTTGCGGGGCTCACAGAAGCAGGCATTGCAGAAGACCGGGAGGGCCATGGGGCAGACAGTCGCTGCCCCTCACTGCCGCTGCTGGGCGAGGCCTACAGGTCTCGCTCCGTCCTGTTGCCCCAGCCTGAGGCGCTGCCGGGCCCTGAGGCGAGGGGTGGGGGGTGCAGCACCCCGCCCCCGCCGGCCGGAGGGGTGTGAGGGCGGCAGTTTGACCCTCACAACCCCAAAAAGGGTGGCCTCTCACTGACAAACTGGAGAGGTGCACACACGGGATCTCTGAGAGGTTTCCCGCTCAGAACAGCAGCTCTGTAGGCAATGGTTGTGGGTTTTCACTCTTTTAAATGTAGGGATCTAGAGAGGTTATTAATTTACTGTCACAGGATGGATGTTGCACCTTTTGGTGAGGAAAAAATAGCAAAGCAAGGAGTTTTGATGTTAATTTCTTAGACTGAATAAACCCCAGAGCTTGCTAATTTCCCTTGAAAATTTTAGGGAAAAATTCCCTTACAAACCTGCTTGCTCCTACGTCTGGGTACGACAGAGCCACATACTATAAAAAAGGAACCTCTTGCTTTTAACTTCATAAGAAATACTGCCCCTAAAGTGCTTCCCAACACAGCTATGATTCAGCTTATGCTTTACAGAATTAATTAAAAATCTTGAAGGAGACTGAAAACATTTAATAAAAGCAAAGCGTTTTTTTATTATTATTATTATTAATATAGATAAAAGATGAAGAACTCTCAAGCTATAGTCAAGGCTCCAAGTCTCGGTGCTGGTTTCTGTATAGGCGTAATTAATACAGAGGAATTTATGCAGCTCCTTTATAAATTCTGACATGGTGCCTGTTCTTTTGATTTAAAAGCTTAAGTGCTTTTAAGTCAGTGAGATGAGTTAAGTTTGTCATTAGGATGTAGTTAGGAGCTTGTCCTGGTTTTGGCTGGTATAGAGTTAATTTTTTTCCTGGTAGCTGGTACAAGGTTTGGATGGTGGTTTGGATTTAGTGTGAGAATAATGCTGATAACACACTGATG
>VWZY01007467.1:744938-786831 GCA_013399075.1 Chloroceryle aenea | reverse complement strand
AGAAAGGAATGACATCTTATTTTTTTCTTGCAATGCAATGAATCATGGATCACAAGCATCCAGACTCAACTTTTATCAAAGCCTCCTGTTTTCTGTGTCTTAAGAATTGCTCTCAAAACCGTATCACTCCAGCCAGATTCAGCTGGAGGCAGATATTATTCAAAGAAAATCTACAGCAAGAACTGAAAAGGTTTATCAATCACATTCGATCAATAAGAAGAAATGCTCAGGCCTTTCTCTTTTTCCACTGTGAGCCAGAAATGGTAGTGGTTAAAGGTGTGCACTCCAATGCTGCCTGACCAGCTGAAGCAGCTGTCATTACCTTTCTGGAGGCAGATCTCACAGACGACGTGGCCACAGCTTGTGAGGTTGAACTGTGGGGTGGGCTTGCGGGGCTCACAGAAGCAGGCATTGCAGAAGACCGGGAGGGCCATGGGGCAGACAGTCGCTGCCCCTCACTGCCGCTGCTGGGCGAGGCCTACAGGTCTCGCTCCGTCCTGTTGCCCCAGCCTGAGGCGCTGCCGGGCCCTGAGGCGAGGGGTGGGGGGGGTAGCACCCCGCCCCCGCCGGCCGGAGGGGTGTGAGGGCGGCAGTTTGACCCTCACAACCCCAAAAAGGGTGGCCTCTCACTGACAAACTGGAGAGGTGCACACACGGGATCTCTGAGAGGTTTCCCGCTCAGAACAGCAGCTCTGTAGGCAATGGTTGTGGGTTTTCACTCTTTTAAATGTAGGGATCTAGAGAGGTTATTAATTTACTGTCACAGGATGGATGTTGCACCTTTTGGTGAGGAAAAAATAGCAAAGCAAGGAGTTTTGATGTTAATTTCTTAGACTGAATAAACCCCAGAGCTTGCTAATTTCCCTTGAAAATTTTAGGGAAAAATTCCCTTACAAACCTGCTTGCTCCTACGTCTGGGTACGACAGAGCCACAGACTATAAAAAAGGAACCTCTTGCTTTTAACTTCATAAGAAATACTGCCCCTAAAGTGCTTCCCAACACAGCTATGATTCAGCTTATGCTTTACAGAATTAATTAAAAATCTTGAAGGAGACTGAAAACATTTAATAAAAGCAAAGCNTCAGTATATAAACTGGGGGGAGTTAGCTGAAAGGGTGGATCACTGCTTGGGTCAGTTGGTGATGTACAATTCCACTGTGCTTCCCTTGTCTTTTCTTGGGTTTTATTTCTCTCTCTTTTTGTTATAGTCCTTTTCGTTACAATTGTTGTTTTGTTATTTTTATTTTTTAAATTATTTTATATTAGTTCAGTTACTAAACTGTTCTAACAACAAGCAACAAATTTTGGTTTTTTGATTTTCCTCCCATCCCTCTGGGAGGGGAGAGGAGGGAGCGAGTGGCTGCATGGTGCTTAGTTGCTGGCTGCAGTTAAACCATGACAAAGCCTTGCGCTAAATATCAGCTAAAGTCTGAACCACAACATTGTAGCAACACTTTTTTAAACCTTCTTCTATCCTTCTTTCCCACCACCAAAGATGATATTGCAAGACACATTGTGAGTGCTCAATAAAAGTGAATTTAATAACACGTATTTGCTAGCCATTTCAAGTGACAACTGGAAAGTCTCAGAATTTTTAAATATAGGACACACCTCAGTGAGTAGCTTTATGAGATTTTATTTTGATTGATTTGGTCTGTGGAGCATTGTGTTTTTGTCTCTGCTTTGTGTCAACTATATGGATTCTCATGTATTTTCATTCCCATACTGTAAATATAATTGAATTTAAAAGGCAATGTAATTTCCTTGCTAGTGAAAATGAAAGGTGAGAAGATAGAAAAAAGCAAGCAAGCAGTGTGTTTGGTCTCCAGGCATTTCAGCTCTCACTACCTTTTAGAACAGTGAAGGGAAACACAAGTAGGAAGCCAAACCACACTATTCTGCTATCACAGTGATCTCTAGAATCTTTTCCAAGTTGCAGGTTTTTACATGTTATAACTACATAATCAGGTCATCTTCTAACTACCTTCAACTCCTTCTTACACTGCTGCTTCTTTGTCAAGCTAATGATCTGAATTTTTAACCACAGATTTTGACTTGTAATTGCATGATACTGTAGCTACTCTGCTAATTTCACATAAAACAGCTAAATTAAGGCACAAAGATATATTCCATCTGCAATAACTGAAATTTCTTTAATGAATAATTAGTGAAATTGAGGGTGGTGGAACACAGGAAGATGTTGCCCAGGGAAGTAGTAGAGGTCCCATCCCTGGACACATTCAAGGTCAGGCTTAATGGGGCTCTGAGCAACCTGATCTAGCTGAGGATGTCTCTGCTCACTGCAGGAGACTTAGACTAGATGACCATTAGAGTTCCCTTCCAACCCAAAGCATTCTATAATTCTGTGATTCTATGATTCTGTGAAATGGAAATACACAATTAAATCAAAAACTGAAAAGTTTTTTAGTCAATTGTGTTACATTTTCTGAATAATTAAGATAAAAATAATTTTCCATCACAGAAACAGACCGGGGAATTTAGTGTAGGAAAGGCTTAAAATAAAATATGTAGGCACAAATGAAGTGTTTACTAAGAAACCTGTGATTTAAATTACTTTGGCATACTTCACAAAGAATGTAATTTACATAAACTGTGGGAGAAGTCTGATCTCAGCTGTATAGCCTAATGTTTAGGGCTTATCTGGAAGTAAAAAAGTAAGGACAACTCCAGGTTGTTTTTCTGGGTCTCTTTCTTCCATGGTAACTGTTGCAATGACTGGTCATAATTTTAAGGGTAGTCTCCACTCTCACTTAAGAAATTTAGTGTTTTTAAATTATATAGTCACAATTATATTTGAGGAAAATCTAAGTGTTACACAAAGGTAAGTTGAGTTCAGTACACTCCCATGACATTCAGAGCGCCACAGGCGATATAGTTATATCTCTGTCTACTATCTGAACCCCAGACAGTCTCTCAGATTGAACTGTTTGTGGTCTTACTGAATGAGAATAGAAGCATATAAAGAAATTCAACATTTTAAGAAACCTTTTTAGGTTTCTATTTTAGATTAACAATCCTGAGTTGAACTAAAATGCTGCCTTAGTTACTGAATCCTTCTAGATTTAGCTTTACATCTGAGGAGGGAACAAATCAGATAAAATACAGGATTCAAGAAGTAAAATGTAAGAGGCTACAGGTTGTGATCTGGATGGAGAAAACACAGAATAAGAATCAGAGTAAAAGATGAGAGAAGGTTGAAAGTTTTATATAACCAATTTTCTCTTAGATGCATAGTTTCTTTGTATGTTAGGTCCTACATGGTGTGCAATTCTTGAATCTGTGCATTTACTTTATAAGACTTAAACAAGTTTCTTAGATATAAAGAAATCTCTGAGAGATTTGATTTGCCAGATACCAATGGAGATGAGGATCAATGTTTGTACAATAGCCCACCACAAAATATTGCCGTTGGTTTCTTCACTTGTCTTCCGAAATTTTTCTTCACGTTCCTAAAGTGAAAAGGAAAAGCAGAATTATTACCTTTTGACACCCATATACTTCATGCTGCTATCCACATAACTAGACAGCTATCCCTCTTCTTCATACTAGAGAAGAAAGACTATTTTCATGTTGATAAAAATTAATGTTTGTTCTTATCCACAGGATGGATAGCTTCACAAATCTAAACTGAGAAGCAGACACACTGTATCCTGAAGGAGAAAGTCAAACAGAGCTTTCCCTTCCTCACAAAATATATATTGTGTTCCATTCTTATGTTTAAGACTTTTCAGGTCTAGAGTCACTTCCACATTGCAAGTCAACAGAAAAATATTCTTTTTTTAGGTAACTATATATTTCAAACACAGTAGGACTACCTGCAAACATTCAGACAACGGGGAACACCTGTTTGAAGAAAGGCTTTATTTATTAGTGCATGGATATATATAAATAAACAATTTTCCTTACCCACTCCAAAAAAGTTTAGACACACACCACCATGGAAACAACAGCTGGTAACACCACCAGCAACAATTAAGAACCAGTAGATTTTTCTGTATTAGTTAATAATAACAGTGTAATTAATTATAAACCTCATAACACTTTATCAATCAGTAAGACTATGTGCAATATTTATAACAATATAATTCGTGAACATACATACTCTTTCATAGTTTTGTTCCTTGGATATGTGATGAATTTCCTCAATTAGATGTTCTAGTCTTAAGTTAACTTCATCCACTTTGCCTTTGGCTTGAACGACAGATTCATCAAAAAAATGTTCTCCAACTCTAATGTCCAAATGGATACGCTGTGAACAGAAAAAAAAGTTCTCATTATTGTGTTTTCAAAATTTAAAAAAAAAAAGAAAACATGGATAATTTCCTTTTAAGCTCATTACAGGAAAATAGTTTTTATTGCTCATAGGAATCCTTCCTAAAATTAGAATCAGGTGGGATATTTCAAGTGTTTCCTCACTTTATTTTTAAAATAATTATACACATTTAAAATCTTTGTTACTGCTAGGGAATTATTTTATGCTAGTATTTATTCAAACACCATGAAATATTTTATATTCTTTGACCAAACTAATTTAAAAAACGAGCACTATTAGGACTGCTCGTTGTATTTTACATTCCATCCTAATATGTCATAAATTACATTCTTCAGTAGTACTGTAGGAAGCTTTTTATAGATGCACTTCTAGGCTTCCTTCACTAACAGTTAGGATTATTAGATTGGAAGGAGACCAGCTGAATCATTATTTGCAGTTTATCATAGGTATTGAAGCAGAACCTTCCATAAGGTATCTTTTTTACTTTATCCACACATGGTTTATCTGGTGTGAAATACTTTCTAGTATCCTATAAAATATTGGATGATTTACAGCAAAAATGCCCCCAACCTGCCAAGCAATAAACTCATAGAAAGAGAAGAATGCAACTTGCGATACTTTGCAACTTAATTTGAAATTAATGAAAATTTTTACTAAAACTAATATGAGAAAGTTCTTCTAGAAGACATTATGAACTAAGAGAAAATAAATAAATTATAGCCAAATGGATAATCTGTGGAAATTCTAGAGCTTCACATTGCCTTGATAGAAGTTCAGTCTAGACAGACACCATCCAGAAATGAAAAGCACATCTTCTTTCAGCACCTTTAGCGTTAGATAACTGAATATCCAGAAATCCATCTCACAAACTTGTGGTAGCCTTTGTCCATTAATTCATTTAATGTTGGTTTGAAACTGTTCAGGTCACCACCACTGCATCTGATTCTTACAGAAGACCACTTAAATCTCTAACTTAGCTAAAAAAAGTTTTTCTTTCTGTGATCTTTATTCCTACAGATATATTTATAAAAAGTGATATTTACCTTTTTTTTAACTTATGTGTTTCTGAGCTAAAGATACCACTCTATTTAATACTTGTGCTGTTTATGTTCTCCTTCCATGGTGCTGTTCACTTCATTTAAATGGAATGTACATTGTTCATGCATCATGTAAAACTATATTAATGCAGCTCTAATTGTACAAAAATTTCCTGATGTATCCTCAGAATCACACTGAGGGTGTGTAGTTAACTCTGATTAACCAATGCTTTATCCCCCATACCCTTTCTAGTTGATGTGCTCCACAGATTTTTTTAATTATTAGAACCTAAGTGCTTTTGCGATGCGTATGATTAAATTTCCACTCATTTCCATACATCGGTCCATAAGAACTCCTACTTATACCAGTGCAATACCCCCACTTTAGGACTGTTAACTCTTCTTGTTTCCATATCATCTACATGTTCCCAAAGCCTACATCTAGGGTGAGGTATGGCCTACCTCACATTACAAATTTACATGATGTTTTTATCTACCTGGTTCATAGAATTATAGAATAGTAGAGGTGGGAAGGGATCTCTGGAAATCGAGTCCAAACCCAAGAAATGCTGAATTACCTGCTAGGAGTTAGACTAACTTCTAATCTAGTTTGTAATCCCAGCAGTTTGTAAACAATTGATACTGTTAGGACAAATAATATTTAAGAAATACACCTACCAGTTTACTTCCTGCAAATGCCACAAATCTTGTGGAGTTAGACTGTAAACAGATAATATGCTCCCCGGATAGATAGGATGTAAATGAAAATGTTCCTTGTGGCCCATACAGTTTTGACAATAGTACCTGTAATGTAGATATTATATATGTTGGGTATGTGCATTGTAATAATCAATAAAACAATCACAAAACAGGATCATGAACTGGATATAAAAAGCAACCAATTAACCTCTGGAGAACATTCAATTTATCTGAATTTCAGAATAGATCTAGAGAAAGATAAACTTTTTTATTTCACAGCGAACACTGAAATGCTATAGATTTCTGCCATGCACCAAAGCCAGTGATCTCTAAAGCATTTAAAGTTCGGAACCTAAGAAGTTGTCTAGGCACAGAACTAAATTGCCTGTTGCTGGAACAGCTCAGGACCTCATGGCAACACAGGCAATTGCTATGCATGACAACTATAGGCAGCCTCGTGATAATCTTGATTTTGCAGTTTTATTTTATCATCAGCCTTCCTTTCTGCTGCACTAATACATTCTGTACCGTTTGACCTCATCAGTGAATTTTCATTTAAAATCTGACCTGTTTTCTCAGTTGGCACTTTGCTGTTCTTAATGACAGTCTCCCAAATCTGGTAGTAATGCAAAAATTGTCCACACACATCATTGTCAAATATTGTAATTTCTGTTTGATAGAAATTACAAGGAGCAACCTTTCAGCATCAAAATACCAAAATAGCTTGTAGACTGTAGATTTACTTCTTCCCCCAAAGTGTCTATTATTTTTAGATATTGCTGCCTGCCAGTGCCAAAAGTGAACTCATGAATCCTACAGAAGCATTTATAAAGCATGTTTACATCAGCAGAAGGAGTTGTGACAGTCACAAACATTCCCAAACCAGGAGCAGATTCAAGAAATTCTTGTTTATGTGTATCCCAGCGTTGTACTTTGTAATTCCCTGAATAAAAACATAGATAAACATCTGTTAAATAAAACACAGCTTAATATTAAACACCATTACTGCTTTTTCAGCAAAAATATAAAGATAAATGATTAACAATAATACAATATATATTTCATATGCTTATAATTAAAATTGCTCTGAGGGCACTTTATAACAGTGTGAAATGCAATAAATTTTTACTGCACTAGAAAATGTTCTAGGAAATAACAAAAATGGTTGATTAACATGTAATACTTTCTAATTACTCCTAATGCTCTGGCAAGATTAGCATACAAAAGGCCTGCTGAGACCTTCAAAAGTGTAAGCGCTCTGCATTCAAATTACATTTTTAGGATTGTCTTTCATATTTATCACATTTATGAAAAAAGATTATTATATACTACTTTTTATTACCCCCTTTCAATCTTACATTTTAAGTCTTGTAGATGAATTTAATGTGCTTGTGATATCTCAGATGCAATGGAACTTTAGCATGTCTTGAATTGCTTCTTTCCAGACCACTATCAATCAAAACTGTAACTCCCCAATTCATAGGGGGAAAACTGTGTTACAAAAATTCTGGTATGAATAAGTAAATCAGAATGTTTAGGCACACATGGAAACAGCAGTTCTGCTGCTGTAGAATTAGAAGACGTTCTTTGTCTAGTGAGTTAAGCACTCTGGAAACCTGCATTTCTTTGTGTGATGGACACACAGTGTGTAAGGACATTATGATTAGCCGCTGTTGCGGGGAGTTATTTTGTTTGCCCTCTTTCTTATCATCATGTTTTTTCCATATGCATCAATCACAGATTTTTCTGTTATGTTACAAGCTTTCTTTATTATTGCATAGGTTAGACCATCACAAAACATTGACAGGTACCTACCGATTACTAATGTGTCACTGGGAACGTCTTCGATTATACATTTCTCTTCTCTTTCTCCACTGTGAAAATACAAAGCAAGTGAAAAAGAAATCCAAAAGCTCATAAGAAATCCTATTAATTGGCTTTTCATGGTGTTTATGTATCCCAGTTGTACTGCTTTTGAAGATAACTATTTACAAATGTATGTAAGTCCTGTGGTCACTCCTTGTTTGCTGCTTATCAGTGTATTTTTGAAAGAAAAAAAAAATGTGAGAAACGGCAGGTGGTGGTTACACATTTACAAATAACTACAGTATGTTCTGCAGAATGAGATAACATGAAAAAGATAACTTGTAAAATCTATCTTCTTTCCTAGAACCTGGATTCAGAATTTATTTAATACACAAAAGAACATACTGGAAAGTACCTCTCAGGTACTTGAGATAGTTCCCCAGATTGCTGTAAGGAAACATGTTGGCTATATCTTTCCATAAACTGCTCAATGTTCAACTTAAATGAATTTATTAATTTATATTTCCTATTTATTCTGGCTGATCAATCTAGAGATTCACTCCTCCTTTCTGAAGAAATCTTGTAGTTTACAACCTAAATCATTGAACATATGTATATGCCTGTACTAAACCCACTGGACTATGTATAGAGGTTGAAAGAAATATGACAAAATATGAAGAAAGTCAAAAGAACTTGAACAAGAAAAGAATCTGAAACACTAGCGAGAATGAAAATAAATAAATAAATAAAACACAAACAAAACCACCCACAAAATGAACACTTTCTGAATAAGTTTTTTTTACATTTAGAATCTTTATCTGATGATCTAATTTACCGCTCAAGTCTCATAAACTGAAATCACAGTGTCTGAAAGGTTGGCCTCTGTGTAAGAGGATATATGGTTATTTTCCACCAGGGTGGACTTTAGGGTACGGGATATAAGCTACCTCTACTGCACACGCACATACTACAGGGTTAGTCTTTGTCTAACCCTGGCACAGTCTTACAGCCATCATCAGTTCAGTCCATTTCACAGCATGAAGCATCTTCACAGAAGTTCTTGTACAAGTATTAGTTCACCTCCAGTAAAAATACAAGATCCCTATATTTATAAAGAGATTGTCAGATGAGGAGACTTTATTCCTTAAAAATTACTTCTTATTCCTTGACTCCATATGGTTAATGACAGAGTGATACAAATTGTATCTCATGGCCACTGAATCCTTAGGAGTCTCAAGAGTGATATTAGGACTTCATTACTACTTTAGCTTTTAGCCATCAGAAATAATTTTAGCTTATACAGAATCTCATAATATAATTGGACTCTGCCACAGGGAGATCCTGACTGACGTGCACCTGCATAAATTCTCATGCTGCACCGTATGTTCAAGAAGTATAGGATTGTCTGCAGACTTTGAGCAACCTAAGCAATCATCCTTTTAGTTTTTCGTTGACTAATAGAGGTTTCCAGAATTCAGTGTTCCAATGGTAGGGCACAAGATGTACAAGAGGATGCCACTCTGCCCAGCCCAGTTGGGACAGACAAATCACTTGAGTACTTTTGGCTAACAAATGCTGACATGCTGAGGCTACTGGACTTCAGACAAAGAAATATATCAGCCTCCAACTGGTAAGGTTATGATGCAGCATTGAGAGCATGACAGAAAATGTCTCAGACTTCCACAGTACCTCTAAATTATCATGGACAGAACTTCCGTGTGCTACATCACACCAAACAGGATCTGACTAACCAGAATTTCTGTATCAAGTCTTATATTTATTTCCTGAGCACATTGAATATTGTCAGGGGATAGTCTGAGTCACTTCATTATGTTCGATCATTCATGACAGATCAGATATTCCCAATGTACTTCAATTACCTGGAACTGGGAATATAATGAAATGGATTTTTTTTACTTCAGTACCATCAGGTCCTCTCAGATCATTGTTGAAACTCCAGGTATGACCTGCTGAGGACAGTGTTCATTCAGTGCTCAGAAAGGCTGGCACATACTTTCACACACCTGAGTTTCTGTAACCATGTGTAACTTAGTTAGGCTAGGGCATCAGAACTATTTTTGGATTAATCCAGCACTTCCCCTCCCCAAAATTATCTTTAACAGGAGACCCTGTGCCATCCTGACAATTACCTGCAGGCAATAGCAGGCTTGGTGGATGAGATTTGGTCTGTTAAAGTTGGCCCACTTATACAGTACACTTACACGGTATAGAGCTGTCCCTCTGATACAGGTTGTCCTCAGTTGTGGAAAGGCATATTTACTTAGTAAAATGGAACAGGGCCTCAACCTGTATTTAGTTTGTTTCATGCACACACCCCAAGCATTCACCTAAATCATATTGGAGAATTTAGCAGAACAAAGTGTCTGCCCTCTCCTTTATTCCACCTAAGGTTCACACAGACAACACTGGCACTGTTGTACCAGGGAGAGCTTTTCAGTTAAGTTCATAGATCCTTACTGTATCCTGCCTTGTATAGAGAAGTACCCTGTTTTTTTCACAGTCAGCAACCACCAAGGTGCTGTATTGGATGGCTGCAGAGAATCCACAGCCCATAGAAAATCATAAATGTGTATACAGCTTCAGCAGACATTCCTGCCTACCAGAAGACAATAAAAAGCTTTCATGTGTTCAGAGGTAATTGCCCTAAAATTCCCTGAGGCACTGTACAAGTTGTTCTCAGTAATGAGGTACGCTGTTCTACGACAGGAACTGCATTTGTGGTACATGAAGTTTTTGTAGGTCCACAGTTCAAGCCTGTGCTGACTTTTTTTCTTCTACACTTACCTTTAATCATGTCTTCCATTCTACAAGAATATCTGCCAAGGCATCAAAGCTGATTCTTACTACAAAACAACTTTGATAAAAAAAAAAACAAACCAACACTTTACAAATTAATTTCAAGTTTCCTCCCAAAGTGTTTTCTGAGATTAGTTTCACCCAGAAATTAATTTACCTATTTCCTTCCCTAAAACTCATGTATATAGGACCACAGCGTCTTGCCTGCCAGCCATCTGTAACACCAGATGTAAGGGAAAAGGAAGCAAGAACTTCACTGTGTTTCTTTGCTGTTGCTCAATTTTTAAGACAAATCCAAGACTGTTATAAAAGTTATAAAGGCCTAGTGATGTCCACTCAGGGACCATGTTCCTCACTAATCAGTTTAATAAAGATATGTTATGAGAAATGTGCTCCACCCATGTGCTTCACTTGAAGTCACAAGTGAAGTCACAATCTTGCCAAGAAATGTCTCCATCCCTGGTGTTTGCAAAGTGAATTCCTGGAACTATACTTGCAGCCAAACATTAACACAGCCATAAGGGCATCCTTAGAGAATGACATATTTACCAGGGTCTCCTGAAGTCACTGACAACAGAAGAAAAACATATCAAGATAACTGATTGGATGGGAAACTTCTGCTTGGAAGAACCCACAGTGAATATTCATGCATGTAAACACTCTAAAATAGAAAAGTTACTTATCACTAACTGGGGTTTCCTGAAGTATGTTGGCCTTTCACATATTCAGTTACCTTTCTACTCCATTTTCTTCTCTCATTCCTTCTCCTTCAGTGTCCTTTGGGAAACTTTTGACTTCAGAAGCTTGAGTCATCAGAGGGGCTGCTCCACTATCAAATCATAAACTTCTAAGACTGAGATCCTAAATTCAGGTCATGTATAATAAATAAGATACAGATACTCTTCCATCGGACCTAGCCTTTTAGTTTCTCTGGATGTGTGAAGAAGCAGAATTCTGTGTTAGGATACCTTGTGGGTTTATATTCCCTAAGGCATAATATAGACTTGCATCTGATTCCTGTCCAAGACCTTTATTAAATTCAGTTTATCACTAACTGATCAATCAATCTGAAAGTTGTTTCTGTCCCCTGAGATTATAAAAATATATACTTCAATATAAGGTTATGTTTTCTCAGATGGTGATACCTGTTTAACTATATAGTATGTAAGTTTAACAGAAAAGAGAATAAGTAAAAATTAATTTAAAATGAAGAAAGAAAAAAATAAAAAGGTGGAGAAATTAAACCCAAAATATGAAAATGATAGTGTAATAACACTATTCCCATTACAGAATGGAAACAATGGAATGTGAAAATAATAGTTATAATAAAAAAAGAGTAAGCCAAACAACTTTGAAGAACAGCAAGATGTAGAAATATTATACATAGTTTTAACAACTGTGCATTTATCTGCATTTACAGGACCAGCTTAGTCTAGTCTGAAAAAGGTTTAAATTTCTTTGTCTTTGCAAGATCTATTTAAATGTTTCAACCATTCCGAGAATGGAGTGTGCTCCTTTAAGTACAGAAGTAATTTTCTAGTGTTTGTCATATTCCAAAAAGAACCTATTCAGTTCAGCTCTCCTGTTCAATATCTGTGCTGTATATTTGTAAAATTTCAGTGTGCTGTAAAAGTTTTGTGGGCTGACTGTAAACATATACCATTCAACAACGTTATGCCAAAATTCTTTTCCTAGCTGGTAGCCACAACTCTTTATAAGCCATATGTTACATTTGTTTATAATGGTTATTTGAGCATTAAAACTTGCTGTCAGGAAGTGTTTCTGACATACTGTGTTTTGTTATATCTGTGTATACCTCAATTTTAGATAATATTAAGGATTCTCTGTAAAAACTTAAGGATGACAAAAATAGCAATGAACAAATTTAAAGAAACATGGAGACATTTACTGCATATAGAAAGACAATGATAAAATTATGCTATGGTCAACAGTGTTAACTTTGAGATAGTTTTCTCATGAGGGACACACACCAAACATCAGTCAGTTTTTAAATCTCAGCTAACATTTTTAATTAATTTCAGAAGTTTTCTACTAGCATCCATGCTTCTGCTTTTTTTTTCTAGTAATTTTGTCGGCCGAGTGTCCTCATGATAGATATTCTTCTCACTTTTAAGAGAAAAAGAAAAAGACATTTTCATGTATTCATAAATTTCCTCAGTTATACTGTTGTTTTAACCACACTGCAAACATCTGGTCACTCTATGTAAGTAGTTTCTGAATAACTGCCTGTTAAACATGTTTAGAAAGACGACAAAAATGCCAATAAATTACAAAAACATAATTTAGAGAAAAAATATTTTCTAGGTATAAATAGCTTCAGATAACAAATTACAGCATTTAAGAAAATTATTGATTTGCATTTTGTGATTGAAAGATTTTTACATGTGAAGTGTAATCTTTCCAGAAGTCTTCTTTTCTGCCACTAGAGGGTACTCCAAGAACTTAAAGTATATTTAGAGCAAGGATTTATTTGGGGTGTTTTCGTCTGTAAATGGTCAAGTTCTGTTGCCATACTGAATCTTAGGAATTAAACCCCACAAAATCCTGGTACTAAACAACAGCTTTCAAAAACAGTCTCATATACCTTGTCAGCAAAATAGTGCAGCATGCCCGATTTATAAGGAACATTGACTGACTTGTAGCTTAGATTTAGTTAAACATATCCTACTTTTAAATTATCTAAATTATTATCTTTTCTTTATCTCAGACACAATTCTCCGGTTCACATCCTGTTTCTTCATCCAGATTTGGACATGGCATTCCATTATTGGCAGGCTGAAGAAGTATAAAACGGGTTCTGATCTTGGTCCCTGTCTTTCTGCAAACACCTCTACAAAGACCCCAGGAAGACCATTGTGAAACCTCACAGTCCAACGGTGTTTCTGCAATATACACAATAATAAGATAACTTCACAAAAATTCAGGCTTATTGCAAATACACAATTGGCAAAACATTAACAAATTATGATCGAATAGTGTCCTGTCATACAAAAAATATATGATACTAATAAAATAAAAATGTCTATTTTCAGCTCCTGAACTCATCAACACTGGTATTATTATTACTGCAGTCTAGAGACTGACAATATTATATATGTAATGCAGCATATTATCTATAAAATTAAAAATATAAAATTCCAGTCAAAGAAAACCATGCCTAAAATAATTGCATTCAAAGGTTGTATTAAAAAAAGTATTTACTGTCAATTTTATTATTCATTTAGCTTTTCATGGCTTACTAAAAGTATTGGGATTAAAGCTTTTATCGTGTTTATTTATGTATACTTATATTTATTTGCAGATAAATATTGTTTCTGTAGTTGTTTATATTGAATTCCTTTTACCATTTGTTCCAATTTCCTTCAGAAACACTCTCATATTTTTATCATTAAATCATCTTACTATTGTTTGGCATGTATACAACAGTGCCCTTTGCCAATAAAGATATTCTGTCACTAGAAGCTTTTTCTTGCTAAAAGGGTTTTAATACTAAAAGGGTTCAATATAGTTTTAATTTACAAAAAGAAGAGAAGTCAGGAACTCTGAAGTACTTTCCATAATGTATGCTTCCATTGAAGATACCTTTATAAAAATATAGGTGACTATTCCTTTGTTGGGTCAATAAAAATATTGCTCAATAAAAATATTGCTCATCACAGGAAATTGCATCAAAACTGGGTATTTCAGCATTTGTGGATAAATAGTTTGTGTGTGCACAAACCCAGCTTTAAATGCCATACCTCTGGTGTGACCTCTGGTATTACAGTGGAACTCACCACTTCTGTTGTGATCCCTCATTCCCTCTAGAAATATGTGAATAAGGGATTTAGTTTGATCTCTAGTAATTAAATCTGTCCTTTTGATTCTGGAATGTGTTTTTAAATACATTGATTTGCTGGTTAATATACAATAAAGTGTAGATATATGATTAAAATATCCCGAGATGGGCTAAATGTTCCTTTCAAATATCATCAGAAAGGCATATGACTGGAAATGAGATACGTAGCACTCCCCTGGAATGTCTTTACTAATAGAAATACATAAACACTATAAACTGATAAATACATTTATTAAAATATAAATCATGCATTATTAGCTGTGTATTGAATGAGCTTTATTTCAGTGATTGTGATGGGGCTGCAGCACAGAGCTAAAGGTGTCCAAACTTTAGACATACTGGAGAAGCTCTAGGAACATGGCAGCTCTTCTAGGAATACACTGGGGATTTAGCCTACTGCTGTCTCTCAAATAGTATTTAGGACATCATTATCCTAATTCTTTAACCTTCCTCTTACACTTTGTAAAAATCCATGAGAAAAGTGTAAAGAGAAAATCTCTGTGGACACTGTCCAACATTTGTCTTTCCTTTAGAGCAAATATTACATTTGTTATGTATTTGTTAATTTGAAGATTTGAAAATTACCCTTAAGACTGACTTGTTTAAATAGTTTGCATGTCTTCCTACCTAAACAAGATTATTAGCTAATATTTTTAAGGAAAAAAAAAAATGAGAGAACATTATTTCATTTGTCGGGATGTATGTTTCTATCGCAAATGTGTTCAAATCAATTGTATCAGTTCTTATTGAACGTAGCTATCAAGCCCTCTGACCCAGGAAAAGACAACAAGAATAGTTCTTTTGCTCCATCATCATGTAAAAGCTCAAGGATGAATATTTATTTCAAAGTTGAAAAGATTTTGGGAACTCTGCTTCTTATCAAGTGGTGTTTATTTCTCATAATTCACTGATCTGTGCTGATACTAGGGCTTGAGTAGCCCTTTCTATGAATATAACTCAAACCTTTGAACCACAGCTCAAATACGCAATCTCTTCCTTATTCTTTCAGGGATTCTCATCTGGCTTGTTTTATTTCTGGTGTGTGAATCTCAAACCTGTTCCTATGCAGATAGGATGATATTCTGCCTGATCACCTATTTCATGCACATCACGTGCCAGATTTCCACATCTTTTCTGAGTGAACAGAAATAGGAGAATTGTCCCCATTGAAGTACTAATCACTTACCTGAGACAGAGTCTATTATTTCATTGCTTTTAGCTGGAAGATTAAGATAAGGTGGAGGAAGACCCATCTGGTTTTTCTTTATTTTCACCATTGTTACTTGAGCAATAGGTGGCAAAATTTTGAGCTTGGGATAATAAAATGAGTTTGCTGGGTGACTTGGAGAGGAACAAGTGATCTGTGAAATAAAAAGGGGATCCTTAAAGAAACTATATCATATTAGTAAGTAGATAATTGTAAAACCGTATTTACACATCATGCTAATACTTTTCTGCAAATAAAATGCACATGCAGTTTCTCTGAGCCTCAGTTCACACAACTGCTGGTAATTTTTATGCCTTTCTTTGAGACTGGGCACAATGAATTGTGCCAACCGTTAACAGAGGACTGTGGTGGGAGGTACTGAAAAAAACAGTAATATATGGAAAGTTTTGACGGGGAGACGTGGGTGTTTTTACAAGGAAGAATACAAGAGCATTAAATAATAATATTAGGTATGATATAGCAGCTGTCATATGAATATAGGAGGCCAAATGTATTTTTTTCCAGCTTCTCTGTTCCTTTTCTCATTACTCATTAGCACAGCACTAGGCTCTAGAAAAACTGACCTTAAAGGAAGGATTAACTGAATGCTTATAGTATTCAAAACATTTGAATCAAAATCATCTGTTCCCCACTACCCGTAAATGACAAAAACTAAGTTTGAGGCATATAGAATATCAAGTGAGCAAAAAATATTGAATATTGGGTCACTGCAGTAGTTCTCTGCTTTCTCTTAGCTCCTTTCTCAGGTTTCAACAATACTTTTAAGTGAAAACCGCTCCCCACATCAATATTTACTATTAATAATTTTCCTGTTTAGATACACATTTAGTAATGCCAGGACTGTCAATATTTTTATTTTCCTGGTATTTTAAGAACTGTTTAAAACCATCTAAAAAAAGTCACCTTGTACACACAAATGTAGAGCCTTGTACACCTAAATGTAGAGCCAAATTTTCATGAACCATCTGCACTTACCTAATACTTTTGAAAGGTAGAGAAAATTTTTTAAAAAAAGCAATAGGGTTATCAGCTATGTAGTAAACCCATATACTGCAAGCAGCAGCACTGACAAATGCTGAAATCAGCCTCACAAGAGTCTATGGTGTAGTCATAGGACAGTTTTCTTTTAAAGGTAGGACTCAAAACACATAGGTATGAAGTGCTGAACTGTGTATATACACCTACCTCAGTAACCGTGTCCTGTGGAATTGTGGCAAAGTTTGGAGAGGAAAACGTGAAACCACTATCAGTTCCAGCATCATATGGAAACAGATCTACTGATACTTCTTCCATCCAGTGGTCTCCTTCACAGAGATTTAGGCTGTCAATACCCACAAACCAGTCAGGGCTTGGAACAATTCGTACAACAAATGAAACCTAATGAAACAAAGTGATCCATCAGGATTGCGTCACTTTTGAAATGCTCCACTAATGTTTATGATAATTTTATCTTAAAATTGTGGAAAGAAATGTCTTTATGCTCTTCTACTTTATAGAACCTGTGCAGTGCTCCCTTCAATGTGACATCATCTTTAGTAACTCTTTGCATTACATTGTTCCTGCAAGTATGAACTCAAATATTTAATTTTGGGTGCTAGTGACATAAAATAAACTTTCAAAATTAGTGTGTACATTTACTTACTAAGGGATGTCTTGAATGCACTTCTAATTCAGTGGAGGTTTGTCCTGTACCACTGGAAATGGCAGGAGCAGAGAAGATTCCATGTACACTCTGAATTTTCTCTCCAGCTTCTTCTATTTCTTTCATTAATACCCATGCTTCACCCTTTTCAGCAAAATCACGTACACCATTGCTGGCATATTCATTTTTTTTCCACATGCTGTAGTCAGAACTATGAGTAACACCTATTTGAGTGAATACATGGCATGACATAAAAGTCTGGTTTAAATTGCCCCTATTTCTTCAATTTCTCTGTTTTATTTCTGAGGTTAAAAAAAAATATGTATAAAAATGAGTGAACACTAAAACATTTGGCTTATCGCTGCTTATTTCAGCTGCAGCCAATTGAAAACAGAAGTCAATTGAAAACAGTTGCAGATTTTTGAAAGCATTGTGGATACTTCAACTTCTGCATTTCATTCTTAAGAACTTTGGCTAATTTTTTTTTCCTTTTTTCAATAATTATCTTTAAATTGACTACTAAGAAGAGAAAAGCTCACAGAGTTCAAGAGATTTATCTATTCTTAAAACTGTGCATCACTTACCTAGCATTGATGACCACTGTGCTGGGGGCCTATAAAGTGGGTACTGCTTAGGGAAAGCAGTCTGGCTCCACTTCCCTGTGAAGATTATGCTGTATTTCGCCAGTTCCTCTGCTGTGCAAATAGAATCATCAGCCACAGGCAAGCTGCTGGCATAGCCTAATACTGTTACAAGTAAGGTCCAGATAACTTTACAGGAGCAGTAGGCAAACATCAGGTTTTCCATTCCGGAACCTCCACACAAAAAGAAAGAAAGAAAAAAAAAGTTAGCCATTTTAGTCACTCTAAACTCAAAACTGAATAACAGCTACCTAATAAAATGGAACATACTGTATGTTATAACTAAAAAGAAAGTGTATATCTGAAACACTAAAAATTGTTATGCTTCTAACAACATTATTATAATGCTTTCAGGTTTGATATTCCCATGCTATATACTACAAATCTGTAACTCTACCTGGGACAAGTGTTTCTAATGAAAATAAAAATATCTTAACCTTGTCCATAGTACTACCCCTGAGAAAAATCTGTTTCTGATTTTCTTTTGAAACCTTATTACAGTCACATCTTGAATTAATTAGAGTAGCAACTGTTTCTGTGGAAAACATTAGTGGTATATTTATTCTTTTAAAGATTAAATTGCAGGTTACTTTGCCAAAAGACACGATTTATTTTAAATTTGTGTTCTACAAAGGCTGTTTTATGGCATAACATTTAAAGTCAAATACATTTCGTATTTATATAAATTACTTTGCTGTCATAACTTGCGCATTAAAAAATACATAGTAATTGTTTCAGATTAAGCTACTCAGTTGTTAAAAAAAAAAGTATTTTTTAAAAGTTACTGTCATAGGTTGTGCAAATTTTGCTTTTAAATTAAAATGGTAATTGCATCAGACTGTTGAACTGCAGCAATTGTTTAAAATAGCAGCCTAAAAACCTTATTTTTACATGCTTTTGTCCTTTGAGAAAACTACACAATTACAACTAAAACTCTAATCATATATTAATTTGTAAAAAGAGCTGTGAATACTCACTAAATATTTCCTCTGGAGCACTGGTAGGGGGAGAGCACCTGCTTTTGCTGGCAGCTGAGTTGGTCTGCAACAGAAGACAGTAGGAGTCTTGCTATTTATGCCTGAAGAGGGTCCCTTTGGTCCAACGATTATTGTACTCTTTAGACTTTCCAGGTTTACAAAAAGCATGACATCTTCTTGTTTGCAATCTTTTTGGATGGACTCTCAGATATTTCCTGTCTGACAACTGATTCAGGTTCCTATCAGAACACTGTGATGTCGAATAGATGAAATGATTTAAAAAATACCTTGGATTCTTAATAACAGTTCAAGTTTTCTGGTGCCTTTACAGTTCTCTGCTCTTATTAATGCCTCCAAGCTATACAAATGAACTGAATCCAGCACTGAAATAGTTCTAGTGAATAAACTTTAAATGAGAAGCATGTTTTCTTGCAAGTTTTATTGTCTGACAGATGCTCCTTCCAAACATTTACAGAGAGCTTGCTCACTCTCACACACCATATGTATGTGTTCAAATAAAAGGGGTGAGGCAGCTAAAAAAGTCAAGAGGAAAAAAATGTTACATTTCATAATTGCACATACTCACACAGACTGTGTCTCCTGCAAATATGAATTAATTTAAAGTAGTACAGTGTATATTTTTGTGTTCTACAGTACTGTATACTGGATGATGAAAGGGCTCTGTAACATTGTGGTTTCTTTGGAAAGGGTGGTTTTGGGAAGCTCTGAGTTTTTTCTTAGCTGTCTTCAGAGTAAAAACCCCTCATAAAAATCTTATTACAGTTAAATCATACATCTTCTGTAGCACAGTACATATGCTTACCATAACTAAAATTATTTAAATTGTTCTTGAGAAATTATTCATAATACAGTGACCTAATTAAGAAATAATGTTTAATATTCATTTTAAATTATTTCCCCTATCATCTTTTAAGTAGGAGAAAACAAGGGGTTTGTATCATGTCTACAAGTTTAACAAATGCTATTGTGGCTGATCAGCAAAGGAAGTTAACGTTCAAAAGTTTACAGTGAACCATGAAGAAAGTCTTTCATAGAGTCTTCTTTTGAATTTGTGAGGAATGTCACTAAAGTACATCCACTTCTAATATGATGATACAGCATATGAAAAAAAAAAAAGAAAATATTATTTTTCAGATGAAACTCATAGGCCATCAAAGGTATAGAGCTTAAGTGAGAAGCTATTGTCCACCAGGAGGGGTTGCCAAACAGCCACTTTGAGCTTGTGGCACTTTAACTGGAAACTGATCCTTTCCTATCCCTCACCCCATGGTAAATCAACAAGAAAAACCAAGAGATGAATAAACTGGTATGTCTGAGTGGAATTTCCATTGATTATTCTCCTGGCAAAATGGAATCTCTTGCAAGTTTCAAAATAGATGGATTCAGCACCCATATCTACACTTCCTGTAAATCTGGATAGATTATGGGAATTCTGTAGCAGGTTAAGCCATCTAGACATGGGCATGCCATTTATTTCCAAGGCTCCTTCCTCCATCCGATGTTTTCCATAATTTATTTCTGTTCCAGAAGCCAGACTCCACTAAGAAAAAGAGCAAAGAGATTTTTAAATACCAGTTCGTTGAGTGTTTGTTGAAAGATGATATTTGAGTGAGCTGGCTCACTCCCTCCTATGCACAGAATTCCAGATCCACAGGCTCCTTAGCAAGTTGAGTCTACTTACATCAGAAGTGGGTGGTCTTTCCAGCCTATACAGCCCTCTAGAAGAACTATACAAAGGTCCCACGAGTTTTCAAGTACATTGTTCAGAGCACTGTCAAGTTACTGAAGGCTTACTTATTTGTCACTAAGTAGTAGCTTTGAACTTCAGTAAGTTTTGTTGTTTATCATCAGGATTACTGAAACCACTAAGCTCACATATTGAAACATACAGTGACACTTCCAGGACAATGCTTAAAATCAGAACAAAGCAATTAGCTCCAGATCCAGCACAGAAGTATTTAATATATCAGACTAGCCTATTCCTTTCGAAGAAAAATTACTGCCAGAAGGCACATCACCAGACTAGTTCATTCTGGTTCCATGACTACATGCTACAAATGTATCCAGGAACAGGCAAGACATGCAGGCTGAGTAATTTGGCACAGCTACTGTAAGAAAAACTTAATAAATGATAAAAGAAACTGAACCATTGGAAGTCATTAACTTGGGAAGTCATTTGATGTTTTAAAATGCAGAGTAGACAAATAGCAAAAATCACCAAAGTTCTAGCTGATTCCTCTCCTAGAATAGAAAGGCATAACACTTTGTACAAGGTATCCAAGAGGCTTCCAGTTCTACCATTTTGTTCTTCTTCTGGAGCTCTATTACTTCAAGTTCTTGAGGTTATGATGCTCTTCAGCATCAGATATGCACTTAATGGAATAGAACTGAGTCTAGATCTTTTCTTTTCTACATTACCAGTGTGGGAATGATATACTTTGAAGGATTTTATTTTGAAAAACCAAAGAGAGATCCTTTCCTCTAAGACTGCAGGTACTTAGAGGAAACTGGGTTATAGTCCTTATTCTTGTTCTCTGATCCTGGTTGCAAATGGAGGTTTTCTTTACCATTTCTACACTGGACATTTCCCTGTTTACAATGAGGGTTCTATCATGACTGATTTCTCAAGATTAAAATCTTCAGGACCTACAATCTCGTTCTTATCTTTGTTGAATTCATAATGAAATTCTTGGAGAAAATACAGTGACTGTAATTTTTTCTAATTATCGTCTCTCCTTTCCCAACCCCCATACACCCATGGCTGAAAGAGAGTGAAAATAGAAAAAAACATATTGAGGGATGTTATCAGAAAATACTAACCTAAGGACTCCCATTTTTTTTTCTTTAAATTGGAACTGCACTAAGCATAATAAGTGTCTGACATTGTCAGGAGCATCAAAACATCAAACATATCTCATAGATGGGAATGGGAAAAAAAAAATCCCTTCAATGGATTAGTTTGACGGCCTGGAAACCACAGATGCCAAATTTCTGTGGGACAGCAGCTGGAGGAAAAGAAGTGCTGCAGGATCAGAACCTATACTTGCATTCCTTCTTCAGTTTGTATGTCCCACTAGAAAGCAGATGAAAACTTATAGAATACTGGAACAAACCCTCTTCCATTTAGAAACCATCTTGCCTGTATATAAAACTGGACTTTTTTATTTCTCTTCACAACAAATTAGCTTTTGTTTTTCACATTTCTGTATCTACAGTCACACCTATTTTCTGTCCACATACATACCTCTATAGACCCCGAATGCTAGAGGAAGTAGGCATACGAAGGTTGTTTTACTTAATCATCCATGTCAAATTGTGTCTTGTGCTTAATTTTACTTGCAGTATGTGCGCAAATTCTGAAGTTTCTTGACAATCAGACAATAATCTTACAGTTCCTGCGAGTTTTTGCAAGGTTCACAGGATGAAAGATGGAAAGTATAAAACAAAAATGGTATTATTGTTTTTTAAATAAGTCATAACTGTGTCTAAATTAATCTGTTTTTTTGCCAAGCAAAAATATTTAAGAAAACAAGGAAGAAAGCCCTACTTAAAAATACATCAGTACAGTTAATATCATATTGATTCTTAAATCATTTCCACTATACAAAAACATTTATATGGATAAATTTAGGCTATCCCACTGGAATATAGCACACTAAAAAGATGTCAATTCCATTTGGATTAGTCTGAGAAGAATTTAGCTTTTTTTTTATGGTAAGGAACAAGATTGGTAAGATTAGTTATGACTTTTCTATTAAACTGTAAGATTAAGAGAAAGAAGATTTATCTAAAATGATTGATCTGTAGTTCGCCCACCTTTATTCATAACAGAATCTCCAGAAATTTTGTATTTACATGTCTGAAGTCTTTACATTTTTACTAAAACAATTCCCATTTTGTTGGTAGGGAGTATATGTGCAACTTTGATATTCACAAGCTGTTAATATGCTTATGACTAGCTAACATCTCTTTGTCTACCAAGAAAAACATAACATTGCATTACTTAAGAAGCATTAAGCAGCCTTACTTTCCCTTCTGTAGTTACCATGGATACACATACGATTATGGACACTCAACAATGCCAAAAGGTTTACATTGAGTCAAAACCCTTTGAGCTCTGAGTTGTAAAATCTCTGTACCAGAGTGGCAAGCAACAGAACATTTTATCTTGAAGAAATTGTGGTGGCATTTTGGAAGCTTTTATAAGTTAAAGCATTTACACAGGAGAATAAAGTATTCCAAATATTAGATGGTACAACAATAGCGAAGGCATCTTTAATCTCTATTTATCTTTAGGTATAAAAATTTAATTTGTGGATTATTGTATGCATTCAGCTAAAATGAGTGCATACATATGAACTAGATATGTAAACCACCACTATATATAATGAACATCTAGTCGTTATAGTCAATAGAATCTGGAGAAGCGTTCAGCTTACCCTTTAATCCATAACTATGTATGAACAAATGAATAACTGATGAATAGCTCTCTGGTCTCCACCAACTCAATTAATAAGCTCTCCATTGGTCAGACTCCTAGCTCTCCTGTAAGCATCTACATAGAAGTAATGGATTCTGTTATCTCTATTATTATTTTATTCTGATACAGGTATCTCTATTTTTTGCTGAATCCGAAGAGAAGTGAACTTCATTAGATGTTCTCAAAGATGACTATAATCACGGTTCAACTGCTAGTAGGGAATTGCAAATTCACACTGTATTTAGAGTTTAGAAATTGCCTTTGTAAGGGTGCTGGGCTAGGCGTTGGCAGGGGTGTGATTTGTTGTTGTTACTTTTTTTTTCATTCAGGGTTCTGAGAATTCAAGCCAAGATAAGGGAAAGGAAAAGGATAAGGAAAAATACCAGTTTTATTGACTGCAATGACACTAATCAGCAACAAAAAGCTTTTCTGTCATCTGCATACTTCTGTTATCTGTATTTAAGTCACTTCTAGTACTGAAAAACCTAATATGTAGGCCAGCACTAGATAACCAAATCAAGGTCCCCATCAGTGACCAGAGACTATGTTTCTTTTCGGGCTTTTTCCCTTGCCCACAGATTAGGTTCATCCAAACCATGCAACAATAGCAAACACATAATCTTTTCTGTTTTCCAAAAAACTTTGCATGAAGATCCTAGACTCCCACCCTTTTCTGCGTCCCAGCTTCTTGTTTTTACCTCCTTTGCACCAGTAAAAGGTGGCTACACAGTGAGACAAAGAACTGACCCAGTTAATAAGAAATCTTTCAAAGTTAGCTTTCAGCCAAATGCATTCATTCATTTGACTCACTGACACAAGAATCATACTAGAACAAGCATCTCCCAACAGAAAAAAGGGTGGCAACACCCATATCAGGGGCAATCCAGGGTTCAGTGGAAGTAGCAGTGTGACCACAGCTTGCACAATGGTTAGTGAGACTAGAGATTTTATCTGACAGTGCATCCATTGCCTGGCAGTTCTTTGGCTATTCCAGTTTGCTGAGCTCTCTAGTACCCAAAGTGTTTGACTTTTCTGGATAGCCACCTTCAACAGCACTTTTCATTTCCTAGTTTTTATCATATTAACGCAAAGTTGTATTCCTCTGTATCAGTATCCTTCAGAAATTAACTACTATTAGTAAGGTCAGAACCATTTTCTCCTGTGTCACCACAGTCCTTCAGGCATAATATGTACAGCTGGTCATTCTTGTCTCTCACAAGTGATCAGCAGCTGGAACATCCTGACAACCTAACCATCAATGTTATCTATCCAATTCATCTGTAGCAGAAACCATCAAATCTTGCATTCTCCTTTATGAGTAAAAAGTTATCCTGGCAACAATGAACTAAAGTGGAAACAAATCATCTATATCCTCCTCCAACTCAGGAGCAAAATCATAAATCAGGAATCAGGACCCTCCTTCCCATTCTATGGCTAATGCTCCTGACAGGTATGAAGCAGACTCACAAGGCCTATGCACTCAGGCAGCTCCTTTAACCTGTACTTCACTGTAATTCAAACCACTGCCTTGCAACAACCACCTGGCACTGCCACTGCCTCTTGTTTCCAAAGGGTCTTGTAACAGGATGTTGGAGGAGGACTTCGTGCTATCTTTCTGTGCACTAAATCTCCCCAGAGCTGAGGGAAAAAACCCAGCTTCTTTGACCTGTTCATCGGTCTGATATTCTGAGCTGTGGGATGAGGGTCAGCTTTCAGAGCACTGTGCTAACCCGTGGAGTGCCAGCACCAGCAGTTTTAGCTCACTGGACTGTATAGAATTGCATGACTCTGAAACAAGCTCAAGGTAAATCCTTTAGACCTGAGCTGGACACCTGCGAGAATCCCCGCTTTTAAATTGTCTTCAGGTGTTTGGAGGCAAACCTCTACATGAAATAAAAATTGCTCTGAAAAGCATCTAATGTATATTATACTACAGCTTCATTATAGTACAAGGATATTTCTGTGGCATTGTTCACACACATGCCATAAAGAAAAGGTATTTTAATTACCATATTGCTACATTCCATCATTCTTCAGCAGGACTGAATATAAAGCCAGTGTAGAAATCCTTGTGGTAGTTTTCAAGTTTACTGTACTTGTTTAACATACCAGTTTCAGGTTTTTGTTCCACTGTATCCAACGTGAAGACATTTAGGCTTTTTTTTCTTGGATATTGCTCTTCTCATATTCTTTTCTTGCTAATGGAATTGGTTTTATTTCTAAGCCTCATTGTTAATAAATTAATTCATTTTCTATTTCATCATAGAGAATATTTAAGACAGCTATTGATATAACATTTTTAGAAGAAAACAGAAAACTGCCTAAGGATAATGGGAGATAAAATTGCAGCAGGATAATTAAAAGAATAAAAATTGGTTCTTATTTTGTGGGAAATATGAATTGCATCTTCTGACAAATCCAATCTTCCTATTATGTCTTAGAATCATAGAATCATCAAATGGTTTCTGTTGAATGCAACATTAAAGATCGTCCCCCTGCCACGGTCATGGGCACCTTCCTTTACACCAGGTTGTTCAAAGCCCTGCCCAACCTGGCCATGAACAACTCCAGTGATGAGACATCCACAACCTCTCTGGGCAACCCATTCCTGTGCCTCACCACCCTCACCATGAAGAACTTCTTTACATCTAATCTAAATCTACCCTCTATCTATTTAAAGTCATTACCTCTTGTCCTATCACTACATAGCCTTGTAAAAAGTCCCTCCTCATCTTTCTTCTAGGCCCCCTTTAAGTATTGAAAGGCCTCAGTAAGGTCTTCCTTGTGCCTTCTTTCTCCAGTCTGAACAACCCCAGCTCTTTCAGCCTATCATCATAGCAGTGGTGTTCCAGCCCTTGGATCATCTTCGTGGTCTCCTCTGTACTTGCTGCAACAGGTCTGTCTTTCACTTCATTTGTAGAGTGGAATTAAACTATGCCATTAATATCAGTACTTCTTCCTTTCCATTGAATTTTCACTGGAGAAAGATTTAAACACTAAATAATTCTACTCATAGCACTACAAAGGCTACTCTCCAGTGTTGACTTTCTAAGACCAATCTGATGCTTTCTTTGCCCTGTAGAAATGTCAGTGCTTTATCTCAGTGGCAACATTGTAGAAGACCACCAGATCATATTTCTAAAGTGGTCACTATCTAGGACACATTTTGCTTATATTATTTCCTGCTTCACAGTCAGTTTTGTTGAATTCTCTTGTAATTTTTCTCATGTCTTAAATACATTGAAAAATAGCTCTGGAGTTATTAAAGTTACATCTTTAATTCATGTGAATAATGAGGTACTGTAAAAAATGAATTGATCTTTTCTGGGAAGTCATCAGTATATCACAGACTGCACATAGTCCTAATTCAGTAAAAGATCCATTATTTGACACCAAAGCACAGTATCTTTCTTCCCAACCCAGCACTTGTGAGGAGTCAATGAAGATTTAAAGGTAGCATTAGAATGAGTTGTGGTCCACTGGCAGAATGGGAATGAAGATAAGTATTTTTTACCTTCCCCCATGGATATTATATAGTAAAATCAGTACAAATTGCCAGTTTACCTATATAATCCTTAGGATGGTTATAAATATGAATTAATCACAATAAGAAAAACTAGGAATTTTTACAGCTGATAAATAAAGGTTATGTACTTCGAGAGCATAAGATCTTAAATATAGTAAAGACCTCAGGCACTTGTGGTATCACATTCAGCATTTGTTAAACCTCATCTAGAATGTTATATATGTTGTATCCAGTATTGTGGCTCTCCCTTAACCTCATACAAGAAAGTCATTGATAAACTTGAGTCAGTTCAGTGGATACACAGCGAATTTTCTTCAGCCTGGAGAAGGGAAGACTTTCAAGGGAACCTGATTGTAGTCGTCCAGCACCTATAAGGAGGGCTTCAAGAAGATGAAGCTAGACTCTTCACAGTGGTGAACACTGGGAGGAGGAGTGGCAGTGGGCATAAAGTGAAGCAAGAGAGGTTCAAACAGGATATAAGGAAAAACTTTTTGACCATCATAAGAGTCAAGTAGTGGAGCAGTTGGCCCAAGGATGCAGTTCAGTGTCCCTCATTGGAAGCTTTAAAATGAGAATGGATAACGCTCTGAGCATCCCAATCTAACCTCAAAGCTGACAGTGCTTTGAATAGGACATTGAACTAGAGACCTCCTAAAGTCCCTTTTGACCTGAACTATGCTATGATTTTATGAAGAAAATTTGTTTCTAATCTTATTTCAATGCTTCAGGTAATGGCAAAAAGCTTCCACTTGTCTAATAATCTCAGAGGCTCTCCACATCTGGGATTCAACTTTCATAAGTAATATGGGGAATGTAGTTGCAAAATTAGGTTTGTAAAGGAGATGGATGTAGGGCTGATTTGTGTCGATAACATGAATATATGTCTATGCTGTACTATGGAATTAATTTCAGAATTCCCTGAGTCAGCACCAACCAAAGCCTCTCCAAAACTCGAGACATTAAAATTAAAGGACCATGGTGAACATGGACCTAATTAATTCAGTGAGAGATAGGAATTATAAATTCAGAAACAGGGTCATGCAAACACCATTATTTTTCTTCTGAGTTCTGAGGAAAGCTCCATGCACAGTGATCAGTGACAGCAGCTTCCACAGAGGTGTTTATCTGCTTGTGGAGAACCACTGGATGAAACACAAATAATACTGTAGAGAACTAAATGCACACCCACAGAGTTTGTTATGGGAAACTTCAAGTCTTTTGTGACCCTTCTCACAGCAAGTAATATTACCAGGCTTTTTTCAGCCTTTTATAATTATTGTGGAGTCAACTGCTACTAACTGGTTATTCTTAATTAACAATACCATCATTATGCTGAAGGAGTCAAACAGCCATCCTTGTTTAAAACATTTGGAACTGGGAGGTTATCACAGAGACACTGTGCTGAATATATAAATAATTGTTTTATAACTTGGCTATAAATACACCTCAATGCACAGAAAGAAACTTTTGACTGAATTACCAACTGTGACAGCAGAAAAAAAATGTAGCTTTCATGACATACATACCCAAGAGCACAAAAATAGTGCAGAAGAAACAACACTATTATATACAAGACATTATTGTTTCTGACCACAGGCCAGCATCTCTTGTCTTGCCCTTCCCCAGAAATAGGAATAAAATAAAATGTTCTATTAACCCTTTGATTCACACCAAAAAATCAGGGGAACGCAAACTTTAAGAGGAATTTTTTTCTATATCATTACTTTTGCCAGTATTGCATAAAGTGAAACTTTAATTTTTCTTTAAAAGAGTGTGCTATTTTAAAATTAAAGAAAGCTGCTGCTTAAATAATGGGTTCTTGTAATTGTTACTTCTGCTTCAGATCCCTACATTATCAATAATCATAAGTGTCTGAGTGTGAATTTTATTTATCAGTTGCTGTGGTCAAAAAGTGAACTTTAAAAAAGATGAAAAATTAATTTTTTCTCCATTATATTATGCATGAACTAAAAATTAAGGATAAATTAATATCAATTTATATTTCAAGTAGCTGCACTGCTCGTTTCTTTCTTTTACTTCTGAAACTTAAACATCAAATATCATGCTAGGAGGCACTGTATTGCTAGAAATGTTTTTTTAATTCTGAAGCACTGGTATAAATATTAATTAGCATCAACAGAAACACTCTACAATTATGTCAGCGTGAACATAATCAGGATCTGACCTATTCTTTTAAAAGATTTAAAGCTCATATCGTAATTTCTTTTGTCAATAGAAAAACCATTGCCCAGACCACATTTTAATTAACCACCCTGCATTCTGTTTGCAGATTCAATTAAGAAAATATATTATTCTTCACTTCTTATCCTAACCTGTTCTTCAAAGTTACAATGAAGTTTACTGAATATATTATCAGTTATGGGCTCTGAGAAACTGTTCTAGCAGATGTTTGGACAACATTTTGTAATTATGAGTGAAATACATTATTATTAGAAAAGAAAAAAGAAAAATAGAATTGCATTAAAGTGCTACACTTACCTTAAAACTAAGGATATATAAGCACAGAACTGAGGAAAGATTTCAGTGATAAGTTACATTTTTCTCTTTCTCAGTCCCCACATATGAATTAATTTATTCCTAACTGAACACTATATATTCAATTTATTTTATAGGATCATATAAACACCTGTTGAGAGGGACCTCTGGAGATCTCTTGTCCCATCTCTTATTCAAAGCAGGCTGAGTTACGCATCAAAGAAAATTTGTGAATAATCTGATACTGTGAAATGATGAGAAAGCAGGGCTGTCACCTAAGTAGGTCAGGTCAGCTCTGTCTGTGTCTGGCTGATTCATGAAAACCACCAAGGGTGGAGATTTCCATCACCTCCATAGGTAACCAGTTACAGAGCTACACCAAATTCCTTGTGGAAAAGTTTTTCCTCCTCAGCAATCTGAAGCTCCCAAGGTGCAATCTGTGGCTGTTGTCTCTTACTACACCATCTGCCATTACCAAGTGGAGCTTGAGCTTTCCTGTCTTTGATAGGAAACATGCTTCAGGTGATTGCAGGTTGCTATGGGATCACCCTTGACCTTCACTAGACTAAAGAAGCTCAGATTCCTCAGCCTCTCTTTTATGTCATGTACGTTAGCCTAGCTTGTCTTGATAGCACTCCATTGAACTCTGTCCAGTCTCTCAATATCCCTCTTGATTTGGGAATCTCAGAACTGGATACAACATTCAGTGTGGCCTCACCAGTGGTGAATACAGTGTGTAAGAAGTTCCCTCAGCCTGCCTGTCCTGCAACTCCTGATGCAGCCCAATATACATTTGGTTGTACTCAAGATGAAAGCATGCTGCTTGCTATCATTTAACTTAGTGTCCATAGTAAACCCGAAATTCTTTTCATCATTATTGCTATTCAGTCAGTCAGGCCCCATGCTGAGTTGCTGTGGGGTTGTTTTGCCGCAGGGGCAGAGCTATGGACTCCTTGTTGAAGTTTTTGATGTTGGCTGCCTCCCCAGGTTTATGAAGGGCTGCCTGGAGAGCAGATTCAATGTTTTTCTTGACAGCCACTCGGCTGATTTAGTATTGCCATCAAAGTTGCCAATGGTTCCATTTCATCAAGTGCTATCTTTTTATGGCACACTGTAGTATGATACAAAGAAAAGCCTTTTACCTTTTGTGTGGATACTCTGCCTTTTCTGGAAGTCCTGGAGGCTTTCTCTGGGACTTGTACTTTTAACAAACCTTTGATAGTTACCAGTACACTGTTTAACACATTTCTGCTGCATCTTCTACTTTTCATGTTCACTATTTTGAAAACTACATCAGCATTTGCTTTCCCTGCTGTTCCAATGCAGAAGCAGATGTCTTTATCTTAATAGTGATTTTGACACTTCTCTTGGCTAAGTAACTTTTGGCAAAGTTAATTGTGTAAGCAGCTTACTATACTACTTGGGAGTAAAATAATCAGGGATAACATGATGCTGACAGTGAAAGATTTCTCAGAAGCATCAATCTGTCAAACTTTGGATCGTCCCCAGCAACAATATCAATGTTTGTCCTTTAATAGTTATCCCAGTGTTATAAAATCTGCTATAAATACAAACAGTTATTTCATTGCATCTACAGGTAAGTAGAACTTTCCTGGTTCTTAGAATAAAAAGTTACCTTTACAGATGCTTACAATGGTGAAAGTAGTGCCTGACCTTTTTCCCCCAAGTTAATAAAATAAAACACCATGTTTCTGAAAACAACAGTTTGTGAAATCTACTGCAATTTCTGGAGGTAAGTCTGCACATGTATATAATCACAAACCTCACACCTTTATCGCAGGAATCCCTCATTTCACAATATTTAATTATTTACACACTTTCTTTGTTGGATACCTCAAGAAAGTCCAATCAAATATGGCAGATCAGATTGGAATTATGCTTATTTCCAGTTGTTACTCACAGCCACCCATTAGCATCTCAGCTAGCTAGTATAATATGGCAGATATTAGCAAAGCAAAGTGTGGTGCAGATTGGCTCAATAAAGAATGAGCTACCCCAAAACCTTAAAGTACTTCTAATGTTTTTTTTAGAACATAGACAACCCCTTAAAGACAGCAAATGCAATCTTCTGGATGATGCAGATAAATAAAACTTTTGAAAACAAATCTTCCCCCTGTTTTCTATTTCCTTTCAGAATGAGCCTCTCTTTCCAGCTGCTCTGGAGTCCAGCAGTTTGCACTGCCTTCCTGGGTTGCAGCAACCTTCACACAGTCTCCCTCTGGGTCTCTAGGAATGTATCCTCTCCTTGACCTCTGAGGCTTGGCTGTAGATCTGCTCCTTCGCAAGAAGCAAGCCATGTGCTTTGTCAGGAGTCTTTCAGTCAGCATGCAGACATTGCAACCTCCTCCTTTCCAACCCCCCCTCCACCTGACACAGACTCCCACAGCCAGGAAAAGCAGAGGAAGCCTTTCTTGCTGCTGTTCTGTCACATGCCTTTAAACCAAACAAGAAGAAAAATACAACCACCATAAAATGGAGACTAAATCATGAGGAAAACCCTCTGTCGTGACAGCAAAAAGCACTACAGATTAGAAGCACTCTGTATTGCCTCCATTTGCAATAAACTGCAGACTTTCCCAGATTTCAGTCTCAGACATGCACCCTGTTCATTTTCCCACCACAGGAAAGACCCGACGTGCAACCCAATCCAGTAAAAGTTGTCTTTGCCCATGTGTGCAGGTTGGAACTAGATGATCATTAACTTTCCTTCCAACCCAAATGATTCTATGATTCTATTATAAGATAATAAAATACAAGATTAATTCCAATTTGTGTAGATGAAAAACAAAGCATGACATTAAAAAGCTTCTACTTCAGCAACTCTCAGTGAAAGAGGTGGCTGTTACTGAGTGTAGGTTTTTGTAGAAACTTGATGTTATCATGAGTTGAAGTTCTCACCTCAATCAGGAACCATCTCTGGGTTGTTCCATTGTTGGATGCTAGGAGAAAAAAATAAGCAATATGTAGTGAAATCTTTTGGTAATATGAATGGCTCTCCCATAACCATACTTCAGGGTTTTTTTTTCTTTTTTTTTTTTTTTTTGGTAACCTCTTGTCTTAGCAGCATTCTCTCAGATTTCAAGAAGTCCATCATTTAGGACAATCTACATAAAACTGAGGAATTCCAAACCCTTTTTTCTGCAGTTTATCAGCTTCTGCTTTGATGAATCATGAAAGACATCACCACTGCTAGGATTCACCATGACATATGTGTATGTCAGCCCATACGCTGCTTCATCTTGCCATGTGGTTCATGTTGTCTATAAACTCAACAGATAACTTAGATAAATCAGGTCTTCACATCATTGTCTCCCAGAAAGGCTTTTTCCTTGATGATGTTTCCTTCGATATATTGTAGCTTCTTTCTGAAGCTACCTTGAAAATCCACTCTACTATTTTATAACCATCTTAGCAAGTATCTTGGCAGACACCAAATCATTCATGTTTATGCCCAAAATGTCAAGGATCACTATATTTTTCTATAGAGATTTTCCATATACCTTTGATAGTTGTTTATTTTTCACTAACACCCACTATGGTACTGCCATTATGAAGCCATTGATAGCATTTATGACATATGTCAGGTTGTATCAGCTTTTAATAAAACAGATTTCCAATTCCAACTTTTGCATTATAATAGCCTTTCATAATCTCCATACATTTCTGAAGACATAAAGACTATTTATTAAAAAAGAAAAAAAAAAATCCCTAAGTAGATGTTTGTAAGATCTGTAGACATTTTCATTTCACTTCCCAGTCATCCTATTTCTCAAGGAAAATCCAAGATAAAGGCTTCAGATATCAGACTGGAGCACACAGAATATATTTCACCTTTTACACCCACCTGTTCAGTATTCTGTTGTAGAGCTCTGTGGTAGAAGAACACAAGAATTATACATGCTCTTTTAAATTTTAATTTCTAAATAGCATCCAGGGTAGCAGGTATATAGATAAGTAGTCTAGGAAACCTTGTTGTTTATGAGCAGCCTTCTATTTCCATAATGTCTAGAGAACTTACATCTGCTCTGTCAGGGGAGTTGGACTAGATGATCTTTAGAGGTCCCTTCCTACCCCTACCATTCTGTGACTCTGTGATCTTCTTATCTGTGTGGCAGAAGAGGTAATATGCTAACAAACTGAAAGACCATATTAAAAAAAAATGATTTTGCCACCCAGTCTGTAAGCCTTCACAAATTAAAAAATGGAGGGGAAGAGACACCATGAAAATCATTTCTAGGAAATGCTATAAAATTGACAACAGTAAACTGCAAGTATTCTCACCAATTATAAAGGAAAACTATATATATTTTAGTTTAAAATATTTTCTTAGTCAGGGTAATGTGGAGTGTGAGGTTTGGACCTTGTAAATTACCTGCCAAGCTATAGTAATGATATAAATGGAAATACATTATAAGCATGGTAGTATTTATACTAAAAGGACAGTTGAAGTGTTTTACATACACAGTGCCAAGAGGAGAGAAGAGTAGTATACTTTTATAAACCTATCTCCCTCAATTTCTCCATCAGAGTAGCAGACTCTGAAGGGAATATTAGGATATCACAAATCCTTTTGGCAGTAACACCTGGAAAATGTCTAGAAGTAGCTTAATTTTCTAGAGTGAAAAAAAGACTCTCTAGAGGCATCCATAGTATTTGTTACAACACATAAAAGCTCTTAAGTTTTAACTCAGACTCAAAGCTATGGAAAGAATATGGATTAAGATGTCTTTTCACTCAGGAACATGGAAAAATAATATTACAGACTTACTGCAGTTACTTCATACTTGAGGTCCTAGAAAATAAATAAATAAATTCATACATAAAAACATAAAATTCAGATGCAAAGAAGTAATTATTTGGTCTAAAAAACATATCGATTTTCCAGATTGTGTTCCTAACCTCTGACCCTATTCAATTCATTTGGGTGGTTTCAATATCTGTTGTTTATATCCTGTATTTTTAACTCTGATGTAATATTTCAGGGAATGAAAAGGCTTTTTTTTTTTTTCCCCCAGCATTCTTTTGCTAACCTCTGTTGAGTAATGCTCATGTGTATTTAGTACTTAAGTATTTCAGCATTACAAAAGCACAAGAAAAAAGGGAGGAAAATTTGATTGCTTAGAAAATCTTGTCCATCTGCAGTTGTCACATGGACTGTTTTGCTTTGTTGTTGGGTTTTTTTCATATGTACTGTGATGTAAGTTTATTTCATAGTTTGGAAAAATTAAAATATTTACATAAGAAATACCGGTTTGCAGGGCAAAATGTCATATGTCTATGATATTCCTCTGGAAAATGTAAGAGTGACAAAATTCATTTATTCAAAAGAATAACACAGGAGTTAGTGGATTTAGTAATTAAAGGGGCATATTCCAGGAGATCTGTGAAATATTTACCCAGCTGAAACCCTCAATCATATTTGTTCTTTGAAGTTTTAATCTCCTTTTCACCTTATTGCATGGAAGAGTATTTAATTTCATAAATGTTTCTCATTTTACTCATATACTTAGTAACATTGAAATGAGACTTTTTTTCATTTTCTCACCATATGGAAAATTAATGAAAATGGGAGAGCAATGCAGTGGATGGAAAATTATTGCTTTCTATCATAAATGTGGCCAAGAGACACTTGTAATATTTACTAAAATAATCCCAGAATACAGCAGTATTTTCAAAGTTGGACAGGTGCTAAATATTTTGTTTTGTTAGGTTGGCTAGCCTTCTATAAATCAAGTATATCCCTTCTGAAGTTAATTTTAACTGTTTCTGTCCAGATTTTATGTTGCAATACTTCTAAACAATCTTATCATACTTCTCAGATTATTAAATCTCTCCACTAACTTTTTAAGCGAGGGCATCAATATCCTCCACATTTGCAAGGAGAATCCAGTTACTTATACACTTCTTAAGTTGTTTTGTTTCTAAGCATCACGGAGTGAGCCTCCATTGACATTTTAATTCAGGTGGCATCTTTTGAAGCAAATTTGAAGCATTCATTCCTATTTAATGCTTTCATTCATATCATGGACTGGTCTTGTACCTCACACAAACTGGACTTTGGAATTAAAGTGAGTAGAAGGTGAAATTTGGCAAGCATTCAATCCACAGCATGGCTAGAACTAATACAGCATTAAAGCTGCTGAAATGTGTGAAAGTCAGATCCAGTACAGACTCTTTCGGTTCATTAGTCTGCTTATATTGATCTGTGGTACTTGCTAATGTGGGTCCAGTTTCCAGCTGGGCTTTGACTTCAAAGTCAGTAGCTCACATGACACAGAACCATATTCTAAAGTGATTTAGGAACTTAAAACGTCATTTAAATGGATATAGGACTTAAGAATGTGATCTTATTTGGGACTTCTGAAAATGTCATTAATTGATAAACTGCATCTTTAAATGCTTAAGTGTCTTTGCAAATCAGCACCTTATATTTTTGTGCTGCAGTTACACTTTCTTAAAATAAGGATAAATAATAATACCTGGTTGGACAGAATCTGACGAGGATAAATATAATAAAAATTGTGAGCTGCTCAAATCATGGAATAAGACTGTTGAATCAATCCATAACATAGATTGTTTTCATATCACAGATCAAGGTTAAACAAAGGCTAAAGCTCTGCATGCATGATTTGCAAATGTAGTTATGCTAATAGCATGATGATCTTAATTAGATGATCAGCTGCATATCTGACTTCTGATAATAAGTCCTAATGTGACTTGCTAATCAATGTCAGATATGGGAATAGAACGTAGAATTTCTGACTTGTGAATCCATGCACTAATTGATGTCATCCTTCACTTCAAAATGTACTATCTCCTGCTTGTACTCATACCATGTATGATTTGAGCATCTTTTTGTAGAGACAAAAACTGTTAACATCAGAAGAATCCACTATAATCATATTATCCAATTTCTAAATAACAAAGATCAAATAATTCCTTGTCATTTCATACTGTGAAATTATTATTTTTTTCTTTTTTACTATAAATTAACATTATCAGTCTTAATTTTTAACTGTGATACAGAACATTTTTTTCAGTGTTCTAATTCTGATTTCAAGATTCCAAATGATGATGAATTTGTCACTTGCCATGAGAAGAAATGCCAATTATTAATTCCCCTCAATGTAATGAGATGCTTGAAAATAAGGTCAAATTCATCCAACAATTTTTAAAGTTGCATTTAATTGTCAGTTTAAATATTTCTGATTTCTGCTTTCAGCCACAGTAACATTTTATTATGCCTGTAAATGCTGGATTAAAGATTCCTACATCTCAGATCATAGATTGCCAAATAAAGGAGACTATGGAAAAAACCAAATTGCTTTAATCCCATTGCTTAATTCACTGTGGGAAGTAGTTCAGATAGTTCAGAAAACAATAGAATTATTTTAGCTTCAATTGTTTTGTTTTTAATTTAGCAATATTACAGCTAAATTTTAAAAAGGAAGTAATAAAAAAAAGGGATTTTAAAGGGAAACTGAAAGATTTGCCTGGATTCATTCTTCTTTCCAAGGGACAATCTCTGTATTCTATACCTGAAGAGCAAGGAAAGAAAGGAAAGAAACCATTTTTTCTTCCTGAAAGCAAAGTGTGTAGTTGTCAGCTGTTTCTTGGGTTTTGTCGACACATCAGAAAATCATCTTAATGAGTTGGATTCCCATTAATTAACTCACTGAAATAAATACAGCTGTCAAAGCAAAATAGGGTATTGTGGAATTTCCAAACACAATAAATCATTACCCCTTCAACAGATGAATGTTAGAATTAATAAAACTGAAGCTGACATGACAACACACTGAATCTGAGCTTCATGTTTATAAAAGTATTACAAGATGTAGAACCAAAATTTTATGTCAGGATGATGCTTGTGTATAAAATTTCTATCAAATGAAAATATTCATATAAAACTGAAAGATAAGAACCTATTTTGCAAAAAAGACTGAAGAATTTATTTTCCCTTCTGAATGCATAGCACATGTGCAAAAAACAAAATCTATGAAAATATCTGTTAAACCTGTATTTAATTTTATCTCTACAAAATTAAATGTTAATAGATTGTGACCAAATTGAAACATGTTGTGTTATTTTTCATCTTATGCAGAATTTTACTGTGGGGAAGGGGAAAACAGCAAGATGTTTCTCATTATATAAGTGCATGTTTGCTGCTGCAGCTGCAGCTTTGGCTTCATTTCATAGTTTGAGCTCTCAAAGGGCATAGAAAGGAACAGTAATAGCCACTATGGCCCCAAACTTATCACCTCCTAAATACAAATGGAAAATTTAGACAGGAAGAAAATGAGACTTAGTTTCTCTTTTAGTAAAAAACTTTCACTAAAGAAAAAATGCATATAAAGTTATATCATTAAACCAATGCTAGTGAACCAAATTCTAGGAAAAAAAAAAACAAACAACAAAACTTTTCAGTAATTTTGAAAATGTCCAATTTTTTTTTTCTACTTCTGTAATAGTTTTTTTTCGATACTCCTTTTCACCGGGAAAGCTTGAATGCTAAAGAACTTTATGAGCAAAAGTTCAGCTCCCACTGAGGAAAAAAATTGCCAAGTAATTCTTTTGAATATCTACACATGTATACCAAAAGATTCCATCTAGATAGAAGTAATATCCATAGTATAAATTGTGGAACAATATAAGAACATTAATTTATCATGAACTTTCAACACCTCACCTTTGCTCTGCTTTTGACTCCATTCCTCCTGGGATGAGTAGAACAGTACCAGACAGTCAGAAATCTGCCAAAGGTGGGAGCTCAGTGAAACTGAAGAAAAAAGAATTCTATAGGGAACTTCTGAAAAGTAAGAGGATAGATTTCTGCCTTTCTTTTCCCAAATACAAGATTAATTTCTTAGCACTTTTTCCTAATTAAAACACATGAAATGAAAATAGATTAAAAAAGCTTATCAAAATAAAATACTATAAATACTGGAGTGGTAAATGTAAAGGAATAACTACAGATAAACAGCCTTAATAACAACTCTTAAATGTATACTGGAAAGTGTTCAGCATTACAAGATTAGCTTATAAATTTGAATGGAATAAGCTTATATATTAAATAATAAATGAGCAACTGGAAAATAAATTCCAAAGACCCTGGAAACAAAATTTTTAATTGTTTAAATAAAAAAAAGTCAATAAATTTTACTTAGTGTAAAATCACTTTTTGTCTAGTATTAATATTTTTCGTAATTCAAGTGATTGATATTCTAGAGAAGGAACATCTTTGTTAGGTTCATTATGATCCAGTGTGAAAACCAGCCACATGCATCCTATCATTATCTTCCCAGTACACTCTCAGCCAAAAGAGAAAAGATCTGAATTAGTTTCCTAATATTTACAAGGATAAAAAAGAAAGCATACTTTAAAATTTATATCTCCTGACAAATGAAAAAAGATGACCCATTTTAATTTGCTGCCTTCTAGAAAATCCCCCAAAGGCAGAGACATTTCTGCAGGAATTAAACAGAATAATTTTGTATATAATGAAAACTGAAACCCTTGCTTACTTACTAAATTTGACCTTGGTGCTTAGTGATACCAAAAGATGTAATATCTCTTTTGTCCATCCATTATAAACACACATCAAATATTGCAGAGGGAGCATCTGGTTTTAAGAGGCACTTACTTTGGAATGACAGACTCAGGCATGTAATGTACTAAAGTGATACAGTTTGATTTCTATTACTGGCCTTCACAATTATCATCAGTATCTCTATAGTGTGTTTTTCCTATTCTGCCAAACAAACCATATTTCTGTTAATTATATGACTAAATTAGTCATTCTAAATGTAATACCTCCTAAAGCCATCAGCAGATGTTCCCTTTATAATCACTGATGTCATTCTATAAATGATTGAAAAGGAGATGTTAAATGGAGTGCTATGAGTAAATGCTAACTTTGGCATTCTTCATGTCTAACTTTAGCTGTCTAACAGCGTAGCATCTGGCCTGCATCAGTCAAATACACTGTCTCTATAGACAGTGACACTTCCAAAAGGAAACTCAACTTGTTTAGAAACACGCTGAAGAAACAACCCTGTCACACTCTTCACTGTCTATAGAGCCAAACTGATTATTTAGCCCAGGCAAAATCACTACCTTTTAAACTGCAAACTGGTGAGACTGCTGCCATCTTTTAACTGAATATGATGACAAACTGCAGGTCAGAATTAGTTCTTAGTTTCAGCTAATCTTGGTTTATGTTTCAGTAAGGTTTCAGAATCCTGTCCAATCTTGTGGGAGAAAAGGTGTCTCAGTCACTTCCACAGATGGCCTCCCAAGCAAATGCAACAGTCACATGAAGTCAAGGATAAATATTCCTAGACTGTTGATGCTTATTTTGAAGTCAAAATCAACAGTAATAAAGTTGTCTCACTTATGAGACAAATATAAGTATTTAAAATGCAAGTATTTAATGCAATTCTTTCAAACCATGGAGGACATGGAGCAGAGAGGCAATGGGAGGAAAGGGATTTACTTGGACTTTCAGCTGCATCCTTTAAGAATAACATGTCTTTTTCTGTTCTTTTCCTTTCTGCTCTATCAATCTGTACCACAATTTACTACTGAATGAGTCTGCAGGAATTTAAAAAAAAAAAAAATACTGTTTTTCCTCTAAATAGCTATCAGCATGTTCTTTCTCTATAAATCCTAGTGAGATCCCTGGTGGTGGCATAACTGTTAACAAATACAGAAAGTGATATGGAATAGCTCCATTTCCCCAGCATATTAAAACTACAGTTGTCAGCATTTAATGTCTCTGATATCCTTAACCCCCTACAAGTTGTAGAATTAGCTAAAGCTTTGCCTCCAGGTACCCCATCAGGATGCTCCAATGCAGAGATTTACATTTACTCTCTAGGAGTAAAATATCTTTTCTGACATACTTAATGCGTCATAATAACTGCAAATTTATTGTATCAAACATTAACCACTTTTTCCTTCATACATGCCTGGAGCAAGGAAGAAACATCACTATTACCATAAATATGCTACACTGAATGAACAAATATGCAGAAGCCTTACTGCAGACTTCAATCATTTACATTATTTTTAAATGATATAATTTTAAAATATGTTCTTTTTAGAGTCATAAATGAGAATGGAACAGATGGTTAGAGCTTAATTTGGAGTAATTTGTCTATTAAAATACACTACATTGCCAGTGAGTCTTCATTATAACACTAACTGATTACAAGGGAGTTGTAATTTATGGGGTAGATGGAAAGGTATTGGACCTTTAGGAAAAGTTTACACTCTTAGAGGAGTCACTAGGAGAAGTGAACACAGATGAGCATTTCAATATAAGATTTTTGAGGATAAAATGGGAAAAGCAAGAAAGACTTGAATTAAGATATATAGTCCTTTCAGACTTCCCAGAGCTCCTAGACAGAAAGGATATTTGCATGCACTAACAAAATTAGCTTCTTTATTTCATTTTCTTCATGACTTTCTTAGTTTGCACTAACTTTTAACTGTATAACAATATAGAAGATTATGTTTTCACATTACAACAATGAAGACATTTTTGTAAGTAATTTCTTAGAAGTATTTTGAATAAGCAAATGATGCATATTAGACTTCATTATTGAATTGTTCTCTGTGTTAAAAAATAATTTTAAACCTTTTCCTTTTTAATGCAAAAGCCCAATAAGTCTGTTAATGTTTTCAGTCTGTATGAGGATTAATTTTATTTTCATTATCTATCTTTAGGAAAAAGGAATGAACAACAGGGAGGCAAAAAGTACACATGGGATCTAAAAACTTGGGATAATAAAAGTTAAAGGTGAGTGACTTTAAAGGGACACAGAATATAGGAAGCTGTCCTGGTTTGAGTGAGAACAAATCAATTCTGTTCAGTGATTTTACTTTTCAGCTCAGTTCTTCTAACTCACTGCACTGTCTGAAGTTAGCAGCCTGTTTTCACAGGCAGTGTCTGCTGCTAGCAGTGATAACAACTGATGTTTGGAGTTAGTATCAAGGATTGGTGTGCAGACCAAGACCTTGTGTACCATGTTGGAGGATGCAGAAAGTAAAAGGCAGAGAGGAGTGGCCAGGACAGGTGACCCCAAACTGACCAACAAGTGATTCCATCCCATAGATGGCATATTCAGTATAAAACTGGGGGATAAGGAGTGTCAAGCTCCACTCAGCTAAGCTCAGGTCCTTTTCCAGCTTCTTCCTTGCTTCTTCACTGGCTGGCATCCAAGGGGGACTCTGTCTGTTCTGCCTTCGATCCTGATCTGTGTGTTCCTGTATCCAGTACCAGAATCCAGCTCCTGAACACAGCTCCCATCTGCTGCGGGGCCCACTCTGGGACTCTCCCAGTGC